>CM040239.1:269802316-269903911 GCA_022545495.1 Chrysanthemum lavandulifolium | reverse complement strand
GCGGTCTATTCTCATCGCTCACGGTCGCTTTGATGGTTATAACGCTGAAAACGGAGTTACGGTTCAAAAGTTATAGCCGCTTGAGGTTTTGATCACAATCTTACTCAGAAACTATTCTTATGCGAGAGATGAGTGCTTATGCGAGGATGCTTATGCGTAGGATCTTATGCGAGGAGTCCTTATGCGTAAAGAGCTTAGCGTAGAAACCTTGCGCGTAGAAATCCAAGTTACGTAAACTTAAGGTTAAACGTAAGTCTTACGCGTAAACGTTAAGCGTGAGAAGCAGAGTACCTTACGCTGTAAGAGTTAACTTATGCGTAGAGTGCTTACTCGTAAGCTTTCGCTTATGCGTAAGAGTTGGTTTAAAACCAAAATCCTTTACACCGCCACAACAGTAAAAGATATCCGAAAGTCGGTGTTCCCACACTTATCCAAGCGAGGAAACACCGAGTCACCTTGTTGCACGAAGATTCGCTACCAAAAGTTATGCGAGAAAACTAGGTTTTGACTTTCTTACGCTGTAAGATTAGGGTTTTGACTTACGCGTAAAAATTTCCAATGATTCAACCGATTGTTTTTGCACGATAGCTTCCAAAACACGCAAATACCAAGATTGTATTGACCTTAAACACCCAAAATGCTTTTTATGCTTACGCCGTAGAAATGAGCAACGAAATCAAAACGAGTTTAAAACGATTTAAAACACGAAGCTTCGAACTTTTGCCAAAACTAGAATCTTTAACACTATATAAACCTTAGACCATAAGAATCTTGAAGATTTAGTGCAAAATAAAAGTTTTATGCGTGAATCTTTGAGAATGAAAACTACGCGTAACACATTAAGAAAAAAAACTTCAACCAAAACACTCCTAAACCATTGTTAGGCGATTGATACCAATTGTAGGACCTTATATCTTTCAACCTTATCACAAATCCACTTAACAAACACAAGTATCACCACGTGAAACCACGCTATGCGTAGAACACGTTCAACCCAAACACAAACATAAAGCGTACAAGATGAAGAAAAGATTAAGAAAGATGGTGACTTGATGTTTATACAAACCGTGTATGTGGAGAGAAAAGATAAACACAATAAAGATGATGTTTATTGCAAAGGAAAAACACACACACACACTTTCAAGCACACCCCTCAAATGACCATTTGAGGGGTATTTATAGTACAAGTGACTTGATGCCCTAAAAGGCTTTCTATGGGCTTTCGTGGGCTTGGACATGGGTTGGGTTGGATATAAGGCAAGCCTAACTAAACTAATATCCATTTAGCTTAGTCCAATCCACGAGCCCGTTGACTATTCTAGCACGATATCTAACACACGTTACAAAGTTCCTAAACGTGAATGACCATCACTTCTAATAAAACTATTAAGGCTAACACACTAGTCACGGAATGCACGTGACGAGTTTCTAGCATCACACGTGTCCCCTTTTCTTTGTTATTACTCAAAAATATTCAAGGGTGAGTCTCACATATAAAAAGATAAGAACATTTTACAAACAAGTTACTGTACTGGCACTCATGTAATTTTCGGTTTTTAATATCATCTAAAGATTGAGTTCATTATTTCTTGTTTATTGAATTAAAAAGTTTTGATCTTGATTAGAAAAAACTAAAAGGTGTCTGATGCTTATTTTAGATCAGGTTTTAATATTTATAATTTCTCGTCTACCTATTGTCAATCTATGCACTAACGGGCAGAGTGTAACAATTCGTATCTTCAGGCTACTATTCATCCTCGTATTTTTACTATTCATCCTCGTATTTTTACTATTCATCCTCGTATTTTTAGGTCATTATCTAACCTCGAACTTTTACTATTCATTCTAGAAAAAGTTACTATTCATCCTCGTAGTTTTCATTACTCACTATTTTTGGGTAAATTAAATTTTACGAGTATTATTTACGTATAACCTTATAAGTTAAATCGCGTAACCCAGAGGCAACTTTTTGTGCATAACATATTGACTAGAGTTAGTCTACATATTGCTAGAACATTTCCAATATTACCGTTTTCATTTTAGGTCTTACCCGCATTTACATTTAATTTGTTTACATTAATTAGATAAATAAATGCTTTTACATGATTTTTATGCTTGAACAATATACCCAATACCCTTAATAAAATATTCTATAAAAATATCCTACAAAAATATCTAGATATTGTCTCCTAAAATAAATATTTAGATATTTATTCTAAAATATCTAGATATTTTCAAAATTCTTGAAATTACCATTTTACCATTTTCATTAAATTACAAAAATACCTTAATTTCACTCTAAATAGAATCACTAGCTACATTATTTTCACACAAAGCTCTTTCATATTTGTGTGTGTGCTTAGCCAAGAGAGAAAAAGGAAGAAGAAATTTCGGGTTTAGCTTATTTAGTGTTTTTACGGGTTTACACAGATTTATAAACTAGTAATTTGGAGTTTTGTAGTTTTACCCGTGTTATATTGTTCTGTTTTTTACCATAAATCTATCATATTCAAGTTGCGGTTACGGTATCGTGTCTCGATCTTTCGCAGACTTTTGCTAGAAAAGTATTATCATTGTTTGAGGTGCGTTCATGGCTCCTACTTTTACTTGTTTAATTATTTTATAAATTCTTTAGGGGGAGATACATGCTCAACTATTTCTAATTTCAATCTCGATAATTTGCAAATTGTATGTTTTATCTGAACTAAATGTTATTTATGCTAAATAACATTATTGCCATACTTAGAGTTTCCATATCATGTACCATTAAGCACTATGCGTAGTGAGTACGAATATTATGGTTAGATCTATTGGGATTAATGTAACTATTAAGTTGACTCAATTAGAGTAAACAAATACAACAAACATTTAAGAACATTAGGTATAACAACTGATTACCTACTAGGCTATGATTGCAACAATTATTTCATTTTTTATTGGTACGAGATTTACATTTTGGTTTTCATAAGGATAGTGCAATAACAAACAATTTTCAACGCTTTGGGTGTATGACAACGTAACCCAGACACAAAACGATTGGTGGCCCCCTTCCAGGTAGAAGGATATCGAAATCTACAAAATGGGATGATTTCATGTGCGTGGTACAAACTATGTGAACTAATGAACTTGGTTTAATCTCGAGCTAATAGAATTGGTATAATAACAAACCAACATACTTGGTACAATTGTGAACAAACTGGAAACTAGAAACCAGAACTAGGTCCTGGTGATTTCCCCACTTGACTGTTATGTCAAACGACAGAAACCAGAAACTAGAAAACTTAAGGTTTCGATGTCAAGAACTTAGGGTAACTAAAACACTACCTATATGTGATATTGTATTTAGTACAATAGTCATACGCTCGAAATATTTAAAGTTTACATTTGACATTTACATATTCTTGTTACCAGGATTTACTTTTAAGGATTTCACATTATTTACTTATAAACCTATGAACTCACCAACCTTGTGTTGACACTTTAGCATGTTTATCTCAGATCCATAATGAACGAGGCTGGTACGGAGGGGAACGAATACTCAAGAAGGCTATAAATTTTATTATCATTCTAAAACTTATTTAATGTAATTTGTAAACCGTGAAACTACTTGGGACCTCATTTCGTAAACTTTGATATATATATAATTCCAATGATAAATCTTTTTAAACGACTCAATTAGAGTTCGTTTTCTATTGTTATAACTGTTATTGTGAGATGATAATACTTCTGTGAATTGTGTATATTAAATATCAGCGAACAATGAGTTTATATACAAAATACAATGCCAAAACCCTAAGCCCATGATGAGCCAAATACATATAAGCCCAAGATATAAGTTCACTAACACATAAGCCCACTAACACCCCCACGCTTGAGCGGGAGTATAACGACACTCAAACCGTCACGAAACTCGAAAACAATGCATAAGGCAAGCCCTTAGTGAAGATATCAAAAACCGAAAGCGAGAGGAACATGTAAACCCGAACTTGTCCAAAGAAGAACCAAATCCCGAACAAAATGAATGTCTATCTCAATATGCTTAGTACGCCGACGTCGAACCGGATTAAAAGACAGTAGATGACTCACATTATCGCAGAAACAATAGTAGCAGTAAGATAATGGAGTGTGAGGCTCACGGTAAATTCGAATCCAACATGTTTCAAAGAATAAAGATTGGCAACACCACGATACTCGCCAAAGACTGAACGCGAAGAGTCGGCCGACGCTCGAGGACCAGGAGAGTAAATTGTTGCCAAGAAACACAATACCCCAAGTAGAACGACGAGTAGTCGGACAACCGACCAATCAAGATCCGAGTAGCCACCAAAGAATCGAGAGAAGAGAACAATCAGAAACCATAGTCCAAAGTCCCTCGAACATGACGTGAATATCCGCTTAAGAGCGTAAAATGAGGCTCGAGGATCATGCATATAAAGACAAACCTCACTGGATCGCATAAGTAATATCAGTCGAGTGAAGGTAAGACATCAAGAGAACTCGCAAGACTCTCAGAATGTAGGATCAACAACCGAGTACCATCATCACCCAACTTGACTCGTGATCAACAAGAGTCCGAGAAGGATTACACCCAAGCATATGTGCACGCTCCAATCTCCATAGCATACTTATGTTGTGACAAAACATCCTCAAGAGTCACGCAGAATAAATACCCAAAAATAATTAAGAGCACCTAAATCATTATAGAAAACTCCCCGATGGGGAAGCTATGTCAGAACAAGCGATCGTAAGAAGCGAAGAATAATATCATCCACATAAAGTAACAAAAAGCGTGATCATCACCCGTCGATAAATGAATAAGGAGGAGTCACAATCGACTAGAACTAAAACCAACAAGAGTAATATACGCAAGAAACCAACAAACCAATCCCAGGGCCCGCTTAAGACCATAAAGAGACCGTCAGAATAAACAAACATAATCCGGATGCTCAGATCCCGAACCGGAGGTCATGCATATAAACGGTCTCAGTCAAATCACCATGTAAAAAGGCATTCTTGACATCAAGCTGACGAACGGGCCAATGTTGAGAAATAGCTAAACTAAGAACTGTCTGAATAGAGCCCGGCTTAACAACCGGACTAAAAGTCTCATCAACATCGACACCCTCAATCTGTGTACTACCATTGGCAACAAGACGTGCCTTATATCGACTAACAGTACCATCAGCCAAATACTTATGTCGAAATAACCACATACAACGAACAACATTAGCGCCCTCAGGTCGAGGTACACTAGTCCAAGTTTTATTTTTAATAAGTGCATTATACTCATCATAGATAGCAGTACGCCAATTAGGATCATTAAATGCATCCTTATACGATTTTGGTAAGGGAGAAACAATAGACACATGACCCGCATATTTAGGATTGGGACGAAAAGTCCCGACACGAGAACGTGTGACCATAGGGTGAGTAGGCGCAGTAGGTGCCGGTGGAAAAACAACAGGTTGGGGAGAAGGTGGTAGTATAGGTGGTGTAGGTGGTGTGGGTGGAGTGGGTGGTGTGGGTGATGTGGGTGGTGAAGGTGGTGTGGGTGATGGAGGATCAGGCGTAACAACCGGTGTAGGCAAAGTCGAGGACGGTGCTGAAATTGGTGTGGTGCGAATAATGGTGGAAATGAGATTAGCAGAGTCCTCTTAAAATTCATACGAGGGTGTAGGCTTAGTGGCATTGGAAGAGTGAAACGGAAAAACTGTTTCGTCAAAGGTAACATGGCGGGAAATGATAATTTTATTGGTGTTAAGGTCAAGACAACGATAGCCGAAATGATTGGCGCTGTGTCCCAAGAAGATGGCAGGGTGGCACGTGGTCCTAATTTATGATTGGTGTCAATATGGGATAACAAAGACAAACCAAAACACGAAGGAGACTATAATCGGGTTCGCATCAAAAAGCGGTGAAAGGTATCTCATTATTGATAGCACGAGAAGGTAAAATGTTTAATAGATAAACAGACCATGTTAAGCACCTCAAGCCCAATAGTTAGGAGGTAAATGTGCTTGAAATAATAAGGTGCGAATAAGGTTATTAATCAGCGAATCATTCGCTCGATTTACCATTTTGTTGTGAGGTACGTGGGCAAGAAAATCTAAATTGATGCCATTATCATTAAAAAGGTTATGGAAAGCATGATTGTCAAACTCACCACCATGATCACAATCGAAATGACTTAATTTCACACTTAAACCGAGTACTAACATAATTACTAAACAAAAGAAATTTAGACAAAACATCGATTTATTCAATAATGGATAAACCCAAACATACCGGGAATAATGATCCGTAAACAAAACATAATACTTGAAATGTAAAGACTCGGAATTGGGAAGTCCACAAACCGAAAAGTGCACAATATCAAAAGGTGAAGTAATGTAACTAGATGAAC
Organism: Chrysanthemum lavandulifolium; assembly: GCA_022545495.1. NCBI lineage: Eukaryota > Viridiplantae > Streptophyta > Magnoliopsida > Asterales > Asteraceae > Chrysanthemum > Chrysanthemum lavandulifolium. Next base: position 269,897,508 of record CM040239.1, on the reverse strand, counting down.
TAACAAATGGAAGCTTCACATGTTTGCCAAGTCGACAAGCATGGCAAAGAACGGAAGCTTCTTTATTACAAGAAATAGAATCACTAGACACAAGACGCCGCAACACTTCACCCCGGATGTCCAAGTCGTTGATGCCACGATACCGACTCACAAGATAAGCTTGAGGAATAGGAGAGGGCTTCGTATGTGTAGAGATCACCCGCATATCACATCGAGGAGTACCCGCCTTGTTATGAAGTCCTTCACGTAAAACCAAAATGATCAAATTCGACAAAGGCAATAATTATCACGAACAAATTGACGAACCGAAATTAAATTTTTACAATATGAGGAGTGATTAAGACATTATTTAAATGAAGTGGACGAACGGAGTGGACAAGAAACTATGACCGAGTTGGTGACAGAATGAAACGCCCATCACCAACTGCAATGCAGACGGATAAATGCACTCATTAAGAATATCACTAAGACAAAGGTATGTAATTATTAAGATGAGAACTCGCACCAGATCCATATTCCGCCACCGCCGCCGGATCCTGAATAGTAGGAGAAGTGAACGCATGTGGCAAGGCGCCACCGACCAGACCGAAAACTGTTGTCCCAGAATCGACCAAAAGAACCGGTCCCAATAACAATACACGCTAAACTTAGCCAAGAATCTGCCCTAGTCGACTAAACTTAGTCGACCTAATACCAAAATAAAACGTATGGAAGGTGAAAGGTTAGGATCTAGGTCGTGATACCATGTGAGATGATAATACTTTTGTGAATTGTGTATATTAAATATCAGCGAACAATGAGTTTATATACAAAATACAATGCCAAAACCCTAAGCCCATGATGAGCCAAATACATATAAGCCCAAGATATAAGTTCACTAACACATAAGCCCACTAACAGTTATGCCATGAAGTAACACCCAACTTGAATTCCGCTGATGATTTATAAGGTTTAGTATAACAAATATAGCCTTTTTGATGTGAAAAAAGACATGAGCTCTTACATTTGTGTTTTTCTAGCTTTTCTCTCTAGGCAAAAATTTTGGCATGCATTGTAAATAGTTTTTAAAGTAGACACATTTTGAGGATTTTGTTTTTTCAAACTAGATAAGATGTTTCGTGGCTTCATATTTTTTCAAACAAATCATTCACTAACTTAGACTCACTTTCAGACAATCTTTGTGCATATAGGTGACCTTCCAGATGTGATGCAGGTTCGTGATTATGTCTGTCACATATCACACTCAGTGACCAACGATCATCATACAAATATTTTCCTTCCAAACCAAAAGGACAATCACATTCTTTTTGTGCCAGTATTTCTACTTGAGGTTTTTTTACTTTTGTATTCACCACCAACATCACAATGAAAAAAGACATTTGAATTAGTTTTGAATCTTTTCATCACAATAACGTAACCAATAGAAAGTCCTGTTTGTTTTACCCAATCTATTAAATCTTGACGAGAGTTAAACACCTGAAAACGAGTTTTTAACGAGTTTTAATACTTTGTAATTTTTAATAGTAATCTATAAAATATACAAGGTACTACAAATGTATATATACTTACCATGTCTGTTTCAAATTCTGATTATTCTGTGAGAAGTAGTTGCTTTCATTCCTGATTTCATTTTTCTTATTTTGAGAATACTCACCTTTATTTTCTTCATGTTGAAAATATCCGCTTTCATTTTACTCATGTTGAAAATACCCGCTTTCATTACTAGCTTCATTTCTCCTTGTTGAAAAAATTCTTGAAAATACTCTGATCAACTCATTTTTACTTAAGTAATGTTGGTGTGTTATTTATTTATTACTCAATACTAGTATGATTACATATTTATAACTTATAAAAGAAAAATTTCTTATAATTGAAACATCTTTATAATTGAATTGCCCATTTTTTTATGATTGAATTGTACATTTCAATGTAAAAGGATAAAAAGTAGAGAAGTGCCCATTTTATTTCTTTATTGCATTGTACATTTCAATGTAAAAAGATAAAAAGTGTTATACATGTTGCCCATTCTATTTGTCAATTAATACAAGTTGGAAAAAAAAGTTACCAGACCCGTCCCTCTCAATTGTGTGTGTCCCTTTCAATAATATATGTCCCTTTCAAAACAATCATTATTACACCAAAAGTGGGCATCATTTTAAGATGTAAATAGAACTTTTTTCGTGTAAATAGAACACAAGCCCCGCAATAAAGTTGAGTTGTCATATCATGTCAATAGTTAATAAAGATGAGTTGTCAAATCATGTCAATCGCAATAAAGTAGAGTTGTCAAATCATGTCAATCGGAGTAAAGTTGAGTTGACATATCATGTCAATAGATAATAAAGTTGAGTTGTCAAATCATATCAATCACAGTAAAATAGAGTTGTCAAATCATGCCAATCGCAGTAAAGTTGAGTTGTCGTATCATGTCAATAGGTAATAAGGTTGAGTTGTCAAATCATGTCAAACGCAGTAAAATAGAATTGTCAAAACATGTTAATAGGCAATAATTTGAGTTGTCAAATCATGTCAATCACAGTAAAGTAGAGTTGTCAAATCATGTCAATCATGTCAATAGTTATTAAAGTTAAGTTGTCAAATCGTGTCAATCGCAGTAAAGTAGAGCTATCAAATCATGTCAATCGCAATAAAGTAGAGTTGTCAAATTATGTCAATAGGTATTAAAGTTGAGTTGTCAAATTATGTCAATCGCAGTAAAATAGAGTTGTCAAATCATGACAATCGCAGTAAAGTTAAGTTGTCATATCATGTGAATATGTAATAATGTTGAGTTGTCAAATCGTGTTAATGGCATTAAAGTATAGTTGTCAAATCATGTCACTTGTAGTAAAGTTGAGTTGTCAAATTATGTCAACCGCAATAAAGTTGAGTTGTCAAATTATGTCAATCGTAGTAAAGTTAAGTTGTCATATCATGTCACTAGACAATAAAGTTGAGATGTCAAGTCATGTGAGTTGTTAAAGTAGTCACGCCAAACTTGTGAAAAGTAATTTTTTTTAACCTAATTTAAGTCATTGTGTTAAAAATTCATATGTTAGTCTATCAAAATACTTTGTTAAAAAGTAAAAAATAAAAAATAAATATTTTATTTTAGACAGATAAATAAAAGTAAATAACCAAAAAGCGCCTCCTATAAATAACCCTCGACTCATTTCACTGGCAAACAATAGTTTTCCCACGCAACAACACCGGAAAGACTTATCACCGTTAACTAACGCGCTAAAATACGGAAGTGAAAGTGAAACAAGAACCCATCAAATCATCCTCTACAACAAAAAAGAACCTCTCTAAGATCCCAGTAATCAATCTCAATGATGACTATGATAACAATTCGAATAACGGTAAAATTTGGGGTGGTGAGGATGGTGGGAATGAGAAGAAAAGGACACGTGGCAGTGAAGGTGTGAGTTTACCTGTAGGGTTTTGGATCCGTTGCCACGTGGCGGGAAGGTGGATAGATGTAAGTAGTTTTGGAAAGTGAGGATTTTGATGATGTTGTTGGTGGTGGTGGAAATTGAAATGGTAGTATTAGGGGACAATGTCTGGTATGTATGTGTTTTTTTGTTAGGGTTAATTGTGAAGTAGTTAGGTTATTGCATCATTTTGACCGTAAACCCGGTCGTTTACTTCACTATTGTATAAAAGGGCAAGAATTTATAAAGGTACAAAAGTACAAAATTGTAAATTATGCGCTAGTTTATTTCATACTTTCTCCCTCTATTCATTTCTCATTTTCTGTAGCTCCTCTTTTTCACCAACTTAATGATGATGAGTTTGTTGTTCGTTCATTGTTCTTGGTGTTGCTAGAGATGGGGTAACATTGAGAAGAAGAGAAAAAAACTATTAAGAACCAACACAACACTTGTCTTCTAAAACACACATACATCTCCAAACCATTCCTCTAGTCATCACCATCTTCTTCGGTCGTCACTACCACCACCATTCATGTCACCATCCCCTTTGTGCGTCTTACCATATCCATGCGTTGTGACCAACGTTCTTTCTCCTTCCTCCGTCGTAATACCTTTTTCCTTTCTTTCAAAATTTATAAATCTACTGCTTAAACTTTTGGTGTTTGTACTTGTGTGGCCATACTCCTTCCTTCTCTTTTTCTATAAGGATCATCTTTGTTTATGTACCTAAACAATCATTGATGGTTTTGATTAAGTTTTTTCTATCCTTTTTTCTACATTGATAATTTAGGATTTGTTATAAGGTTTGCATGTTTGAGTTGCTTATGTTAAAGGTGTGATTCGTTATTTAATTTTACTTTTTGAAGACCCGGTCATAAAATGATTTGGTGGTTTGAAAAAGCCAAAGAAAAAAATAACTTTGTTATTTGCCAAAACGGGATTATTTTTATCATTGTTGTTGGAGCATTTTGTTGGTTAATGGGTATTTTAGCTTCGATGTTGGAGTAATTTTATTTGTCAATGTAAGTTGAAAGTACAAAATACCCTCATATTTTAATGAACATTAATTTGGGTCCATAGTTGTATTATATGACAAATTGATAATGACAATGACAATTTTCTCATTACAAAGTTTTGCCTTTTTAGCATCCTATATATCTTCCAATTTCTTTTTCACACACTCGACTATTTTGGTATCAAACACTCGCTTAAGTTTGTACCAACATGATCAATTAAATTTATGGTTTAACATGTGTTTTAGCAATGTCATATATTACATGCATATCATAACTTGTTTCCTAGTTTGATGTTAAATGACAATCCAATTGCTAGTACTTCATCATATCAACAATATTACTATCTTGGATATGTCGCAAATATGTTCAAATTTTCAATATCCAATTTAGAAACATAAATATTCATAGTCGTACCATCGACAAACCTGAGAAGTTCCAACAAAAAATTCCTTAAACAACAAATTCAAAACAAATACTTTAACAACGAGCATATTGTGATATAAAAAGAAGAAATTGGAATGGTACAGATTGATTGTTGAATAACATGTTTAACACTTTTACTAAAGTAGAATTGTAATAAAGTAGATTTGTTAATTCATGTGAGTTGTAATTTAGTAGACTTGGCACACCATGTCACACTAAAGTAGAGTTATCGAATTATATCAGTCGTAATAAAGTTAAATTGTCATATCATGTCAGTCGCGGTAAAGTTGAGTTGTCAAATCATGTTAGACGCATTAAATTATAGTTCTCAAACCATGTCGCGGTAAAGTTGAGTTGTCAATCATGTCGTAGTAAAGTTGAGTTGTCAAATCATGTCACAATAAAGTTGAGTTGTCATATCATGTCGAAATAAAGTTGAGTTTGTTAATACAAATAAGCCGTAAAAACGTTTATTTATATTTTACGATCTTCTAATGTTTTGTCGATAACAAACGTAAAATCATGTTAACGAAACAAATAAAATACGTAAATGGTTTGAACTAATAGTTTCTAACATATTCACATTTTCACATAAAACACTAAAACAAGTATAAGTGATTTTATGATTTAGTAATACATATGTACAACAACTAGTGTTTACATATTTGGGTAAAATATACACATAACTATTATGTAGTATATTGGGTATTATAAATGGGTAGAAACTTAAGTATCACAACCCATTGGGCAAATACATTGAATGTAGTTGGGTACAACCCAAAGCCCATAACCCATGGATCTTGACCCATAACCCATTGCATGACATAATGCTTATATCATACATGGATAATATCCATAACCCATGGATCAACCCATACCCAAGTGACTAAGTGCATTGCACTTAAAGATACATTGTATCTAGCCAAAGATCCATGGTTCAACCCATGACCCGTGACCCATAACCAAAATACCCATGGGCAAAGAGGAGCGTTCCACGGATCCCTGGCTTTGTGCTAGCCGGATCCCAAGTGGAAGGGATCTGTGGGATCCAGGGAAACAATAGGATTTTTCCTCTATAAATAGTGAGCCATTTCTTCATTATTTCTCACCCTTTCTAACACACCTTCTCCCATGAGTTAAATCACTAACCTTAGATCCAAGAGATCTATGTTTGTAGTCTTGTTTTTGTGTGATCTTTAGGTTCCTCTTAAAGGCAAGATCACCACCTTTGAAGTCGAAAGCAAGCTCAAGTCCATGAGTTGCCAAGCTTCCTCATCATCAAGGCTACTAAAGTCCTCTTGTTGATGATCTCTTTCTTTCTTCAAAGAAGTGTAGTGTTGAAGACATTAGTGAAAGATGTCTCAAGTGTCAAGACGAAGATATTAGTGAAGGGTATCTATCGCCTATAGGATAAGCACTGTGGTAGGTGCTTAGAAGTCAAGACTTGAAGCATTAGTGAAAGGTGCTTCAAGTAAAGACACAAGACATTAGTGAAAGGTGTCTTGTAGATCTAGTCAAAGGCATTAGTGAAAGGTGCCTTAGATGTACATTCGATATGGTGTGTTTCAATGTACTAGATAGACTAGCATTAGATCCAAGGATATTGATGTCCTTGATGATGTTGTAAAGGAGTAGATCTCCTTTGGGATTAGTCTTTGGTGTAGTGTGGTAGTAGTTCCTCCATTGCAATGGAACTAGATGCTTAGCCTAGTACCTAATAAAGGGTAGGCGACATTGTGAAGGTGTAGTTCACCTAAGGTGTGAAAGAACTCGGTGGTTAGCCTAGCACCGTATAAAGGGTAGGCGACGTTGTGTAGGTGTGGTTCGCCTTGGTGTGAAAGAAACTCAGATTTAGCTTTGTACCGAAAAAGGTTAAGCGACGTGAAGGCTTCTCCGCCATAAGGAGATTGGTGTAGTGTTTACGAACTCGAGTAGGTGACTCGGGAGTGGAGTAGGGCAAGGAAGGTGTCCTTGTAGCCGAACCACTATAAATACTCGCGCTGTGGTTTTGTGCTTTTACTCTTATCTTTTCATTACATATCTTAATATGCTTGTCTATCAACATCCAACACACAACCAAATAGATTGACATAAGTCGATCTAAATAGTTTAAAAGAAGTTTTAATTGGTAAAACTATTCAACCCCCCCTTCTAGTTTTCCACAGAGTTGTCAAATCATGCTGTAGTAAAGTTGAGTTGACAAATCATGTCAATCGCAGTAAAATTGTGTTGTCAAATCATGTCAGACGCATTAAATTAACGTTGTCAAATCATGTTGCAGTAAAGTTGAGTTGTAAAATCATGTCGTAGTAAAGTTGATTTGTAAAATCATGTCACAATAAAGTTAAGTTGTCATATCATGTCGAAGTAAAGTTGAGTTGTCAAATCATGTCAATAGTCAATAATTGAGTTGTCAATTATGTCAATAGGCAATAAAGTTAAGTTGTCATATCATGTGAGCCGTTATAAAGTTGAGTTGTCATATCATGCAAGTCGTAGTAAAGTTGAGTTGACATATCATGTCAATCGAAGTATAGTAGAGTTATCGAATCATGTGAGTCGTAATAAAGTTGAGTTGTCATATTATGACAATCGTAGTAAAGTTTAGTTGTCCTATCATGTCAATCAAAGTAAAGTTGTGTAACACCCCCAAAATACCGCAGCGGAAGATTGTGTCACTAGGGTGCTACTTCATAATACTAAGTACAAGTTATAGAGAACGACCTCTAAATGAGACATTTTGAAAAGTTACCATTCGATTGATAGATTCAGAGTTACAAACAATGAGGTCCCAAAGTATAATACATAAATGTTTACAAAATGTTTCGAATGGTAAATACGAATGTATAAAGTCTTCAAAACATGTCGTGCGACTCTATGTTCCATGCAATAGCCATCGTCTTATTGACCTGAGATAAACATGCTTAAAGTGTAAACACAAAGGTTGGTGAGTTCATAGAGTTTGTTTTGAAAAAGTTGAAAAGCCTTTAAAGAATGTTCACACAGCAAAGGCATTGTAAATCCACCCAGTTGCAAATTTCGCCTGATAAGGATTTAAAAGGTACCTTTTTTAGGGGTAATTTAAGCCCTTAATTGATTACTTTTGTATCCGTTACTACTTAATTTCATTCCTTTTCACTTTTTAGGTCTCTTGAAGGCAAATTGCTGAAATGGCACTTATTCGGACGAAAAGGCGCGAATATACGAAGAATATGGCCAAAGTCAAGAATCGAGACACTCAAGTCATTGAACCGAAGGGGACGGCGTCAGTTCTACTTGTGACGCCATCGAACAATTTTTGTGACGACTCAAGAGCTAAATTGCTTATTTACAAGTGACGCATCGTGTTTTAAAAGAGTAGGCGTCAGCACTCGTGACGGCCTAGATTTGTTCCGCACGCCGAGATCAAGGAGACGGCGTTACGGGCATAGGTGACGCCACACAATGCTAACGTGGCCAAGACGAAACCCTAATGACGGCGACCGACCCGCGCCACAATAAAAGAGTGTACGCCGTCGCAGCTTGTAACACTATATATAGAATCAATTTTTTGTTTTCGGTGTGTAGTTTTGTGGAGTAAAACCTAAACCGAACCAAGGTTGTCTTGTACAAGATTTTAGGGTTCCATACCCTATCTTACATCAAGATAAGTGTTTTACTTCATTAATTCAATTATGTCTTCAATTGATTGTGTGTATGCTTGCATGTTCTCCATGTCAGGCTAATTTATTTGTGTGTTTGCTTAGGTAATATGAAACCTAGTAATTGAATATTGATTGGTTGTCTCTTATCTTAATTGTGATTGACCTAGTATTGCGATAGGTCATTCGTTGTGCTATTAATGCTTGATTAATCTTTGTTGAACCTTAGCATATAGTTACTAGTGGAATTGTAGGCTAAACATCCAAAGAATACCTTAGTGTTAAGTTTATGAATCCTAGAGATTTCGTAGTCATTAACCTTCGTAGCTTCAAAGAGTTAGGATAAACGATACCCTACGACCTTATAAACACAACGCGTTAAGAATAAGGACGTGACAATTCAACCATCAATAGGAGATAACTAGGGAGTAATAAAACCTAAGTAAACGCATTTTTAATCATCATACGAGCATACAACAATAGACATCGAATACCCTTAGCTTAGATAATTAGATAAGTAGAGTAATTGGTAGAAATACCAACCCCCAAATCCAAACCCCGAGATTCATACCTTTCCATTTCCTAAAAAATATAAAAAGGATAAAAAATAATCTTCCTCAACCCCAACCTTAGCGTAGTAACTTCTCACTAGCATTCCTATTCCCCAAGAGAACGATATCAATACCCGTGACTTACCCTAATACTACACTACAACGATTAGGTTCACTGCCTAGGGTGTTGAAAAACTTGCTCGACGAAAAGGAAGTTCATTTGACCCCGAACGCGATGTGTAAGCGTATCACCGCCCATACAAAACTTGCAACATGTGTGTTCACAACCCACTGCCAAAATATAGTTTACACAATCATGTATGTATGTATCATAGTAGTAAAAAGTATATATGTTACCACAAGGGTCTTCCAACAACTTAATTTGGGATGTATCTAATTTAATAGCCTTCCAACAACTTAATTTGGAGCTACTAAATTAATGGTCTTCCAACAACTTAATTTGGAGCCACTTGTGTATGTATCTAATTTAATAGCCTTCTAATAACTTAATTTGGAGCCACTAAATTAATGGTCATCCAACAACTTAATTTGGAGCCACTGAATTGAATAACGCAGATAATTATAATGCATTCAAGAATAACCCAAATAGGTATATCATAATCATGTATTTATGCAATCAAGTATTATGCAATCAAGTATAAAAAGTATAGCATAGCATAAAAGTGTAAATATTTTAAGTATTTGTATTTGTAAAAGCAAGTAGTTGAGCATGTATCTCCCAAAAGTTTGTAAACAATTAATAGAAAGTGGGCTATGAAAACTCACATGATAATAACCGATGAATGATACTAGCAAATGGGCAATGGCTCAAGATCTAAATTCAAAATTCCATTTCATAAACTATAAAAACCTCTAAATCACCTCATATCAACCCCAAAACTATCCTAATTGCTCCAATAATAAAAACTCATCCTTAGAATTAGCATATCTATCCTTGCCAAAGTTTCAAGAAATTTCTAAGAACCACAGCTCCTATCCACCATTGTGTAGCTCTTAATCCAACCGCGGAAATACAAAATAAACTTAATTTTTACGTAGAGAATAATTATGCCTTCAACTTATGTTCATAACTCGGAGCCTGAAAATCAAGTATGGAGGGTGTATGGAGGGTTGAGGGTGGCGGCATCAAGGAGGAGGAGGGGGTTTTGTGTGTTTTTCTGTGTAAATAATGAACTAGTTTTCTTTCTATTTATAGAAAAAATATCTGAAAATATATAGATATTTTGATGAATAGTGTTTAGATATTTTGATGAATAGTGTTTACATATTTTTGAAAATATCTAAATATTTATAAATAGTAACTAGATATTTATATATTAGGAGTACAGAGTACATTGTTTATGCATGAAAATCGTGTAAAAGTATTTACTTGTTCAATTTAGACGAAATTAGTAAATAATAAAAAAAATACGGTGAATAGTAACTCATGAATAGTAATTTTTCGGAAAAAATTTTGAGTTTAAATAATGACCAAAAATATGATGAATAGTGAAAATGAATAGTAATATGAATAGTGAAATCTGAGGATGAATAGTTAAAACCCGAAAATGCAAATTGTTACAGTCTCTACCCCTTAAGGGAACTTCGTCCCGAAGTTCTGTGAATGCTAACTGTTGCCAGTGTGTCTAGAAAAGGCGTGATTTCGGGATCTCTAAAACCGTGGGGTTCTCTCTTATTCAATAGGAATAGTGTATGGGTTACGTTGTAATACACCCATAATGTGGTTAGGGAATCGTATCGGATGCAAATAAGCCCACTTATTTATAATTCACTACTTACATAAAGAAGCTTCTAAATTTATGTAATTAATGGGTTATAAACCTATGGTTCGGTGGTTTATAACTTCTTTATTGAATAAAGAGCGTCCCAATCCTTTCAATAAGGAGATTATAAATCATCCTACTTAAGATTTCCGACACAAAACTCGCTCGAGACAGATAATAAGATAACCAAGTCATCAAATCCCTAAAGCTAAGTAATAATATTATTTAACTCGAATCTCATGTCTCATCAAACAAGAACTGTCACAAGATCAAGTTAAATAATTAGTTATTACTGAGCTACATATTTTTAATGACTCGATTAAATTCTGGGGTTTTCTTATTACTACTAAAGTCATATCATCCAACAACGTGGATCTTAAACAAACAACTAACAAGAAGAATATGCGCACGAAGTGTGTGTAAGGCAATTATAGTGGAGAGTCTTAACGTATAAAGCAGTTATAGTCTAGGCTCTTAAATGCAATGTAGTTCTCTATAACCAATGCTCTGATATCAATCTGTAACACCCCCAAAATACCGCAGCGGAAGATTGTGTCACTGTGGTGCTACTTCATAATACTAAGTATAAGTTATAGAGAACGACCTCTAAATGAGACGTTTTGAAAAGTTACCATTCGATTGATAAATTCAGAGTTACAAACAATGAGGTCCCAAAGTATAATACATAAATGTTTACAAAATGTTTCGAATGATAAATACGAATGTATAAAGTCTTCAAAACATGTCGTGCGACTCTATATTCCATGCAATAGCTATCGTCTTATTGACCTGAGATAAACATGCTTAAAGTGTCAACACAACGGTTGGTGAGTTCATAGAGTTTGTTTTGAATAAGTTGAAAAGCCTTTAAAGAATGTTCACACAACAAAGGCATTGTAAATCCACTCAGTTGCAAATTTCGTCCATACAAAACTTGCAACCTGTGTGTTCACAACCCACTGCCAAAATATAGTTTGCACAATCATTATGTATGTATCATAGTAGTAAAAAGTATATATGTTACCACAAGGGTCTTCCAACAACTTAATTTGGGATGTATCTAATTTAATAGCCTTCCAACAACTTAATTTGGAGCTACTAAATTAATAGTCTTCCAACAACTTAATTTGGAGCCACTTGTGTATGTATCTAATTTAATAGCTTTCCAACAACTTAATTTGGAGCCACTAAATTAATGGTCATCCAACAACTTAATTTGGATCCACTGAATTGAATAACGCAAATAAGTATAATGCATTCAAGAATAACCCAAATAGGTATATCATAATCATGTATTTATGCAATCAAGTAGGGTTATGGTACACAAAAGTTACTAAAGTTTACAAAAAATTTGTCCTAAGGTAATTTAGTTTCATTTTGTTCATCTAGGTTATCGAACTTTGAAACTTTGTTCACTTAGGTAATCGAACTTATAAAAGTGAATGTTCGTGTTATTGAACTTTGAATTTTGTTCACTCAAGTTATTGAACTTATCAAAAATATACATCCAAGTTACTTGACTAACACCGAATTTTCAAGTGTATGCTTACCGAAAGTTTAGTAACCTAATCGAACAAAATGAAACTATATTACCTTAGGACAAATTTTTGTAAACTTTAGTAACTTTTCTGTACCATAACCCCAATCAAGTATAATGCAATCAAGTATTATGCAATAAAGTATAAAAAGTATAGCGTAGCATAAAAGTGTAAATATTTTGAGTATTTGTATTTGTAAAAGCAAGTAGTTGAGCATGTATCTCCCCCAAAAGTTTGTAAACAACTAATAGAAAGTGAGGCTATGAAAACTCACATAATAATAACCGATGAATGATACTAGCAAATTTGGCAGCGCTTCCGCATCTAAATTCAAAATTCCATTTCCTAAACTATAAAAACCTCTAAATCACCTCATATCAACCCCAAAACTATCCTAATTGCTCCCATAATAAAAACTCATCCTTAGAATTAGCCGATCTATCCTTGCCAAAGTTTCAAGAAATTTCTGAGAACCACAACTCCTATCCACCATTGTGTAGCTCTTAATCCAACCGCGGAAATATAAAATAAACTTAATTTTTACGTAGAGAATAATTATGCCTTCAACTTATGTGTATAACTCGGAGCCTGAAAATCAAGTATGGAGGGTGTGTGGAGCGTTGAGGGTGGCGGCATCAAGGAGGAGGAGGGGGTTTTGTGTGTTTTTCTGTGTAAATAATGAATTAGTTTTCTTTCTATTTATAGGGAAAATATCTGAAAATATCTAGATATTTTGATAAATAGTGTTTAGATATTTTATGAATAGTGTTTAGATATTTTTTAAAATATCTAGATATTTATAAATAGAACTAGATATTTATATATTAGAAAGACATAAGACATTGTTTATGCATGAAAATCGTAAAAGTATTTACTTGTTCAATTTAGGCGAAATTAGTAAATAATAAAAAATACGGTGAATAGTAACTCGTGAATAGTAATTTGTGAATAGTAATTTTTCGAGAAAATGTTTGAGTTTAAATAATGACCCAAAATATGATGAATATTAAAATGAATAGTGAAATGAATAGTAATGGTGAATAGTGAAATCTGAGGATGAATAGTTAAAACCCGAAAATGCGAATTGTTACAAGTTGAGTCGTCAAATCATGTCATTCGCAGTAAAGTTGAACTGTCAAATCACGTCAATCGCAGTAAAGTTGAGTTGTCAAATCATGTTGCAGTAAAGTTGAGTTGTCAAATCTTGTCAATCACAGTAAAGTTGAGTTATCAAATCATGTCACAATAAAGTTGAAATGTCATATAATGTCGCTGTAAAGTTGAGTTGTCAATTTATATCACATAAAGTTGAATTGTCATATCATGTCGAAGTAAAGTTGAGTTATCAAATCATGTCGCAGTAAAGTTGAGTTGTCAAATCATGTCAATAGATAATAAAGTTGAGTTGTAATATCATGTCAATAGCAGTAAAGTTGAAATGTTAAATCATGTGAGTTATTAAAGTTGTCGCACCGAACTTCTGAAAAATGAAAATTTTACCCGATTTAAGTCCGTGTAATGACAAGTTAAAAACTTGTATATTAGTCAGTCAAAATACTAGGTTGAAAAGTAAAAAGTAAAAAAGAAATATCATATTTTAGAAAGATAATAATAAATAAAAGTAAAAAACCCAAAAGTCTCATCCTATAAATAACCCTCAACTCATTTTGTCACGCAATAGTTTTTCCACGGAACAACACCTGAAAAAAATCAGTCCGACATAACTAACGGCGTTAAAAATGACAAAATTGAAAGTGAAACAAGAACCCATTGAATCATCCTTAACAACGAAAATGACCCCTTCCGAGATCCCAGTAATCAATCTAGACGACGTTTTTGATAACGACGAATTGTTACATTCTAATAACGGTAAAAACAAAAGAGTAAATATTGGTGGTGGGAATGAGAAGAAGAGGACATGTGGCTGTGAAGGGGGTGTGAGTTTTCCTGCAGGGTTTTTGGATCCGTTGCCACGTCATGAAGTGAAGGTGGATAAATGCAAACACGACAGTAATTAGTGGGGTGCCCCAGGTGTAATGCGCTGACTCGCTAAGAGCTAGTGCGCGGTCCTTCTTGGTTTGTCTATAAATACCAAGCTTTTGTCTTGTATTTTCTTGTCTTGTGTTTCAGCACCTCTTGCCATTCATTCTTCTCATCCACTTTCTTCTTTCTATTCATTCTAAGTCTTTCAATCTTCTTGTGCATAAACATCTTCTTATCATCACATTAAAAGATCACTTCTTCACAAAGAGAAGAACCACTATAACCTAATCCACTCTTGTGTGTTGTGTCGATAGTCTTCTTCTACTCTTTTCTATTAGGTTGAGTCCCTAGGCTAGGTTAGGTTGTTTCAAACACTTACAACTCTTATATTCATTTGTAAAGTCTTATCCGATTTGTGGATAAGCAAGGGTGTAAAAGTATTGTATCTTAGTGGTCAAGCCTAGATCGGGTGAAGGTCTAGTAAGGGGTTTATTGCTTCCTTGGGAGGAAGTATTTTTGGTCTTAGTGGTTAGGTCGAATCGCGAGATTCTTGTAGGTGGTTTCGAGGGCGGAACTCCGTTGGGTAGTAGCCCTTCTTTGTGAGCACAGATCTTTGTGCATATCGGTGGAGTGAAGCTTTTAGCGGTTTTATCCACCGAAAGGATTGTACTAGTGAATAGTATAGGTGTCTCGGATTCGTAGCTGAACGTACAGATTATCTAAACCGCTTATCCCGAAACAATATAAATCTTGGTCTCTCTTTACTCTCTCTCTCCAACTTCTTTGTGTTGGTTGTTTTGTTCATACACCCTTATATGAACTTGGAGACTTAAAGTTCTTAAACTTTAAAAAAGTCGAAAAGACTGTATTCACCCCCTCTACAGTTCTGCAGTACCCATTGTTTTTTTAAAGTACCATCATTTGGTAATAAACACTCGCCTAAGTTTGTACCCACATGATCAATTAAAGTTCTAGTTTAACATATCTTTTAGCATTGTCATACATAATAACATGTTCCTAGTTTAATGTTAAATGACAATTCAATTGATACATACTTTATCATATCACCAATATTACTATCTTGGATATGTCGCAAATATGTTCAACTCTTTCATATCTAATTTAAGAACATAAATATTCATAGGCCTATTATCAACACAGCTGAGAAGTTTCAACAAAAATCTCTTTATATAAAAATTCAAACTAATACTTTAAAAGCGTACTAAAGTAGAGTTGTAAAAAAGCATATTTGTCAAATAATGTGAGTTGTAATAAAGTATACTTGTCACATCATGTCTATCGCAATAAAGTAGAGTTATTGAATCATGTCATTCGTAATAAAATTGAGTTATCATATCATGTCAGTCGCAGTAAAGTTGAGTTGTTAAATCATGTTAGACGCATTAAACTTGAGTTGTCATATCATGTCTAGTAAAGTTGAGTTGTCAAATTGTGTCAATCGTAACTTCGCAAGTAAAGTTGAGTTGTAAATAAAGCTGAGTTGTGATATCATATCCAGTAAAGTTGAGTTGTCAAGTAATTCATAGTAAAGTTGAGTAATCATATCATGTCAAAATTTAATAAAGTTGAGATGTCAAATCATGTGAGTTATTAAAGTAGTCACACCAAACTCTTGAAAATAAAATCTTTTATGCGATTGAAGTCTGTGTAACGATGAGTTAAACTCCAACTCGTAATTGGTCGCTCAAAATGCTTGATTAAAAAGTAAAATAAACTTTTAACCCGATTTAATCCAAAGTTGCCGTGAAACAATCCAGATTCAGAGAACTTCTTCGTTGTCGTGAGGGCCACCTGTCGACATTACGGCACAAGGAGGAGAGGTATAAAGTAGCTAAAAGAGAAGCAAAAAGGCAAGTGGCTCAAAGCGAAGGACAAGGCGACGGATATTTGTACAAGAGACTTGACTCCAAAGAGGGGCTAACGATATTTCGTGGATTGCTAAAGCCCGAGAGAAGAAGGAGAGATTTAGGAAACATCAAATATATCAAAGATGTAGGCGGACGGACCATTGTGTTCAAGAAGATATTAGGAAAGATGGGAGAGTATTTCATCACTTTTCAACGGAGGAAGCAATCAAGGAAGCCGGAGGTAGAGAGCAATAACCAAACACCGAATGCTACTATTCGGATTAGTCAACCGTGTGAAGGTTGCACTTCGGAAGATGGGAAGAAACAAACCGGTAGGGCCGAACCAAATCCCCATAGAAGCGTGGAGGTGCCTGGGTCAGGAGGGGGTGGAATGGCTGACTCGACTCTTCAACAAGATCTTCTCCGGTGCTAAAATGCCAGAGGAATGGAGACACAACGAAGTCATCCCCATCTATAAGAGCAAAGGGGATGTGCAAGTGTATAGCATTTATAGGGGCATCAAGCTCCTTAGCCACACCATGAAGCTTTGGGAGAGAGTTATTGAGAGAAGGTTGAGAAGGGAGACGAGGGTGTCTGAGAACCAATTTGGCTTTATGCCAGGAAGGTCTTCGATTGAGGCTATTCACCTTCTCAGGAGCCTCATGGAGAAGTATAGAGAGACAAAAGGACCTCATATGGCGCTCCTAGACACCGAAAAGGCATGTGATAAAGGTCCCACGAGAGTTGATTCGAGAACTCTTTTGATAAGGGAACCCCAAGGAGATATGCAGAGTCATTAAGGATATGTACGATGGGGCTAAGACGGTGTACGGTCCACCGGGATCTCGTAGTTTTCCATGCGAGAGTTGGGCTCCACCAGGATCCGCTTAAGTCCCTACCATTTCGCCTTGATCATGGATGACTTATCTCGAGGATTCAAGAGGCATCCCGGAGCATGATTTTTTTGCCGACGACATAAACATGTTGGTGGAGGAGGCTCTGAAGACAACGGCCTTGGTGCGAGAGAGAAGATCGAATACTGAGATGTGTTTTGGGAGTAGTGTAGACCACCACGAGGATATTCAGATCGGCGACCGATCCCGCCACCCAAAGAATCTTTTAGATATCCGGGATCGATGATTCACAGACGGGGAGGATAGATGAGGACGAACCCACCGGATCGAGTGGTTGGGCGAAATGGAGGCGGCGTCGGGAGTCCTCTGTGACAGGAACGTCTCATTAAAGCTAAAGGGGAAATTTTATAGAGTAGCAATTAGACCGACTATGTCAGACGGGTCCGAGTGTTGGCCTATCTCCATGGCCCATGCTTGTGGTGGAAGTGGCCGAGCCGAGAATGCTAAGATGGACTTGTGGTAAGACCTTGCTTGACATGATCCCGAACGGAGTTTTCGTGAGAAAACTTGGCGTCGGGAATATTATCTCAAGATGAGCAGGTAGGTTGAGATGGTTCGCCATGTCGTGAGGAGACCTCAAACAATACTAAGTTATAGGTGGTCGAGACGCTACTAGTAGAGGCGCGAGAAGGAAGGCGCACCCAAACTCGGTGGGAGGATAGACTTAAGCTAGACATGTTTGAGCTTCTCTTATCGGAGGACATGACCTCGAGATAGGAAGGGGTGGAGAGATAGGATTAGAATCTGCGGTTAGATCTAGCTAGGTCTTAGGGATCTGTGTGGTTTTGGTGGGTTAGGTGCTAGGCGTTTCTTCGTTGCTTTGCCCGGGTTTTTTTTTTTTTTTTTTTTTTTTTTTTTTGCCGTAGCTTTAGGCCCCGCGGCGTTGCTCTGCTTTTTATCTGTGTTTCTTTGGTTTGCTTGCTTTTCTCGCCTTTTTTTTTTCGCCGCCTTAGCTTTAGGACCGTGCATGTTTTGCCTTGCTCTTTGTTGCCCCTTTGGGTTGCCTGCTTTTTCTTTGGGCTTTGGTCCGTTGTTTTTTGTTTGTGTCCACTTTTGTGTTTCTTTGCCTGTGCTCCCTCCAGTGCTTTTTTTCTTGCTTTTCATTCCTGTTTGTACTTGTTGTTTACTATCTTCTGCCTTCTCTATTCTTTCTCGCCCGCACACCTACACTTCACGGAGGAGTCCGTTGGGCAGTCTCTCCTCCCGAGTTTATCCCGGGCACAGTGGCGGAACCAGAAATGAGAATGCGGGCAAAATTTTTTGACAACAACAACAATGAATGCGAGAAAAAAACGAGGATCGAATGATAATCGAGATTTTACTTTAAAATGACGGATTTTTAAAACTTTAGAGTGTTGAATGTTGGGTTTTAGATATGGGTGCAAGCACTGACTTTTGAGTGCCACTTTCGAAAAAAGGTCAAAATATAAAAAAATTACAATAAAATCGCCACTTTTTCTTCATGCAAGATCATTTCCATCATACCAAGAGATCCGTCTACGTGTTGGGGTAAGATCTGTCTGGTTTCACCTCGCTCCCACCCGGGATTTGGGTTGGTTGGTTGTTGTTGTTGTTAGTAGTACCCGATTTAACCCAAAAGGCTCCTCCTATAAATAGCCCTCCACTCAATCACTGTCCCCAATATTTTTTCCCACGCAACACAACCGGAAAAAAAAACTCATCACCGACGCTAACCACCGCCGTAAAAAATGACAGAACCGAAAGTAAAAGAAGAACCCATCGAATCATCCTCAACAACAACAACAAAAACAAAACGAAAAAACCCTTCCGAGATCCCAGTAATCAACCTCGATGACGATTCTGATAACGATGATTACACTAATAGTAACGGGAAAAAGAGAGTAAATAGTGGCGGTGGGAATGAGAAGAAGAGGACACGTTTGCCTGCAGGGTTTTTGGATCCCTTGCCACGTCATCAAGTTAAGAGATGTAGTAAGCAGTTTTGGAAAGCAGGGGATTTTGATGATGACGATGATGATGATGGTGTTGTTATTGGAAATGCTGGTGGTACAGTGGTGTCTGGTATGTGTGTTTTTTTTAGTGTGTGCTTTTAAAGGTTTTTTTTTTTTTGGTTAGGGTTTAGATTGTGAATTATGATGAGGTAGTTAGGTTATTGCATTTTGAGTTAGAACTTAGAATTAAGATAATTGTGCGTGACCTCGTTTGGGTCTGTGTGGCGGTGTGTTGAAACGAAACCCTATGGATTAGTCGGCCAAAAGGGTGGAAAACATTGGTACCCAAAAAAGAGTAAAGTAATTGTGAATGTGTTTTTTCTTAGGGTTTAGTTGTGAATTATGATGATTGTTAGGGTTTAGATTCTTTTAGTGAAATAGGATTGTGTTTTGTGCCTTTGGTTAAATTGTGTAATATGATTGTGTTGTTAATGTTTTTACCTAATTGGTGACTTGTTATGTTTTAGTGTGAGTGTTAGGGTGTAATTATGAATAATGATGACTGTGTTATTAGATTCCTTATAAAATATGATTGTGTTTTGTGCCTTTTGGTTAGATTATGTAATATGATTTTCTTGTTAAATTTTTTACTAAATTAGTGAGTTGTTTGGGTTTAATTGTGAATTATGATGAATTTGTTGCTAGATTTTTTTTTTTTTTTGATTGAATAATCCACGGGGTTTGAACCCACGGCCACATGGACTCAAACAGGTAAAGCCCTCCCTTTTTAAGGAAGTTGGCGTGGCCATTTAGCTCTGTTTGCATCCAGCTGAACACGAGAACTCTCACATTTTAGTGATGATAGTCACAAGCCTTCTGCCACTAGGCCACCCATGAGTCGTCGTGTTGTTAGATTTATTACTTAATTAGCTTATTGCATTTTGAATTAGAATTAAAAGAATTGTGCATTAAATCACTATGGGTGGCATGGGAAAAAGGCTGTTACTATAAATGTGAGAGGTCTCAAGTTCAAGTTCGCTTGGTGCATGGTGCAAGCAGCCTGATGTGGCAACACCTTACACCTATCTTCCCAAAAAGGGGAGGGTTTTACCGGTTTGTGTGGCGGGTGCGCTTAAACCCTGTGGATTAGTCGGCAAAAAAGTGGGAAACCATGGTTACCCAAATAAGTTTAAATACTTGTGCATGTGTTTAAGGAGTATTTGGGCTTAATTACGAAATAATGAATTGGTAAACGTTAGATTTTTTAATTAATTGGTGAGTTATGTTTAAATGTGATGGTTAGGGTTTAGCTGTGAATTTTGATGATTGGGTTAGATTTTGTTATAAAGTTGATTGTGTTTTGTGCATGTGGTTAAATTATGAAATACGATTGTCTTATTAAATTTTTACTTAATTGGTGAATTGTTATGCTTAATTGTGAGTAGTAGGACTAAATTATGAATTTTGATTGTGTTGTTAATGTGGATTTTTTTTAAAAAAAAAAAAAAAAAAAAACTTAATTTGGGTGATATAAGGTTAACTGCATAGCTGAGTTAGATTTAGAGGGTGTTTGGGACTGTTTATTAGCTGCTTAAAAATAAGCCCTTTAAGAAGTACTGTTTGGAATATGGCTTGCTAAATTTTTATGTATGAAATGCTTATAACAATAGTAAATAAGTAACTTTAGTGCGTCTCAAGGAAGCCCTTGGCAATAAGCTTCAAATTTGCTTATTAGAATTCAGAAACTACTTATTTGACCTCATAATCAGCACATAAGCAGAAACAATTTGGAAATCATAATAGCAGAAAAAAAAGCTATCCTAAACACCTACTCGAAATAATTGTGCATGTGTTTATTGTTATTGGGGCTTAATCAATAAGTATGATGGTGATGTTATCTTAGTTATGAAGTATGATGATTGTGTTATTAGATTTTGTGTGCTTGATTGGGATGATATTTAAGTTTGATTGTGTTTTGAGTCGGAATTTGTATAATTCTGCATGTGTTTATGGAGTATTAGGGCTTAATTATAATTTATGAATGTGTGGTTAAATTTTTTACTCATTTGGTATAAGAATAAATTTAATTGAGTTTTGACCAAAGAAAATTGTGCATTTGTTTATTTTTTTATTATGATATTGATTGTGTTACTAAATGTTTTACTAAAATAGGATGTAGGAGCTTAATTGCATTTTAAAGTTATAATATTTGTGAATGTGTTTATGAAAGTAGAATAAAAACAACAATATGCAATGGTTTACAGATAATGTAAACGGAAACGAAAATAAAACAGATAATGATTGGAAACATAATGTTAGCACTGTGTTTTTGTTTGATCAAGAACTTTTTCCTTTTGCATAAGCCTTACTCATGAGGCCATAGTTTGTTTACATAGTTATGTACTAAACCTGTATAGGTATCAAAAGAGTGGTATGTTTGAGTTATTTTTAGAGCACCCAACACAACAATCAGACAGACATATGGAAGTTTGTATGTGTTTCTGTTTATAGCTAAAATTGCTAAAAGTAGCACAAAAAATGGAAGTCTTATAAAAGATGGGTTTTGCTAATCTCTGCCCACTGGGAATTTGTTTAGCTATACATATAAGGAATGTTCGAGTTAATTAATATCAAAAGGATGATCAATTATGGCAATTTTAGAGATGAATAAATGTTCATTAAAAGATTACTGCATATTTGGAGAAAATGTGTAGCAGCAGGTCACTTCGGAAATGAAAGATTACTGTATATTTGGTTGTGGTTTTATGCTACTTGGCTCATCTAACATTATACTGAATGTTCCCTTGTATATTGCTTGGCTCATATATTGCCTATCAGTTGTCGAATATTGTCTGACATGTTTTTTTCGTAAAGCAGAATAGTTTGGCATATGTTAACTTCAGTTGATTTTACATTTCTTGTTTTGCTTTCTGTAGTCTTTTCATAGGTGTTAAGTGGTTCTGTACATCAAATTCTTGTTTGTGTACTCTATCGAACTACATATATGATATCTTCTGGATTTGCTTAATCTTTCTTTTGTTGGTATCTTAAAGTCGAGTTAATTGTAATAACCTTTCAATGGCAGCTAGATTCACATTTTCCAACTCACCAAAAGTTTCTAAATTTTAATGTTGCGCGTATGATGCCTATTGTTGTTTGTCACCCTACAGTTTGTTACTGTCAAAGTGTCAATCGTCACTTTATTGAGCAAGCTCTTAATATCACTTATCTTATATCTGTAGGTGGTATGGATCATTTGAGGGTTCATCCAAGGTTTCTACACTCCAACGCAACTAGTCATAAATGGGTTCTTGGCGGTAATGTTACTCACTCCATCTCTTTAGAGGACATTGAGTTGGTTATTTGTCTGTTGTTTGTTTCTTATGCAATTTAATGTTAAAACCAATTATTTCTACTCGTGCAGCTTTTGCGGAACTTTTGGACAATTCACTAGATGAGGTACTTTCCAATGTTTTTATATATTAGTACTGTGATGTGCCGCGTATCGGCCAACGAAATATTTTTCTAGCTGTATAATTTTTTATTTTGCTATTAGGTTTGCAATGGTGCTACATATGTTAAAATTGATATGCTAACAAATAAGAAAGATGACAGCAGAATGTTACTAATTGAAGGTATGTGCTTAGTGATTCTAATTTCTTCTGCTTTGACTTTTTTTCCCCTTCTTATAATGCTTCTTGGCCTTTCTTTTTTAACCATTTTCACCCACTATATATTGTAGATAATGGGGGTGGGATGGACCCAGAAAAAATGCGGCATTGCATGTCTCTAGGATATTCCTTGAAAAGCAAGGTCAAGGATACAATTGGACAGTGTAAGTCACCTCCCGTCACTCTGGTCAAATGTATTTCTTCTTTTAAAGGTGAGAATTTTGACCCGTTTTGTTATGAATGGGTCAATTTGGGGTATATAAAAATGAACTTCTAACATAAACGAGACAAATAGCCCCAAGTCTTCCCAAAGTGAGTTTTTAGCTAAAATAGTTACTGGTCAACCCAACCAAAAAAATACCCATTTGACCTAAACATTTTTTGATCTGCCTGTTTATAGGGAAGGTTGTAATTTGGCATTTGGAGGAATATATGGTATATTCAAATACTCGCTGTAGTTTTCTTATTTGACATTGTGATATTTTTGATAGATGGAAATGGTTTTAAAACAAGCACTATGAGACTTGGAGCTGATGTTATTGTCTTCTCCAGATGCTCTGGCAAAGACGGAATAAGGTTGGTGGACGCATCTATGTTAGTATGTCAGGGGATTTCACATTACAAAATCAGGGGGATAAATGGGTGGGTGGTCAGTTTCGGGTTTATAGGTTTGGGGCAATTGGGTTTTTGCTTCTTCCACCAATACACATGAAAACTGAACTAAATAAGATTCCACATTTCCACCCAATTACAAACCAGTCATTTACGAAATCACTAACAATATGTTTGATTTGATATTCTTTTGAAGGGCTACACAGAGCATTGGTCTATTGTCCTACACATTTTTGCGGTGCACAGGGAAGAAAGATATAGTAGTACCCATGGTAATTCTAATATAACATGCTTGCACCAACTTACACTATGTTATAAAATGTTAAATCTTAAAACTATAGAGTGCCTCGATATTTTTATAAATAAATCATGTCAATAAATGTAGCTAGGTTGCAGTTTTATTATAAATTGTGTTTTCTCATCATGGAAAATTTCTTACTGTGGATTATTTATTTACAATGGTTGTTGACTACAACATAAAGCTTGATTATGAAAGACCTGCAAAAGAATGGAAGAAGATGAAACGTGTATCAGCCAGTGATTGGGATAAAAATGTTGAGGCGATGGTAGAATGGTCTCCTTTTTCAAGTGAAGCTGACCTCTTGAGACAAGTAATATATCTTCTTTTCTTAACTTGCGTGGTTTATAACTTTATATACATGTATTTGGATGTGGCTGTGTGTTTAAGTATATACACATGATTGCATAATTTATGTTTTCCTTTTTTACCTTGTAGTTTGATCACATGAAGGATCACGGGACACGCGTAATCATTTACAATCTATGGGAGGATGATCAAGGACAGTTAGAGCTCGATTTTGATACTGATAAACATGTTAAGTATATTTCAACCTTAAATTCAAGGACAGGTAGAAAAGGATCAATATCTCCCGATCTTAACTTAAAGTAAAACACACATCTTGCAGGATATTCAAATTCGAGGTGTTAATAGAGACGAGGGAAATATAGAAATGGCAAAACAATATCCAAATTCTAGACACTTCCTGACGTATCGTCACTCGCTGAGGGTAAAACTTACTCTCCAGTGTTATATACATATATGGTCTTGTTAATTCATCATGGTTTCGTAATAATATTATTTTTTTCCTCTTGTTCAGAGCTATGCAGCAATTTTGTATCTAAGAGTTCCTCATAACTTCCGCATGATTCTCCGGGGAAAGGACGTGGAGCATCATAATATAATAAATGACATGATGTTGACAAATGAGGTCACGTATCGTCCACAGCCTGGTCAGGAAGGGGTCCCAAAGGATTCAAATGTAATGCTCGTTGGACTTCAAGTTTGTTTGGTAAAATTTTGGAGGTGGCAATTTAAACTTATTTAATCATAAATGGGTATATACTGGGTTAGATTTTATTTATAAGGGGTCAAACAATTATAATAGGAAAAAGGGGAAAGATCAAATAAGGACTTTTTTTTTTGGTAAAAAAGGATTTTCAAATAAAAAAGTTGAAAATTTTCCACAATGGGGAGGGTGAAAATTTCAACATGAAAAAAAGTTGCCAACAAAGGGATAAAATTACATTTCCTGATTTTTAAATAAATGTTTTTTTTCATGAAAATATTGCATATATACCCAAAACATGCAAAATTTCAACGTATTGTGGGGAAATATGCAAGTTTTTAAGTTTTAAAAAAAAAGTTGCCAACAAAGGGGAGGCTAGGGAATTACATTTCTATGTAAAAAAGGTTTTTTTTGAATTTTTGTTTTTTTTATGCTATTTTCTTGATGCACAAAACAGCCAAAAAAGTAACTGGGTCAAATGGGTTTTTCTAAGAACTTAAAACCTTCTCAATTTCTGACTCACTAAACATTTACTCCGTATCTTTTATTTTTGAAAATATGAACAAAAAATAGCGCTTTTTTTATCCAAACCCACTTGACCGTCACCCAACGCTACCCATTTTGCCACCTCTAAAGTATTTGTTGCTTGTGTTCTGCTCAATAGTACTGTTTTTGTTATTTTACTACCTCTTGCAATGAACAGATGGTTGCTATAGTTACTGTGGGGTTTGTAAAGGATGCAAAATCTCATATAGATGTACAAGGGTTCAACGTTTACCATAAAAACAGACTCATTAAGGTTTGAATTTTGCTGACATTTAGGACGCTGCAATTATTTTAAGAAACTATGACTAAAAATAATAATTATTTGCTGCAATGCTTCTTAATTGGCAGCCATTTTGGAGAATTTGGAATGCTTCAGGAAGTGATGGTCGGGGGGTTATAGGTTAATATATGTCCTCAAAACTTTTTCAATTTTTGAGTTATTTTATATTTAATTCACAATATTGCACTCTATTTCTTTTTTGCTTTTGGTTAGGTGTATTGGAGGCTAATTTTGTTGAACCAGCTCATGACAAACAAGGGTTTGAGCGGACCAATGTTCTTCAAAGACTGGAAACACGGCTTATTCATATGCAAAAGACATATTGGTACATTGTTGATACTAATGTGCTTTATTTTTTCCCCTTAACTTGAGATTTATAACCGGTCCTTTATTCAGGAGTACATACTGTCACAAAATTGGCTACGCTCCACGGCGCAACAAGAAAAATCTGGAGGATGGTATATGCTGTTTTGATCATTTTTCTTTGTGGTAGTTGATATTTGCATGATTTGATGCGAAAAGCATTACCCAAAAAAATAAATAGTAAGACAAAGTAGAGGTGGCCAATTTGACCGATTTACCTAAAATGGGCTGATTTGGGTTCTATTTTATTTCAAAACGCAAGACTTCAATGCCTTATA
This sequence comes from Chrysanthemum lavandulifolium, assembly GCA_022545495.1. Taxonomy (NCBI): domain Eukaryota; kingdom Viridiplantae; phylum Streptophyta; class Magnoliopsida; order Asterales; family Asteraceae; genus Chrysanthemum; species Chrysanthemum lavandulifolium. The sequence goes on along the minus strand of CM040239.1, from coordinate 269,871,386 downwards.
AAAGAGGGTCAAATGGGTCGAAAGTGACCCAAAGTGTATTTATATCCTTATAACACCTTTTAAATGGCTTTATTTAAAAGATTCATATCAATTTTATTTATACAGTTGTATAGTCTTTAAAAATGTAAAAAATGCTTGTGGGCCGACTGACCCGACTTGACTTCTTTAACTTATATAAAATTACTCGTTTTAACCTCAGCCGGATGGACCCGTTACCCAACCCGGTCTCACCAATTTTGCTACCTCTATCAAAGTCTTTGAAATTTATTATATGATACTTGTATGAGTTTCCTCATCAAATATATGTATTCTGTTACAACATGATTTTCTCATCTCTTTTTGGTTGCTGTAGAACCTACTCCTGATTACGAGTATGAAACCCCTTCTAAAAGGAACAGTGCTGCATCAGACAGGAAGATGCCCACTCCTCGTTCAGACAAATTCTCATCACAAACAAATCAGAAAGAGGGTGTAACTAGACCAAGCAGGCATTCTACTGGAGCCATCAATGGTTGTTATGGAGAAAAAGGAGATAAATCACATAATAGGGTATCTGGTGCAGGTTCAAGTTCTTCTGAGTCAACATCACCCTTGAATGAAAACATCCGTGATGACAATTCACAAACTACCATGACTACAAGACATGCAGATGGCACATCACCTTATAAAACTCGTTCAGCCACCACTCTAGAGGTCAGGCATCCTGATGCAGACCACAATGGCTTTCCAAGTGTAAAAGCTATGCAAGTTGCCACACCACCTCACTTAAGGGTAAGTGCCAAATCTTTCTAAATTGGAAAATTACGTATCTAACCCATTTTATGTGGGACCTGCTACAAAATGTACCCTTTTTTTACATTTATACCGAAATGACCCAATACTTTGCAAAACAACTTTTGTGTAACTGCTGAGACACTTAAATTTCAAAGACCACCCTAAACAGCTGAAAACTTGTTCTTTCCTAATTTTCCGCAATATATTTTCAACATAAAATAAAAAGAACTATAAACAACAACAAAAAAATCAAAATAGTTACTTCAAGGGCAGGCTGTTATAGGTCCTAGATTTGTATTTTTCCCTTTTAATTTTACACATCATTTAAAATAATCGTTCGTTGTAACTAAATGCATTTTTTTTATTGGCAGTCCTCTGGTGCTAACGGGAATGTAACTTTTGCCTCAAGTTCTAGCACTCTTGCTCTACAAGAGTTGATGGAAGAGAACCGTGTATTGAAGGAAAGGTGTGTAATCTTTAATTCTTTTATAATTTTACATCAAGATGATTGCACATTTACTTAATGTTTGTACTCATAGATTGAAGAGGAGAGAAGACGAGTTATTAGGTGATCTGTTGCACGATCTAGAATATGAAAGAAAGCGTTGCAAAGAACTTGAAGCTCAGGTAATTTCATTTCAAATTCATTGCCTATGCATTGTTTTTTTCTTAGTAATACACATGCATGCACCGTCTTTTTGGGTGTATCTTGTAGTCTGTCTGGTCCATCCTTACCAATTAGAGGTGGCAAATTGGGTGGGTTGGAGCTGGACGGGCTGGTAACAAATCAAAATGGGTAAAACATAATATGGATTGGAACCAGTTGGGCCGGGATGACCAGAAACACCTCTTTTGCAATGATCTTATTATATAAATAGTTGGTGTTTGTCAATTAAACTTACAAAAATTATATTATTTCAATCAAATTCTAGTTTTCTTAGTAAAATGATATGTGTATATGCCTATAAATAAATTTAGGGGATTTTCGGCCCATTTGACCCGTTCCTTTTTGGCTAATTTTTTGTTCGACCTCTTAAAAATAAAACACAACCCGAATTGACCCATTTATAAGTAAATGGGTTGATATTGCACTTTGCACATACACACGTCACATCACCATTCTCCTACAAACTTTAGTTCAAAACGTTGATATATATATTAGGCATAATTTCATGTATATCCTTGTAAATTTCAAAAATTACATATATATCCTTTTTACTAGTTTTTGATGCATAAAGTACAATGCTTTTAATGCATCAAAAGGATATATATGTAATTTTTGATTTTTGCAAGGATATATATGTAAATGCCCCTATATATTATATGTACCCATAGCCAATGTAAAGATATTAGGACCAGCTTGTATTAATGATGACATCTTGGAATTTATTAAATTGTCATTTTGCATAATCAGTGTGCGGAGGAGAAACAAAAATACGAGGCTTTGATCAAGGAACAAGATAGTATAAGCACAATATTTACAGAGGAGAGAGAGCGTAGAGATGCTGAGGAGGAAACTTTAAGAAAGAAGTTGAAGGTTTGTTGCTGTGATACATACTTGTCCCCAGTTTTTTTGAAATGATTAAAAGATATATGATTGTTAATTATTTACGTATATTCAGGAAGCTGAAATTACGACAAAAGATTTGATGGAGAAGGTGAAAGTGTTGCAATTGGAGAAGATGAAAGCTATGGGGAACAAATGGGGCCAGTAGAGGCAATGTTTAACTGATCTTGTTATATAAAATGAGCTTATTGTCACGGACTTTGTTCCACTTGGCGGGTTGTGACATTATGATGCTAGTGTTTCACCTAAGTTAGACTACGTTCTGTTAGGATCAGTCCAATGTATATAGAGCTCTTGAAGAAAAAAAGAGTTGTTTTTCTGTAGCTTTTAGATTATGCTTTGCAAGGGGAGCTTAAAGTTTAATTTAGATGGAAGGGTTATTATGAAGGTTGTTTTTGTTCTACACCATGTGAATTAGAAGCTAGATAAAGTAATGCCGATAGTGATGCTTCATAAAAACATCTCGCATACATACAAAGTTCCGGGGGTGGGGGGTTTCGATACTTGCTAACACTTGGCGCTAGCCAAAGTTAAGGGGGTGTTCCTTTTTTTATAGCTAATTCCGGTTAAAAAGTCAAAAAATCTTCAAAAAAAAAAATTTGATATTTTTTCTAAAATCTTTAATATTTTCGAAATAATTTTTTTTCAAAGAAAAAATCGAAATATTTTTATTCCAAATTTTTATTTTCAAATTATTTTTCCAAATTTCTAAAATATCGTTTTAAGACATAGGGAGTTAACGCTAAAGAGACTCAAGTATAATATTAGAAGCAAATTTCATATTTACGTATTATGTGAGTTAGTTAAAACCGTTATTTTTTCATAAAATTATCGCACGCGATCATATGAATGATTGAATGAAGATAGGTAAATGATTCGGTTTTCGATTTAACCCCGAACTACATAACTTTTATTTTTTTAAATTTAATTTTATATATATTTAGCAAAATATATTTCACACTAAAAAGTGTTTTAATTTCTCGTATGAAAATGTTTAATGGTCTTTTAGGTATATAAATATATATACATATATTTATATATATAAAATTCGGTTCGGTTTGAATAAATATCCAATTAAACCGTATAAAGATTCGGTTCTAAAAATGAGTCCTACATTAGAAAAGAAATGATATTAAATGAATTTGTCGATTTTTTGGACATAATCCTTTAGCTAAGATTTTTTACAAAAAAAAAAACACACCTGACATAAATTAAAGAACGGTCGTAAAAAAAGGGCTAAAGTGTCTTAGTTAGCCGGTAAAGCGAGGACCAAAATGATGAAAAAGTTTCACGTGGGAGGCCGCTGCAATTAGCGAACCAAGGACGATTTTGCAATCGGGCAAATCACGAGGACGATTTTGCAATTTACTCATTAAAGAATCTTAATTATTTTTCATAATTTTATGACAAATGGTTGTGGTCTTTTTAAGTCCTAGTAACTACTAACATTAAAAAGTTTTAAAAAAAGAAACACACATGTCAAAGTATTTATTATTACAAACATTAAAAAGTTTTAAATTAATTTGTTAATAGTAAATTGTCATTTTGCAAAAGGTAAAAAGTAAAAAGTAAAAGACTTTTATGATCTTAATCAATAATTATAATCGGTAAAATTACTAAAATATAATTTTTGGATGTAAGTTGTATCATATCAAGATACCCAAGCTTAGCCCATTTACAATCATAATAGGAGATTACATATGTTTCAGAGATTACTTATTCTCTCTTCTCTTGCTATAGGAATTCTTCAATTGTCAGCCTCTTCATCGTGTTAGTATTATTGTCTCGGTAATAAGTTGTTGGCCTCAGGATTTCTTGTTGTGGTAATTCTTCAATTGTCAGCCTCTTCATCCTGTTAGTACTATTGTCACGGTAATAAGTTGATGGCCTCACGATTTCTTGTTGTGGGGATTCTTTAATTGTCAGCCTCTTCATCATGTTAGTACTATTGTCACGGTAATAAGTTGTTGGCCTCACGATTTCTTGTTGTGGGGATTCTTTAATTGTCAGCCTCTTCATCATGTTAGTATTATGACAGGATTTCTTGTTGTGGAAATTCTTTAATTGTCAGCCTCTTCATCGTGTTAGTATTATTGTCACGGTAATAAGTTTTTGGCCTCAGGATTTTGATTTCCTTTGTGGATCAAATTTAGGATCGAAGTACCTATTGATGTACAAGATGTTATTGGCTCTAGTGATATCGCCTACCATCAAAGATTTAAACGGTTATTATGTTGCACCTATTTCAAAAATTTCAAAAGTAAAACCAAGGCAGGGGAAGTGAAGTAAAATTTTGAAACAGTCTATTACAAGCGCAATTAAAAAAAAAAATACTTCATTACACTAGCAATGATATAATACAAGGAGTTTAAGATGTGAAACGTACCCATCACGTGTTAGCATGAAAGGTTGGGCGGATCGAATGTATCGCCGGGCAATACCATCCGGAAAGACGATATCATCGTGAGCAGGGTAGAGATAGCGCTCGCCTAATGTTATAGGAATATGAATTCCTCCAGGGGCATATATCTCATAACGGGGCATATATCTCATAACGATATAGGTGTTCTATTAAGTTTATATGATGGGTTATAAGCTTTAGCTTACATGACTCAAACAAACCGAAACGACAAATTAGGTTTTATAAAAGATTTAATAAGAAAATTGTGACTTTTTTTAAAAGGGTTATGATTATATAACATGTTTCATTATAAATTACAATATTACATTTTGTTATGAGTTAATTCATTAAGAAAAATGTTTTTCCTGTGTTCTTGAGTGTATTTTAAGAAAGGAAAAAGAATTGAAGAGGAAAATGATTGGAACTTTTGTTAAAGAATATTCACCTCACCTCATTTTTTAGAAGTAAAGGAAAGATAACATTAATATTTTGTTTAAAAATCAATATGCCTTTAACTTAAAAACATGAGTTATGGTTACTTTCATTTATCTCAAGAACATATCAATCACTTCCTTTGTTTTTTCATTTCTTTTCCATTTCCTATTTTTTTGTTTTCTTTTTCTTTTGTTTTAAATTTGAGAACAAAAGGTTGATCTCGTCAACTTATGTGTACTATTATATAAAGCATTGGAGATGTGGATCCCAATAAAAATTAAGATAAGAGGTATGATCTTGATCGTGCATCTCATATTTTACAAGTGGTAAAGAACCACATCCTAGAGTGACATGTGTCCTCTTTCAATTAAAAATCACATTTATTTTCAAATTGTTTAGCTATTTTTTAATTTTATTTAATTTAATATTATTTTTATGATATAAATTTATCATATTTTTAAAATTTGTTTGCTCTTTAGTTTGATATTCATTTTGATATAGTTTCATTTTTTTTTTCTCATTTTAGTGGGTTTATTTTATTTGGATCTAACTTTTTTACATCCTCAACCTTAATTTGAATGGATACAAAATTATATACTTACGGAGGGAGTGTTTGACGATTAAGAGAGTGTGATGATCTTTGTGCATGCGAGAATGAAGATGTTAATATGCCGTTGCAGGAAAGCCGCGGAAAATCTATGAGAAACCCAAACATACACATACAACGAACGCATAGACATTTAGAGTATTGTGTAACGACTTCACTAAGTGGGTAAGTGATTGTGAGAAGAGTTGGGTTAGCACTTCATTCACTATATTTATAATATAACTATATTTATTATCGCCGTTATACGCGGATATCCAACTAGTATAACATGAAGTAATCAAAACATTCTTAACATACAATTATAAGTTAAGGCTTGTTTTTATGGATGTGATCCACCACCTGGTGGTGGACCTGAGCACATGCCAACCCCATACCGGGGAGCGTGTTGGTGTTAATTTTGCATATTTTTGGTGGTGGTGCCTACAAACAAAGTACAAGAAAAAAACACAAACGGTTCAAAATTATGGGTCATCAGAGGTGTTTTATTATTATTTATTTAGGTTGTGAGTGCGTATGAGGTATGTTTGTATAAATGTGATATTTTTTTATACGTAGTATTTATGGTTTGGTGGTTACCATAATGAGTAAAAAATGGTGTTATGTGTTAAATGGTTATGTGACACTGATATAGAGGTGACGGGTTTGACGACCTTTTTAAGCTCTGCTAAACACCCACTAAAGATTAAAAGGAGTGAGGGGTGTTTGTTTCACTTATATAGCCAACTTATTGCTTATTTGGTTTTGGGCTTACGTTTCATAATGTCACGAACTTGTCTCTACAAGCTCTTCCGTGTGGCACTTAGTCTCGACTAAGCTCAGCTTTGCTCGAATACTCAACGATGTATGCAACTAAAGAAAGCTTTATAGAGAGGAACACATGGAATATGAAAATGCTTTGTATTACTTGGAGAACTTTACACAAGAGAGATTACAAGTGATTTGTTGGATGCCTTCATCAAATGAGGCTACACTTATTTATACTATATACAAGTTTCTGCAAGGTTCAAAGCAGAAAGCTTCTAGGATTTTTATAAGTTTTTAGAACTTTTAAGATATTCTAGAGCTTCCAACATATTCCAAAATTAGGCACAAACTGTGAGCTTATGTTTTAAATGAAGATACGTTATATAAGTTGAAAAGTTTCCGGCTTATATAATAAAGTTATATAAGCTGAAAAGTTTGATAAGAAAAAGTGAGCTTATGAAACGTAAGCACAAAACCAAATAAGCTATTACCTCCGTCTCATAATTATTGTCTAGGATTGACTTTTAAAGTATTTATTTTGTAACTTTAACTTTAAATATTTTTGTTTATGTTGAATAATACTTGATGAAAATTATATTAATAAAAATATAATTAAATCTCAATTAATTCATATATTTTGCATCTAATAATATATAACACAAATAAAAATATTTAAGGTCAAAATTAAAAACTAAAGACTTCTAAAGTCAACACTGAATAATAATTAAAAGACATAATCAGAAAACAAACTCACCATGAGAAATAAAAATTTTTAACAAAATTAACAATACTATAAAAGGTGAAACAAACAGCCCCTAAAGATAGACTGGGGACATTTTCTTATCTTGTTTATCAACAAAAACACACACTTAGAAAACACAGAGAGAGTAGGTAAAAATGGCGGGGATAGGGTTATCATTACCAACAAACACATTAGTTAGACCCTCAGTTACATCCTCATCTCGATCATCATTATCGTCATCTCGTTGTAATTGTGTTAAAATGATGACTGTTTCCGTTGACGAGAAGAAGAAGACCTATACTCTTAAGAAATCTGAAGAAGCTTTTAATGCTGCCAAGGTTTATATATTTATAACCAATTTATTTGAATGTTACATTGTATTTAGTTACTGATTTAGGTTTCGGAAAAGCCGAAAAGGTAATTCGATTGTAAAGGGGTGTTTGGCGTTGTGCTTTGATGAAAATGGTTTTGTTTGGGGTCAGGTCAAATAATTGGTTTAAGAGTAGGAACAACAACATTGACTGTAATTATTTACGGGTCGTTTTAGTACAGAATTGGCCGATTGATTATGACAGCGCATCTAGTTGTTATCTTGTGCGAGCTGTTTTGTTGTAGTTAGTTATCTGATTAGTTCATAATCATTGCTTTTGAAATGCAATACCAAACACTTCTCAGAAGACTAGTTTAGGGACGTAGTGCTCTGGGATATAAACAACACTAGTAAAGAGTGAAATATTTTATAGTCGAGGAATTTAGCCTGCTAAATGCTGGTAATAAGAGTACCAAATTTTAGTTATCAATGATGAGCGTGTGATGCAATATTGCAGCTTGTTAAAGTCATCAATTAGAGATAGGAACCAGTCTATGGATTATTGCTAGTATCGAATGAGTCAACCGTCTACTTTAGCATCTTATCAACAAAATGGTAGGATTTTTGGGTTAATAACTTCAATATAGTTGTAACGTGGTCAGCTGTTAACCGCCTGTGCTATGGATAACAAAATGGAATGACCCCGTCACCCCCTAGATCATGCTTTACGTAGTAAACTACTATATGAACTAATTTGGAGACTCTATATGCAGCATGTTGCCTATGTATATATATAGTTTTGTAATGAATACGATACGGTTATTGCAAAGTTATACATTGTTCTATCTGTTAGTTATGGAATTTATTGGTTTTGATGTCTCATTTCTTTTAAAGATATCGTGATACAATTTCTTTTGCTTTGTACTGTTTGCAGGAGTTGATGCCAGGAGGTGTTAATTCGCCAGTCCGTGCTTTCAAATCTGTTGGTGGTCAGCCTGTTGTGATTGATTCAGTGAAGGGTTCTCACATGTGGGACATTGATGGGAATGAGTATATTGATTATGTCGGTTCATGGGGACCGGCTATCATTGGCCATGCTGATGACGAGGTTCGATCTTCCATTAATATGTCTATGTTTATTAGCAGTTTGTTTTCATTTCTCTTACGTATCTTGGCATATATTGACTCATTACATGTAAATCGCATAATCATCCATATGTTTATCAGAATTTGTTTATCCAATCAAAATCTTCTTATGGGTGTTTGGATGTGCATTTTGACATTAGTTATACAAGACGCATTAATCAGATAAACAAATTCTGGTTCTGATTATCTGTTTATTAATATATAATAGTGAGTTTCATACTAGCTGCAAGAAAATTGATTACTTACACTTTTTTAAAACCTGATTTCAAAGACTTCTATTTTCATTTCAAAACTTTCTTACCTTTTACAGAAAACATGTTCTTTTTGCTCAATGAATTTTTGTTATTCGATAATTAAAGTTTGCTAAACACTCAAACATCTGATTAGTGCTAATTTATATAGCAGAAGCACATCCAAACACTACTTTTTAAAATCCATTTCGTTACAATAATCTGATTCACAAATGCACATCGGAACACCTTAGCTGTGGTAAAGCTAGTTTGGTAGTTCTTCCACGCCTTCTATAAACTGCTAAAACAATACATGTGAATACTTATGACTTTATACATGTACTTTCTGCCTCCTATCTTTTTCTTTTGTAAATCCACTTTTCTATAACAACCGGACTACAGGTACTTGCAGCCTTAGCCGAAACCATGAAGAAAGGAACAAGTTTTGGTGCTCCTTGTCTTTTAGAAAATGTACTCGCTGAAATGGTCATCTCAGCTGTTCCCAGTATAGAAATGGTCAGGTTTGTAAACTCAGGAACCGAAGCATGCATGGGTGTACTTCGTTAGCTCGTGCTTTCACTGGAAAAACAAAACTAATAAAATTTGAGGGATGTTACCATGGTCATGCAGACGCTTATCTTGTTAAAGCCGGTAGTGGAGTCGCAACTCTAGGACTTCCCGATTCCCCTGGTGTTCCCTCAGCAGCCACTTCAAATACACTAACAGCACCCTACAACGATATCGCCGCTGTTGAAGAGCTTTTCAAAACCCACAAAGGTGAAATTGCTGCGGTTATTCTCGAACCAGTTGTTGGGAATTCCGGGTTCATTACACCAACACCCGAATTTTTGAATTTTATCCGTAAAGCCACTAAAGAAAACGACGCCCTCCTTATATTTGATGAAGTTATGACCGGTTTCCGTTTGGCGTATGGTGGGGCCCAGGAATATTACGGGATAACTCCGGATTTAACAACACTAGGAAAAATCATTGGTGGCGGACTTCCAGTGGGTGCCTATGGTGGACGTAGGGACATAATGGAAATGGTGGCTCCTGCTGGACCCATGTACCAAGCCGGCACATTGAGTGGTAACCCACTGGCGATGACAGCAGGTATTCATACTCTCAAACGGCTTCAAGAACCGGGAAGTTATGAGTATTTGGATAAGATAACATCCCAACTTATTAATGGAATTTTGGATGCCGGAAAGAAGGCGGGACATGCTATATGTGGTGGCCACATTAGTGGTATGTTCGGGTTCTTTTTCACCGATGGTCCAGTCTACAATTTCGAAGATGCTAAAAAGAGTGACACCGCTAAGTTTGCTAAATTTTATAGAGGAATGTTGGAAGAAGGTGTGTATTTCGCTCCTTCTCAGTTTGAGGCTGGGTTTACTGGATTGAAACATACACCAGAAGATATTCAGCTAACAATTGATGCTGCTGAGAGGGTTTTCAAACAGCTTTAGATCCGGTTGAGAGGTAGATTTATTGCTCGTTTTCTTGTGGGTGAGCAAATTTCGTTCTTTTTGTAGGTATTTATCTATGTTGATTGTAGGTGCCTTTTTCTTGTTGATCTCAAACCGTTCGGTTTTGTTATGGTATACCATGTAATATGGTTAATTATGATTTCTAGATGCTGGTTATGTAAATTTATCGTTTGTTACTTTGTTATGAGGTCTGAACTAAACTGGACTGAAAAGAAGATAAAGGGAAATAACAGAGCAAAAAACGGAAAAATTGAAACTAGTTTAGTATCGGCTATTTCATTTTAATATGCCAGATGACGAACAAGTTCAGTCGATTCTTGTGCACGAGCTAATCTGCTTGTGGTCCTGGGTCTTCCAGTAACATAACTACTACTTGTCTAGAATCATTTGTTATCCGATATGTTTTTACTTTTGTTGAGTTAATGTTATTTTTTACATTTGTATCTTTTGTGTATCAAGTCATTGAGATCCGATATGTTTTTACCTTTATCGAGTTTATGTTATTTACAATTGTTTACAATACATCATTAAGTCATCGTGTCAATCCTACTTATGCTTACAAGTACGATAGTTTAAACATACACTTGAAATAAATCGTGACAAACGATACCAGACCGAGCTCAAACGTACTTAGTTCACCACAATCAAGTTTAAACATAAAATTTGATGGAGGTCAAATTAAATTTAATGCTTATGGAAGTCAGGCTTACACTATAATCTCGACTCAGCTTGAATACCCTTGACCGAGGGTAGAGGACTAGGGACGAAGTTGGATAGATATCATGTTTCTCATCTTCTTTATCACCGACCAAAAACACACGTGGTGGGTATGGGGTTGTTGTTGAACCTAATGTTTTAAAATCCGGGTTGACCAAGCCGATTGAACCATCAACCGGTCAAGTGACAAGAAGCAAAAACTCAGTTGAACTGCCGGTTAAACCGGTTGAACTGTAACCCGGTGGTTCGATCGGGTCAATTAACAAACCGTTTTTTAATACATTGGTTGAACCAAAATTATTATCCATCTTTTCTTATTAACAAATCATTATTCTACGTAAAACTGTTATTTTGTTATGTAATGATTACGTGTTTCTTAAATTGCTTTTTATCTAAAACGCAAACACACTTTGTTGTTGATGGTTATTGCTTTGAACCAATGTTTTTAAGATTGAGATCCTACCTATATAATCGTTTTCGTCTATGCAAGAACATGATAATAGGATCAAATCAGGATCTAAGATCTTAATATAATGTCATTTCTTAATATGTGTTGTAAAGTTATGCAAATCTATATATTATTATATCATATATCATGAAAATATATCTCAAAATTATGATTACGAAGTGTTTAATATAATTACATTAAGATTTTACGATATTACAAAGTAAAAATAATCATAGGATTTTTGCGAGATAGGATTTATTTAGGATCTTAAAGATCTCGATCGAAGCCAGCGTCTGAGCCAGCTGCCCTTTAGTAGACCGGAAGCCAGATAAGGAAGTCTGGTCTAGCTCTCGAAAGTGGAAGGTAGAATATTTTTCTCCAATCACAAGTTAAAAAACTATAAATTTATGTGTTAGTTTTCAATATTCTTCCATATCTTATCAACACATTGGAACCAAACACCTGTATACAAATTCTTTATATCATCTTGTTGCTGTGAATGAGATGAAGAAGACGTTTACTTTAAGAAACTCTGAGGAAGCTTTTAATGCTGCTAAGGTTTATAGATGTTAAATTGTTTAATATATGCTCTATGTTACATAATTGACTAATTTGAATCTTGCATAAATTGTTACTTGCTTCTGCAAGTGTTGAATTCATAGTGGGTTTGGGTTAATTAGTGTTACTTTGCCTATTGATACAATAGAATCATGGGATTTACAATGTTTAACATGGTATTAGTGATCCTGAGACGTAGTCGGCCGCCATGAGCCGCTGTCTTTATGCCACCCCGTCAAACCCTAGCCACCACAAAGTATCCCTTCTATATTAAAAAAATGCAATTTTCGGCCAAAATCCTACCCGCATTATGTTTTGGCCATAACTTTTTAACCGTTTGTAGTTAACTGACGCATTCAGCGTCATTTCGGTTTTTAATTATGTACAAAACCCAACTTGAATCACCTCTGTCGGCCGCCTGACGCGTCGCTAAGATTTGCTTTTATTTTTGTTTCTTTGCTTTTGCTTTTGCTGTTGATGCATGGTGAAAATTAATCACCGTTTGCTGTCGGATGTCTTCATCAACAAATATTTTATTTACTTTTAATGCCGCTTGAAGAATTGCTTCCTCTTGCTGCCGGATTTCTTCACCAACAAATTATGCTTTTATTCCAATAATGTTTTTTTTAAGTTAATTACTCCAACCCAAGCTTTCGCGATCTCGCCACTCGGATTGCGGGAGAGTATTAGAGGATAGGTATGGCCCAAGCCCGTGGGTTTAGGTTAATTAGGGTTTCATTATGCATATGTACTCTATATATGCCTTGCCTAGTAATACAATAGAATCACGGGATTTACAATGTTTAACAATCAGGAGTTAAGGTGTTTGCCATTGCGTTTTGAAGTTGACTATTGCGGTTTCAAATATGAAATGCCCCTAAAGAAAGCTCCTATTACAAAATAGTTACATTGGAGTTTAAAAAAATAAGCTCCTAAGCAAAAGGTAGTTGGATGAGCTTAAAGGAGAGTTTTGGATTCCAAAAGTACCCTTCAATTAGTTGTGTTCCCACATTATTTTTTAAAATGTGTCGTTTGATGTAAACTTGCATTTCCGAGTTTAAAGCTACTTTGACAAACACTTTTTTACCAACAAAATCTCGAGCTCCAAGCTCTAGATAGAAGCTCCATCTCCAGCTAGTTTCCGAAACATATCTTGTTACCTGGAATCATTTTTATACGTAAATATTTGAATAATTGAGATTTACCAAACACTTAACAACTTTTTAATTCAATTAATATAGACAATGAAAGCATATCCATAGATGATCTCTTACAAATTTTTACAACTGAGTGTGATTCTGATTATCAGCGTATATTCACTTTTAAAACGCAATGCCAAACATCGCCTAGAAGAGTAGTTTATGGAAGTAGAGTCGGTCATCTGTTGTAAACTGTTTTGCGGACTCTGAATACAGCCTCCGGATCTCAGTGACATTGTTGCTTACTAAGAGTCTTCTTGTGAAAATGAAGTGACTCTTGCGGACTATAAATTTAATATAGTTTTATTTTTATAGATGGAATATCTCGGTTTTTATGTCTCATTCCTTAATGTCATGGTGTGTTGTATATGAAAACTTTTTCTTATTTTCTTTGCTTTGTTCTGCTTGCAGGAGCTAATGCCCGGAGGTGTTAATTCACCGGTCCGTGCTTTCAAATCTGTTGGTGGCCAGCCCATCGTAATTGATTCAGTGAAGGGTTCTCGCATCTGGGATATTGATGGGAATGAGTATATTGATTATGTTGGTTCATGGGGACCGGCAATCATTGGCCATGCAGATGACGAGGTTAATATATCAGTTTCTTTAAAGTCCCTTAAATTTCGGCATACAGTAAATCACATGATCATTAAAAATAAAATAGGATAAAAACCCAAAATGTAAGACATAGACACTATACTGTCACACCATTCAAAACCTTTTTAGGGGTGTTTGGATCTGCGTTTTGAAATTGAATATCTGATTATTGCGGTTTTTAGTTGCAATAATCTTTTGTTATTAAGATATACTTCTTTTGAATATCTTGTTATTTGCTAATCAGTTAATCTAAGGAATAAATAAAATTATCTATTTACCCCTTCTTTGAACATGATCTGAGAGACTTTTATTTCCATTTCCAAACCGGCTATACTTCCTTTTAACAATAAAATGTCCCTTTTTGGTCATAGATAATCAGTTTGCCAAACACTCAAACATATAGTTATTATCTACAAAATTACAAGTTCAGACGAAATAAGCACATCCAAAGTTTGATAGCATAGTACACCTCGGCGCATTACAACTGATCATCCTGGTTAAAATGCACATCCAAACACCTTAGTTCACTAGTTCTTCCAAACTTTCTATAAATTGCAAATACATGATTACTTGGACTTTATAAATCCATTTTTTTTAAAGAACTGAGCTACAGGTACTTGCAGCCTTATCAGAAACTATGAAAAAAGGAACTAGTTTTGGTGCTCCTTGTCTTTTAGAAAATGTACTAGCTAAGATGGTCATATCCGCTGTTCCCAGTATAGAAATGGTTAGGTTTGTCAACTCAGGAACTGAAGCATGCATGGGTGTACTTCGACTAGCTCGTGCTTTCACCGGAAAAACAAAAATTATAAAATTCGAGGGATGTTACCACGGTCATGCTGATGCTTTTCTTGTGAAAGCAGGTAGTGGAGTTGCCACTCTTGGACTTTCCGATTCCCCTGGTGTTCCAAAAGCCGCCACTTCAACCACCTTAACATCACCCTACAACGATATCGCCACTGTTGAGGAGCTTTTCAGTACCCATAAAGGGGAAATCGCTGCGGTTATTCTTGAACCCGTTGTAGGGAATTCTGGCTTCATTACGCCAATACCCGGATTTCTGAATTTTCTCCGTAAAATCACTAAAGAAAATGACTCTCTCCTTATATTTGATGAAGTTATGACTGGTTTTCGGTTGGCATATGGTGGGGCTCAGGAGCATTATGCTATAACTCCTGATTTAACGACACTAGGAAAGATCATGGGTGGTGGGCTTCCTGTCGGTGCTTATGGTGGACGTAGGGACATAATGGAGATAGTGGCTCCAGCAGGTCCCATGTACCAAGCCGGGACATTCAGTGGAAACCCCCTTACAATGACTGCGGGTATTCATACTCTTAAACGGCTTCAAGAACCGGGAACTTATGATTACTTGGATGACATAACAACCCAACTTATTGAGGGGATTCTGGCTGCGGGAAAGAAAGCTGGACATGCGATATGTGGGGGACGCATTAGTGGTATGTTCGGGTTCTTTTTCACAGAAGGCCCTGTTTACAATTTGAAGATGCTAAAAAGAGTGATACAGCTAAGTTTGCTAAGTTTCATAGAGGAATGTTGGAAGAAGGTGTTTATCTCCCTCCTTCGCAGTACGAGGCTGGGCTTACTGGGTTGAAACATACACCAGAAGATATTCAACGAACGATTGACGCTGCTGAGAGGGTTTTCAAACAGCTTTAGATCCGGTTGAGTGGTAGAATTATCATTTCTCGCTTGTTTTCTTGTGGGTGAGCGAGTTTCCTTCTTTTTGTAGGTATTTATCTATGTTGATTGTATGTGCCTTTTCTGGCTGATCTAAAACCATTCAGTTTTGTTATGGTTTACCATGTATAATGGTTGATCATTATTTCTAGCTACTGGTTATGTATGTGTTGTTATTCGTTACGTTGTTACCATGCCTGAACTAGACCCATCTGATATGAAGAAGATAGAAAATAATGGAGCTGACCACCGGATTATCGAAAGTGGTTTAGTTACAGTTTAGAGTTAATCATGTGCCAGATCATGCTGTGAAACACTGAAACCATTGAAAATGGTCAAATGCATGTAACGACTTCTGTAACCGCAAATGTTTTTTCTGGTCATAAGTAAAACTTATTTCTACAGAAATTAGGTTAAAGCTGGCTAACTTTTTAACGACTATCGTAATATAAACAGGCTTGGTTCCGAGTAGTACCATAAAAAAAACTAAAGCCAGACACCAAACCACAAACCAAAAACGACTTTAAAGTTTAAAGGAATCTAGTCCAAGAGTCTTTGCACGAGTCTCGACTAAAGTAGTATTTGGGTAAGCTTATTGGCTTATTACACTTCCGGTTCCCATAATCGTAGCTCAATAGTGGCCCGGTGGGGGACATGTAACATGTATATCAATGTTTTAGTATCTGTTACCATGTCCTTTTAATCATGATGTTACGCGATTTACCTACCACATATTTACCACATATTGGTTGTATGATATGTTGGTGTTGGGTTGCCCGGGTCACTTTCCACACAATTTATTATTTTAAGCAAACATATATTTTTAATTAATATTATTTTTTAAGTCATAGCAGAAGTGTTTGTCTAAAACAAGTTAGAAGGTGTTTGAGTAAAGTTAATACAAAGCTTCTTTGTCAACAAACGTGTAGCGTTTGCACATTTTGTAAAAACTATATTTTCTAACGTTGCACATTTTCTAAAAACTATATTTTCTAACGCTTATAAAAGAAGCTCTAAAATTCTAAATGCAACTTTTACATCATTTTACATATTTTAATAAAAGTTACAAGTACGTTACCAAACACTTAAACAAACATATTGTATACCGCTACTAAATGCTGTTAGTTTCGCCAAACAAAGAAAAACATTTTATCTCTCGCTTCCAAAATAGTTTGACCTTGGTCAATGTGTGGGTCATTAAATAGCAACGTATTTTTTTTTAAAATTATTGTTTTGGTACGTAAACTAAAAAGTGTTTAACTAAATATTAAGAACTTTTAAAAAAAGTATTTTAATATGCACATTTATATAACATGTCATACTCCAAAACGTGAAATGTGTAACTTATTTTTATGTAACACATCATATGCTAGCAACTTTTAGGATGCGTTTGGTTAATGGTTTTTGAGGTGGGTTCAAGGGATCAAAGTAAAAATTAGATGATTTATTTTAGTGGCCTCTAAATTTGGGTTCGATCCTTAATATTTTTCATCTAAAATTCCCAAAAACTCGAACCAAACATTTAACTTTTGGAATGAAACCATTCCTTAAATCCAAAAGCTATAAGCCAAACGGGCCCTTATTTTTCTCAAAACCCAAACCTAAATCCAAATCCAAAATCCAAATCCATTCACAAACCAAACGCACCCTTAGTTTACCTACACTTTACTTTAAACATAAACCAGTTCAAAACCCAAACACACCCCAATTAAGCATAAAACAGAGCATTGCCCATCTGCATCAAGCTGATGAAAAGAAACAGAGAAAACATGGAAATCGTATGGCAAACACCAGCCAACCCACCTGAACGTCACGATTACATCTTCCGTAACGGTAAACCTTAAACCATTCACTTATCTTTTACTTTAACTTATTATCAAAACCCTAAAACCCTAATTATTGTTTTTATTATTAATTTGCAGGTATCCGTTATGTTAAACCCTACTACTTCGAATTCATATCTCATGTATGTATTTATTTACACTCATTTTCATTATTATTAATTTTTTTATAAAAATAAGTTAATTAGTTGGTTTGTGTAATGATAGGCGAAGAATCGGTGGGCAGGGAAGACGATTGTGGACTTGTTTGCGGACGAGTTTAAAGGTCGAAAACGCGATTATTATGTAAGATATATCTTGTCAAATGTAGTACTACTTGTAAAGAGCTTGTCTTTTTTAATTGCACCAAAATGTGATATCTTTCGTTAGTTAATTGCTTAGAATAGTAGTAATTAGGTTTACAGATAATGCTATGTACTTGCATTTTGAAACTCATCATAGCAACATGAGCTATATGTCACGGAGTCATTCCTTCGGACCAGCCATACGTCCCGTCCCACGTATAATAGAGGTTCACTGGTTTCGTCCAGCCTTGGACTCATTAGGGGAGCGGCCCCAGCTCCCTACCAGTGTAGTGTCATATCGAGTGCTCTACTCGTGGCATGTACTACACCCTTATTGTTGGAGTCCAACAAGAGTTAAGACCAACATGATAAACCAGGAACCACGCATTAAGCAACGCTTCCAAGCAGAACCCCGCCCTACAGAAATTGGCTCGCGACATATAGCTGTCATTGGTAACAAAGTTACTATACAAAATAAAAAAGTATATGGCGCTTGCTGATAATTTTTCTAGTATGTTGCTGTAGTGAATAAAATATGTAAACTATCTTGCTACTAGCAATCGACATATATCTCATGTATAGAGCCTTATCTAACTTCTAACCGTTGTCGCATTGTATGTAACCACCAAGTGGCCTAGTGGTTAGGCGTTCTTATTTCCTCACACCAAGTCTTACATCTTGGGCCCTGGTTTGTTCGCGTAAGTGTGAGTAAAAAAGACTCCCCCTCCCGCATAACCTAAACAGGGAAAACATCATCCGTTTACCCATTGTGGCATTGTATGTAACATACATGCATTCTTGTACATGTAAGGAACGAAGGATGTTACTTTGGATTGCACATATATGTATACGAATGTAAAAGGTCAAGTAAGTTGAATACAATGGAAAGAAGATGAAAGATTTTTGTGCAACCTATTTTTTTGTTACAATTCTGAAAGTATTTGGAAGATATGTGGGGATTGTTTTACCGCGATTAGTCTATTGTTTACTTTCATAGCTGAAGTAGCATTGCTGTTTCACACTAGATGTCTAGTTTATTTGTTTATTAGTTTAGCTCAATTTCTTTATATTATAAATTCTCGATAACCAACAAATACTAGATTAAGAATTATTGTATGTTAGTAAGCAGAGCTCTCTAATGGGTTTTTATGTGATTACGAGGATAGGAAACTTCAAAACTTTGTGAAGAAGATAATCAGCATTTTGATTAAGGTCAACATTGTGTATTTTGGGGGAAGTCTTTGTATGCAAGATTTGTCTTGCATCTCGAAACAGGTTGTTTGTGTAAATCGAAAGGTGGGGGTTTAGTTGGCAAGAAGTGGCCTTACATGTTGATTTAAGCTCACCCTAGCATGTTTAGCTGAATTTAAAACCAGACTTATTTACATGTTGAACCACTATTTTCTTTAATTGTGAAGCTGGTTTTTTTCTTGTGGAAGTTTGTTTCTTACATTTAGATGACGTTTGAGGGTTTCCCATTAGATGCTCTTGGATTAATATTTAAATATGTTGGGCAAACGATTTGCTCATTGAGTCATTGACATGTTCTGTTTGCTCAACTTACCTTATGCTATGTCTCCTAATTATCTGAATAGTTCTCATATTTTATTTAATCTTTTAAAACATGTAGGATTCTGCTGTTAAATCTGGCCGCATACAGGTCGATGGAAAGACAGTGTCCGTTTCATACAGAGTTCAATCATCACAAAAGATTAGTCACTTCTTACATAGGTGCGCTGTTCTCTAATGTATGGTTCCTTTAAGATTTGTTTACAAACAAAAACTTGATTATAGTTTTACTTTCTTGTTTTGGCTGTAACACTGTAAAATCAAGCTCTTACTTTTATATGGAAGGATGTAGGCATGAACCGCCAGTGATGGCTTTGGATGTTACAATTCTGCACAAAGGAGAAGACGTGCTTACTGTTTGTAAGCCCGCATCAGTTCCTGTAAGTCTAAGTTGTGAGATCCTATCTATTTCAAGTCTATGCAAACCTTTTGTGTTCTCCACTTCTACATTGTACTTTTTTATATCTTGGAATCTTGAATAACACTACCAGTTAATTTGATTTTGTTATCTAGTAACTGTCTCTTTACTTTAGCGACCTTTATGTTGACTATTTCATAATTTACTCGTTTTCAAGGTGCATCCATGTGGTCAATATCGTAAGAACACAGTTGTTGGTATTCTTCAGGCAGAACACGACTTGGCTCCTCTCTTTCGTATCCAACTTTTTATTTGGAAAATTACCATCGTGCATTCCTTTTATCTCTGTCTGACTGTCTGATAGTTTATTTTTACATTTGAAGTATGTATTTCTTAACAAAATAAAAGCTATTCATCGCCTAGATCGATTAGTCTCAGGACTTCTTATTCTTGCTAGAAGTGCTTCTCAGGCTGAAATTTTCAGGCAACAGGTACAACGCCAGCTTTTTTTTTTCTTTCCTTTTTTGGTTGTAGGTTTTAGAAATATACTGTAATATATATTGAAACCTAGATGTAAGGAATTAAGGATTATTGACTTTAAATTATATTGATCAATATCTTCGTCTAAGTTTAAATATCTTTATCACCCTTTGATTTCAAATGTGGCTTCTTTTGAGTTTGTCCATCCATTTTTTGTAATCTAAAGGTTGGTGCATCTTTGATTACTTCAGATTGAATCTGGGCTGGTGCAGAAACAGTATATTGCAAAAGTCGTTGGGGAATTTCCTGAGGAGGAGGTATACTTTTACACAGGAATGATGTATATACTACCTTCAGGCTTAGCTAATGATGGGTGGCGATATCGACCTATTTACTTTTATGGGGTTGATTTTGGGGTCAATAAATTAGGTAAAACGGAAACAAGTCAAATGGGTGAATGGGTTAAAAGGTAAAATTAGCTCAAAGTATAATAATAATTAAAGCTTATAAATCATTTTATTCAAATAAATTATTACTGAAATCTTGCCCGTGTGATCCGAACCTTTTTTGACCTGTTACCTAACCTGTCCTACCTACACATTTTGCCACCTCCAGCTAAAGATAACAGTATATGTTGTGATGGTTTTCTTTTCAATTGTAATCCAGCAAGTTGTCAATTTGAGGGTAAATTTCAATGCTCGAGAAGGAAGGAGTACAGTAGAGGTAAAGGACTTGTACCTGATTAATATTTTACCTTTCATTCCATCTAAAATTTGTGAGTTTTTTTTACTGTCAGATTGTTTATCATTGTATTTGATAGATATTATTTACTTTCTGCAGGCTGAGGACATGGATGAAAATGGCAATAATAGATTAAATGGAAAGGCTGCATGTACAAAGTTTACTAGGATTTGTACTAATGGAAAATATAGTATTGTGTCATGTCATCCAATCACTGGAAGAACACATCAAGTAAGGATGCATACCATCATTCTAGTTGCTCTGTAGCTTATTGTTGATCTTGCTGGATGCAGTGCAACCAGAGGTGACAAAGTAGGCTGGTCGGGTGTGTTTGGTAATGGGTCAAAATGGGTAATTCAGATGATACAATACTTGAATACGATTTAAATAGTTAAAGCATTAAATTATGTACACAATTTTTTTGTGCGTGTACTTAAAAAAAGTTAATAATTTTGATTGTAAAAGAACTGTACTAATAAAGAATATCTGTTATGCTCATATAAATTTGATTTTGGAGACTTTCAACCCATTTGACCAATTTTAGTTTCAGTAAGCTTTAAAATTTGACGCATTACTGATAAAATCTGATCCAAAGACCAATGTTAACCCATTTTCCAATTAAATGGGCTGGAATAGCTAACCTATTTGCAATTTCAGAAACTTTAGATTTTGACTCCTTTCCCCTGTCTCATACAGATTCGTGTACACCTGCAATCAACGGGTCACCCTATAGCTAATGACGCACTTTACCTTCCCGATTATGACATTAGTGGCTCTAGAAGAGCATTTACTGCTCATAAAACCGCAGTCAAGTCAACCCATTCGTTGGAAGTCAACTCTAATGATAATTGCATTAGTGAACCTGAAGAGTCCATTGAAGATTTTGAGATTGATCCAATGTGCACAAATTGCCCAAACTTGGCTCCTATCGGGTAATACATTATACCTTTTAGCAATTAATTTTGTTTCTTCATTACAAAGTGCAAACCATTCTCTTTCTCGGGAATCTGCTTATTTGATTTCGTTATTGCAACTATTGAACGTTATCTGGAATGCAGATATGATGGCAGTGAAGAAGGTTTGTGGCTTCATTGTGTCCGATACAGCGGACCTGATTGGGTATATGAATGTCCATATCCAGACTGGGCATCTCTAACTTGAAAGTATTTTTTTTTCTGAAATTTTGGCTCCAAATTTTGATAAAATTTCAGTGTTATTTAATCTATTGCTTCAAAATTGTATCAATTAGCAGTCCAATTGTATAATTCTATTTGTTTGAACTAATTTATACACAGTTGTAATGTAAGACTGTCCTGTGATCAATTAATTGTACTGAACGTTTCTTCTCTTTTGTGCAATTAGTACACCGGTGGGTGTTTGTTTAAGCTTATAAGTAGGCTTATGAGTTATTTGATATCGGCTTATATTTCATAACCGGGATTTTTCAGCTTATTTAGAGACTTATAGGCTTATATAACATAAGAGCTGAAATCAAATAAGCTCATAAGCCCAGGTATAAGCCTTCTATTTTGAAGCTTATTAAGTTCCTTGTGTATACATCTTTATTGTTGCAAAAAAATACTACAATACCGAAACTAGGTTTCTATCTTGTTTTTAGATGATGTATACATTATAATCCAGACTTGAGGAAACTGGAATTCGATGAAAGTATGAACCAGTTTGATTAATGAACTATAGAGACTTAACCTTTAAGACATGTGGCCTGTCACACTGGTTACTACTTGCTACTGTTGGTTGAATCGAGTTAGCACAAAACCACACTTGAACCTACGTTTCGCTTAAACCTAGTATACTTATTGTTTGCTGTATTGGTTCTGTGATCTTATTAGGCTATGAGACCTATGAGCCGTTTAAAAAAAAACTAAGTTTAGCTTTTGTTCCGAGATAAGATTTTCACTAATCAAATTAAGAAAGTGTTGCAGTTTGTCCAATTGTCCTTTCAAAAGGCATATTAAACACATAAAAAAGCTATAGAACAGTACACATTATAAAGTGGTTTTAGAATCTAGCAACTGTATGTTCAGGTAGATTAGTCAGTATATTGATAAGGTGTGAAAGTATATTGATAAGGTGTGAATGTAGTTCTGTAAGAAAAATATGTTCATTAAAGGTTGATATTCTTCTATTACTTTATACACTTCTTTCTAGCATCATTACTGTTAATGATCACTGATATGTATGTTCGTTTGTCAAATTCTTATCATGTTTTCCTTAACTGGTTTGAGAATAACTTTCCAACCGGTTCTTTCAGAGTCTTTAGTATGCCGTTTACCGTAAGTCTTCCACTCTTCCACTATTTCATGCGACATCTTATCACGTTTTATATAACAAAGGAAGGCCGGTTGCGCCTTGATAAGACAATGACATACAAACCCTTTTGGGTCAATCGATAGATTGAAATAAAGTTGATCAAGTCACCAGTTAAGGCATCTAAATTGTGTGTCAAATTGATATGTATAACTATTGGGAAATAGTGAACTACTGAATTATTGATTCTTTTTTATATGAGGATTATATTGTTTGTATTTTTTTTAGGTTTACTTATCCCAACCATGCATCTTTAAGAAAGCAATTATAAATTCTTAGAAACAACCCATACTTAAGACTTAATTAGATTTATACGATTACAAGTGCAGAAATCGTTTTCCTAGAATCCCCCATTTCATTTTTTACATCTTCATTATTATTTTCATTGTCATCAACAATACTCATAAATTTTCTCTACATGTATACATTTGTCACATCTAGACGTCATTTATAAAAAGAAAATAAAATCCTAACACTTCCATGACTATGTTCATAAAAAGAAAAATAAAAAACAACTCTTATGTTTTTTTTTAACTATTTACTGTTTTTTATATACTACGTAATAAACTATATTTATCAAATACGTTATCTAACAAAAACTTAACGATTTCTTTCATTAAAAAATATACGGAAGAAAAAGACTCTAAATTACGAATAAAAATTAGCCCAATATTGCATACCATTGACTTACGTACGATTTTATAAAATATACTAAACTTTATTTATAAAAATGAATGGCTTTCGTCAAAAAAAAAAAAAAAAAAAAAACCCTTAAACTATTTAATAACCTTATAAACTACTCTAAAGTTTGTTTAAATATAAATTTGATAAAAACATTCCAAACACCCCCTAAACAATGTTACAAGTTACAAAACTACCTTAAACTTTTACTTTTTTACAATTTTTTTACATAATAAACTTTATTTATTAAATATCAAATAAATATTCAACAATTTTCTTATACCAATAAAACATCCTTAAATTTCGAATAATATGAGCTTAATATTGTAATGCTTTTGACTTATGTACGACCTGATAAAAAAATTATTAAAATTTCAAAATCAACTTTTTGTTATAAAAAATATACTAATAAAAAGATCTTTAAATTTTAAATAAAATGAGCCAAATATTGCAATACTTTTAACTTATATTTTATAAAAACAAAGATTAAAAATTTTAAAAGTCAAAGATTTAAAAATCTTGAATAATATAGACCGTGACTCATTATAAATTTATCATAATCCATATTAGTTTATAAAGGAGGTTTTATATATATATACTTTTACAATATAAACTATTTAATAAGAAATTATTGGTATAATAAAAAAAATTTATATTTTTATAATTACGTCATGTTAATAGATAAGGAATATGAATTGCATTACATAACTTAAGTATATTAAAATGCATGAATATCAAATTACATAGACAACATCTTTTGTGCAAAAAAAGTAAAATAATTAAATGATTTTAAGTAAATATATCTTAAAAGTTTTATTAAATAATACACCGCCGCAACATGAGTGCATTTGATTTCTTGTTAACAACATTTATATTCTCCTACAAAACCTCCCACGATTTATTTACTAACCTAGCACTTGTATGTTATACAATGTATTTGCATCTTCTTCAAATAAATACTAGGGTTAATGGTCAAAAAATACAAACTGCTACACGTTTCTTATTGTGACAATAAACTTTTAATTTTCTATTAAAACAAAAACTTTTTAATGACTCTTATTGTAAAAACTTTCTTGTGACTCTTATTGTAACCAAACCGACACGTGACAACATTAATTAACCTTTAAGAAAGTTTTTGGTTCAATAAAAGTCATTAAAAAGTTTTTGTTATAATACTAAAGGTGACAAGTTTGTATATTTTTTGGACCATTAACCCATTAATTAACCCTTAACCCAAAAAAACATTTATACTCGTTTCATAATTCATATAGCATTAAAACACAGTTATCATATTCATATAGCATTAAAACTCAAATTTATAAAAGACTCGAAAAATTAGATGTAAAAAAGCAAATTAAAAATCAGAGTTATAAAAACTATAAAATAGAATCAGATTTATAAAAAATTCGGAATTATTAGAAACAAATCTCAAAAATCAAATCTATAAAAGTTAAAAATCAAATATCAGATCTAATAAATAACACTAAAAATCGGATTTTTCATATATTAAAAAAAAAGAAGAAAATCTTCTGATTAAAGATTTAAAAAAGAAACTCATATTTATATGGAAAAAGACCCAAAACCTCATATTATATAACTCAAGCGGCAAAGAATAAGAATAGCGGGTAACAGCGGCAATCGGCAAAAGCGTGGCCAAGCATCAAGCAATGGCGACAACGATGGATTCGGGCAAGATCCGAAAAAATATTATATAAATTCGGATATGATCAAAAAGATAAATAGTTAAAAAATAAAGCTGAAACATGTTGTGATCGGGCGTTTGGTGGTGGTGGTCTTATTCGAGGGTTTCGAGGAAGTTGTAGATCTCGGTGGTGTTGGTGGTACGGCTCTCGATGGTTGTGAGGTATTTTCGGTGATAGTTTGGTTTGATGTGAGGATCTATGGAAGTGAGGTCGGGCGGTGGAGGGTCCGACGGTTGAGGGTTCCGGTGTCTGGTTCCGTGGTGAAAGGGTCCAACGTTTGAGGTGTTGGCGATAAGGGGTGTTGGTGGTGGGAGATTTGGAAAATTAAAGTTTATTGTCACGATAGTAAAAGGTGGCGAGTTTGTGTATTTTTGAACTATTAACCCTTAATTAATGTTCTTGCGTGTCGGTTTGGTTCTGATAAGAGTCGTTAAAAAGTTTTGGTTCTGATAAGAGTCATTAAGAAAGTTTTTGTTTTAATAGGAAAATTAAAAGTTTATTGTCACAATAGTAAAAGGTGGCAAGTTTGTATATTTTTTGGACCATTAACCCTAAATACTATTTTTATTTTAATACTATACACTTTCATCTTTTTGCATGCACACCATGACACCATTGCTCATAAATATCATGAAAAACGTTGGTTTTCACTTTCTTATCACGATTTCCATAAACCTTTCAAGAATAACTTTTCTTCGAGATATTTAATAGTCGTTATCGTGCTTCTTTATCACGCAGTTCCATAAATTTTCTAGCATCCCACATAACTTTTTATGTATGATTCTCGCTACTAAATGTATAGCAATGAACTAACGGAGTAACAGGTTAATTGCGCGTTGATAATGATCTTGCTGGTTTTAATGTATGGATGTCCCTTTTTACTTTATAATCAGAATAAAGTTTCTATAGTATGCAACCGTATATTCTACATATACAGTTCATCAATTAAGGCATCTTGTAAATATTTGTGGCATATTTATATATATTAGGAAATAGTAAAATTTGGAACACTTGTTAATTCTCATTGCATGCAAAGGCAGTTTCTAGCTAGCTTCATGCCAGTCTTAGTTAACTTTTTCTTTTTGCCATTTGAATAAAAAGAAGATTCCAATATTTGCTATGATTCTATCATTGTTTACGTTTGTTCATATATAATCTAATAAAAGAACTAATGGTTATTACAGATGTCTTTTTACAGGAATCAATTAACTTTTAGAAAAGTAATGATGATTTCTTATAAAGAACCAAACTTAAGGACTTAGATTTACATGATTCCTTGAACAAATGAAAAATATGGTTTTGTACTTGAAGAAGTTTGAAATGAAAGTGGATATTAGTGGGGCTCTCTTTGCATGCAACTTACATGCATTATATCGTCTTTCAACTCAACCAAATTCATGTCTAAATAATAATATAATTTAATCGTTTGTTAATACATGTCCTTAATGGTTGATAAGCTCGAGTAAATATAAAACAATAATCATGGATAAGTGAATTATAAAAGGTTTTGATTAGGGCTTTTGGTCCGTACTCCATAGTAGTAGCTAGGAACATAATATATAAAAGTTATAAAAGTAAGTAACTCAGTAAGTAGCGAGAAAACAATCGTGTTGGATGCAGGGACGGACCTAAGATTTTCGAACAATTGTTGCATAAACCTTTTCTTATCATAAGTACAAAAATAAAGAACCTTTTAGCTAAGCTAAAGTTGTGCAACAAAGAAAATAGTACAAATATCGGAGATTGTACATATCAAACAACAACATTTTTTGAAAAAAAAAACCACACTTCGCGATATAAAATCGGATGCTAATATAGGTCCATCCACAGTTGGACGGTTATGCATGTCTTTTTGATCGATGAGTTCAGCGAAGACAGTAAAATAAATTTGATACTAATATAGGTACACATTGCCGCGCGACCTTGTACTAAAGCACAGAAAAAAGAGAAGAACGGATAAATTTGGAGTGCATATACGATGAGTTTGAGCTGGTCGTTTTGCATGGTAACTGGCCTACAAGATTCACACTTCATCATGAAAAGGGTATGGAAACCTGCTAATAATTTCATAAAATAATGATCATCATTTCCTCAAAAGCCTTGAATAATTCACAAGTGGAGCTAGAATCTTTGCTACAAGAAACAACACAGATCCCTTTCTCTCTAGTCTCCACCCTTTCCATGTTTCTTGACTTTATGATAGATGCACATATATCATGTACAAAGTGGGCCAACAAACCTTTAACTATTGATTTTTCTTGAAACAAAAATAATTTTGAAAAACAGCACTAAGTTAATCATACAACTTGTTACTTAAAAGATATATAGGTCCACAAATCCAATCTAACAAGAGGGCCAAATATTCTTGCTGCCATGTACAATCCTTTGAGTGTACAGTATCTGTGGTTAAAACTTAAAAGAGTTTCATAGAACTTGGGCACAAATTTGATTATGCTATTAAATAGTTTATCTAAATCTTCATTAAGCTTACTTCTAAGACTGTTATCATATCTCGCAAAGCTTAAGCTTCATAAGACACTTATAATACATACTGGTTAGCTAGGTTATAATGCCAATTCAATACAATATCAATTTATTGTTAAACTATCAAAGGTTATATATGTATGATGTATGATAAGGGTATGAACGTGCGTACCCGCAGACTCAGGTACTACTATACGTGCGCGACTCGAGTGTAGCCTAAAGGAAACACGTATGCTACCCGGCCTGTAAACGGTAAATATAACTCATAGATTTAATTAGTCAGGTTTATACTATCAAGTCTTCTTTTATTTTTGTTTTTTCTTGTTTTATCAACAAAAAAGAAGAAAATGAAAGGAGAAAAAGATCCATTAAGGTTATGGGTATCCATAAAAACAAGTTGCATATTCCTCTCCACAAATAACAAGTGATCTGTAAAGTTGATATTTGTTACCTTCCATTTACATGAAATTGACTTCTACCCTTTACATCCATCCCACCTTATGCTAACCAAATTTTGATAATTTTCTTGAAACTCTAAGTGAAAACATGATCAATTACATATAGGTGCTTTTTCTTATTTAAATTAATAGAAAAAGCTAATTGTTAACTAATGTCAAAATGTATAACAAGATTTTCCTATCAACCACAACAAACTTAAATTTTAAGTAACTTTAAGAAAGAACTTCAGAGTAAGGACAATAAAAACCGCGTTAAAAAAAATTGTCATCTAATGACACATAAAAAGTGTCACTAAAAATAATATATGCTCTCACATTTTAAAAGTGTAGGTTGAACTTGAGTAGGTAAAAGCTTAGGAAAAAGGTTAAGCAATCTAAAAGACATAACTAATTTTGTGACTACCTTATGTGTCACTATCTCATTTAAGGTGAAGAAGTGGGTCCGGTTGATACAACCAATGAATTGTTATCACACATGTTTAGGCATAACTTTTAGATATGGCTATCACTTCTCAAAAGCTTATTTATGATGACACAAAAAAAGTGTGAGTACATAGTTTTCGCCATTTATGACACATTTTGTTAATAAAAGTGTCATTAAATCTTAAAGTTTTAAGCTTTTGCCTGCATTTTTAAAGTATCACTAAAAGGTTAGATTTAGTAACATCTTTTTGTATCCTTAGAACCTCCGTCACTAAATGTCTATATTCTTGTAGTACGGTAGTACAACTATAGTAATCATTTACTGAGAAATTTCGAGTTCAATTGAATACTTTAACATGGTTAATTCAAATGTATAGTTTGAGTGTATGTATGTGATAACATTCCTAGTATGTTGGGTGAAAAATCTATTTTACGCGACAGTCCATGGATGATTTGTGGAATTTTCATCTTTCTTAACAAGTTGTCACCCGAGGTAAACTTTTTGAAAGAAGATTTGTCTTGTGTCCCAGTCTGGGTGAAGTTCCATGATGTACCATTGGTTGCATATACATCGGATGGTTTGAGCTTGATCACTTCTACGTGTTTGGATTCATGGGGGAGGATCAGCTATGGAAGAGCCTTGATTGAAATTAATGCGTATAATGAGTTTTGTGATAATTTGGTTTTGGCTGCTCCAAAGCTTAATTGAGTGTATATACGAGAGAGTCTATTCGTATTGAATACAAGTGGGAGTCCCTCGCGGTGGTACTTGCTTGTTATATGGTTATTCTCTTGATAATTATCCTAAAGCTTCTCCTAAACGTGTGATGAATGGGATAGATAAAGGCAAGGGTCAAAGTTCGGATGTATTAAAGAAGGTTTCAAAGTCTAGTGATGGGTTTACGGTTGTGAATCGGAAAGGTGCTAATCCAAAGAAGTTTAATGATGTTCCAATAAAAAAGATTGAGTATAGGCCTGTTGCACAAAAGAATACCATGGTTTCTAACTCAAAAGATAACACAAATGAGCCTTCTACGTCTAGATAACCGAAAATGGATGCTATAGTGGTAAGTACTTCTAATGCATTTGGTGTTCTACGTGAATTGGATGAGGCTTCTAATGCCATGTAGAACCTAGTGGTAATATCACTACACGTTTGGTTGGCACGACATTTGTAGTCCAAGTACTACTCTTTTGGTTGCAAGGATTAATAAACTGGAAAGTTAGATACTTGATAAAAGCTTGTGCTAGTGGGTGATGATAAGAAGCCGCTAAAACCTCGTATATCAACGCTTCTTAATTCTACAAAGGTTGTTGATTCGAATAATACGGATAGTGATGATGAGGTCTTTGATGAATCTACCAACTTTATGGCGTCTATGAATTCAAAAGATGCTAAAAGTGGCGGTGGGGGGTAAATAAGAGTTTGTATGAAAAATGGAAGGAGGATTCTGATGAAGACCTGTATGATGATGATGATGACTTTGATGATTGTGTCCTGCCTAATGACTTAAAAAAGTTCGCAAATGATTATGGCATTAGTCTTCGTGGTCAACTTAGATAAAGTTTTGTAGGTCAAATAAGTTTGGCATATCATTCTTATGTTAGGTTAGGTTCGTAGCACTGTTCGTGTGTTTGTTTCTGTCTGTTTATGGTGAGATGTGAGATTCATCAACATTCGTTATTTTTAATTGTTTTTTGGTGTAATAATATTTACCGAAAACCCTTGTTAAAAAAAATAAAATATAAAAATTCCTAGCATGAATTTAGCTAACTTAATTGTGGAAGCTCTCAGATTGACATAAAATCATTTCGATTTTGTTCTTTTCCTTTTCTCCGGATACTTGGTTGATTCTGATTTATTGTAAAGTAGTTATTAGTGGTAATTCTTGATTTTCTTTTCTTAATTTCTAATCACCTTTTTGGTCTCTGAAATAAAAGGCATTAACTACTTTTTGATCTCCAACACTGTTGGTGATCGACGACATTTTGTTAACATGTGATACTTCTAGAGATCATACCACATACCATATTACCACTAATCATAATCACTAATTAGTGAACAGTGATAAATTTGGTCAGAATCTACTGACGGATCTTCAGTGAAAAAATGACCATCCAAGTTGTTTTTGCACCGTCTCTAATAAGCGTTTTAATGTGGTGCTTGTTTAGTCAAACTTTAACTCAATGTAGCATATCACAGGTAAGTGGATATTATAAGGTTTTCACTGTTACAGAGAGCGAACCTTTCTTTGACTCAGATTGTAATTTGTAAGTAGCGTTACCGGGTTAAATCCAAAACTGTTTTCGACCTTTCCTTGCCACCTCAAATGTACACATCTAATAAGGTGCTTAAAATAATTTTTTTTCCTTGTAGTTTTCTATTAGAAAAATTGGTGTTAGAAAACAAAACTATAATTATTTTATAAGTACTCTTTCAGTTTCAAATTAATAGTTTATATTTCCCTTTTAGAATGTCTCAATTTAATTGTAATTATTAAAAATAAATAGAGAAATTTGATCAAGTTTAATATATTACCCATAGTTAAGGAAATCAAAACTTTACTACTCGGTCTTCAATATAGTAAATCACGAAGGTGCTTAAAAGGATTTTTTTTTTTTTTTTTTTTTTTTTTAACTTAGTTTTCTATTAAAAGATGGGTATTAAAAAACAAAAGCATTGGTACAAATATTTTTTAAGAACTTCATTCGTCTCAAATTAATACTCTACATTTCTTTTTAAAATGACTCAATTTAATTGTTCATTACTAGAAATAGATAAATCAGTTTGATCGAGTTAATCATATAAAGAAGATATTAATTAATTTGTTAAAAGTAAACTGTCATTTTACAAAAAGTAAAAAGTATAAAATAATAATAATTACTTCTTTCGTTTTAAATTATAAGTCTATTTTGATTTTTTCAAAGTCTTTTTATTTCAACTTTGACCTTAAATTTTTTTTAGTGTTATATTTGATGAAAAGTATATCAATAAAAATGTATTTAAAACACAAGTCGATTTATATATTTTGCATCAAGTATTATATAACACGAAAAAAAAATATTTAAGGTCAAAGTTGAAATAAAAAGACTTTGAAAAAGTCAAAATGGACTTATAATTTGGGACGGAGGGAATACATTTTTTTTAAGTTTTGTGTTTTTTGTCGAAAAACAATTATTTTGAAAAGGAGAGAATATAAGATATTAAGGGGCGTTTAGTTGGAGAACAAATTCTCTTATTTTATCTACAGTTTGTAAAAATTTGGAAGGAGAATTAATCTCACAAAACTTGAAAATATAAGCGTGTTTAGTTGATGTTTATTTTCTGTTTTGAAGAAAGGGATGGAGGTTGAGGGTTACAAGGAAAAAGCGAAACAACTAAAATTTGTTTTGTAATTTTCCTGTTAAGTTTGAAATAAAGGATTTGTGTTTTGAAACGTTTTGTTGGAAACGCGTTGATTTGAACGCGATCCTGTTTTCTTGTTTTCAAAACATTTTGTGGAAAGCAAGGGTGTTCCTCATAAACGCAACCTTAATTTCATTTAAAATGAGTTTTCAGGAAAAGAAAAAGATCGATTCGGACCCGTAACGTAGGTGGTATTCGTCACCTGGCGTCGTCCTCATATAATTATATCACCTTTTTGTTTCTTTTATCTTTTTATCTCGACACAAATTATTTGGTGTGGGCACCTAAATATAACGTCATACTCTAATCCTCATATCATTTATAAAGTTGAAGCAATTATTATTTAAGATCAGTGTTGCAAAAAAAAATCTGCAGTAGATTAATCACCGATTATGTCTTTCTTGGTCATGACTTTTCCGATTTATGTAAATCGTTCAAACAAATCCATTAATCATAGTCAATGGTTAACAATGGTCAAACTTGCGAAAACATGGAAATCTTCTTACCTAAATACCCTAAACTTGCGAAAATTAGTTATAATAACTAATAATCATTGTTTATATCTATTACAAGATGTTTTCGAGGAAAATCACAAAAAATACCAACACTTGTCGTGAGATACCAAAACTGCTAAAACGCTAATACAATTAATCAATGATTCGCTATTTTTGCAACCCCGAACAAATATAATCACTTATAGTCATTGTTTATATCTATTATAAGATTTTTTAAGAAAAATCTTTCGGTAATACCAAAACTACCCGAAATACCCAAAACTTGCTAAAATATCAATCCGATTAATCACCGATTAATCCCGCCTAGACCGATTACAAGCTACAGGGGGTTGACCGCCTCACTACCGATTCGCGATTTTTGCAACCTTGTTTAAGATTGAGTATGTGCATTCATTTTTATCATGGTGCCTAGTGAAAAAAAAAATAATAATAAAAGAAAATTAAGAGTTTATAGTTTTTGCTTGAACGCACCAAGGTTATTCATACTAAATTCATAAAATGGAAAATACGATTAACTATAGATTTATTTATTTTCTAAATAATGTTTAGTTTGTTGTTGTTTTAGTTTTGAATTTGTTATAGTTAATATCATTAGAAGAGATTTACCAAATGCGTTTGACAATCATGCTTGGCATAAAAAAACTAACCTTTATTGCTTAAAAAATTGATTTGATAGTATAAACGATTTGATCATGAAGCATATTCATCAATGTATATCACAACACAAAGTAACAAACTTCTTAATAAACACTCAATCATTTGATAAAGACATATAAAAAGCAGGATGGTTAAGACATATAAAACGTTTTTGGTTAATATATTTACCAGGGTGCAGGATTACTCCCCTTTACCTAAAAAATAAAAAGCAGGATGGTATATAGATCAAACTAGCTAGTAGGAAATAAAGGCATCTCATGTAAATAACATGAAGTGCATGAGAATAAAAAGACATTACATATATTTAGAAAATCAAATTCATTAATTATAATGATAATACATTTAATACCAAAACAATAATACAAGATTAGATTAGCCACACAAGATAGAGTATACGTGAAATGAAGGTAAAAACTTGTAGTAAAAAAGTGTACGGTTATTTATACTGAAGGTACACTTGACATTAAACCAAAATCAATTAGGATCAATCTCAAGCTCCGACTTCAATGGTGTGATTATTAGCCACAATTGGACTACGAACAACACTCACGTTTGGGACGTTTTCAGCACGCACGAACGGGCTTAGCTTCACCATATCGATTGTATTGTGATCTTTTTCCGGGATTCTTGGTGATTCCATTTCACTCATTTTCTCTTTGAATTCTGTAATTTTGTCGTTGATTTCGGGCTTCTTGTTCTTGTACACATAGTAAAGTATAATTTGAATGATACCGAAAGTGAATCCAAGTGTATTCGGAATCTGAAAACAATAAATCGTTAGTCAATTGGAGATGAATTTGACAGTTGCTTATAAACTATATATAATTGTCATACCGCAATGTTAAAGTCGCCAAGAAGTAGACCATAAAAGAACCACATAACGGCACTGAGTGTGAGCGCGAGTGACAAAAGAATTGGCATGTACTCGACACTTTTTGTCTTGATCACTTGTCGCTACAAAAAGAAATTAAGTAAATCAAAGAAATAAAGCAATATACTAAAGGGGGTTCTAGTTAAAAACCCTAAATCAACCACTATTTAGCTATTGTACTTACCAAGACACCTAAAGGTGCTACAAACACACACAATGAAAATATGAGGCAAATCCATCCAACTATCACAACACGATGTACGCCTTTTGCAAGAAACTCAGTTATGAGAACGATCAATCCGAATCCAACAACTATGAACAACGTGATTAGCTTCAAGCTTTCAATCTACATATAAAAATTACACTTTCAAATTAGGGTTTTGCAAAGTTAACAAAAAATATCAAAAGTAAAAGAAGATAGTAAAACATAGCATGCTCATACCCTGGCCTTCTTTGGTGCATAGAAGACGAAAACACAGAGATAAAATGTTTGTATGAAGATACCAACAGAGTTGATGGTGATTAGAAGCATGACATTTTTCTTTAGCAACGCGTAGTAGATCCAAAGCATCGCACTAAATAATCCAATCACGTAAGGTATCGACTGAAACCCTTCTGTTGATTTCTTCTTGTAAACTTTGTAAAACGTTGGCCTGAGTTTTTCAGATTGAAAGTGTTTCAAATCAATTAGGATGGTATACGTATATATAAAAGATAAAGTTATTATAAGATGATTAAAACACTCACAATGGTGAAAGGAACACCATGAATGAGACAATATTGCCTGGAAAAAAATAACAAAACAAACATAGTGTTAGCTAGGTTTAGGGTTTTTGTTACGTGCATGTCACGTAAACTAGATATATTTACATGCATGCATTACAATACATGGTATCCAGCCAATTCCTTGTTAAAAAGGTGGCGGTGTGAAAGAGAGAGAGATAGTACGTACCCATAAGGCCAAATGCAAAAGTGAGCTGAGGGAATTGACCGGCAATCACCATTTTTGAAGCTTTTGTTCTTGAAATCACACACTCGAATCAACCTGTTACAGAGAACTGCGGCGGCTGCTGCTGATGCTACTCTTGCTTGTGGTTTTGATGAGTGGTGCTTTAGAAATGGAGCAGTGCATGGTTTATATAGGAAGGATTGAGGGTACGTAGTGAGTGGGTGGGGTCATACATGAAGATATATATTTATGGATGTTAAATTTAATTTCTATATGTTTTAATAATTTTATCAAAAGTTTTTGGGAACTTAAATTTAAAAGATGGATTCAAATTGTTTTCAGTATGTATGTATATTGCTTTCCTTTTTCATAAGTTTTCTTTTTAGACCATGCTATCATATAGTACTTCTTTTACCGATTATTTCCTCAATTCCTGTATGTATTTTTTTTACACTTTGCTTTAAGAAGATGCTATCCTGATCAATAAGTATGATTTGTAAGAGGTTATATTATCAGAAACAACAAATTCATATCCATGTATTAGATGTTGCATAAACGGATCATCTGTAAATAGTAGTATTGTCGAAAAAGGCTTGCCTACCATAGTACAAATCGAGTAAAAGTATACTCGATCATGTGTTGATAACGTACAAAACTCTAAAACCGCAACCAATCATTAGGATGCTCAAAATGAGATTAAACCGGAATCGTGTCATTTTTGTTTTACATCAATTGGTCATATAAACTTTAAATTGGCTTTACATCTTATCAGATATAAGTTAAATGTCTTCATATAATCAGTATGATTAGCCAATTGAGAGTTACATAATCATTGGATTTCCCCAAATATATCTGTGTGATTTATTATGTTAGCTGTTGTAGTACAGTTTCTTCGAAATCCCTCTCAAGCTCCACCATGTAGTTTTGCAAATTTTGAATAGCAATGAATAACGATATGATAGACTGCACTTTTTGCCGTTCAAAAACTATAAAGAAAAATACTGTTTTTGTTAGATAGTCAAGTATATTCGACCTTATTTTGGAGCAAGATGTTAAACAAAAAGAGAAGATTACAAGATAGATGGATATGATGGAATTGGGTTACATATCCAATCTACCAAATTTATCACCATCAATCCTCCTACTCTATATCTCCAAAAGGTGTAAATCGGTGGGAACACCCCAATCCCATGCATCTTTTGATACCAATGAGACCCTTCCCCAAGGATCTGACCCCAAACAATGAGCACTTGTCCCAACAATCTAATTAGCCTAGAACAAAAATGTATTTGACGTTATCACAGAGAGTTACTTCAATGTTTTTTTTAGACTGAACTCATTTGTATAATGCTATCTTGTTTTGGGCTACTCTAGTACATTAGGACTGAGAGTCGATCTGAGACTGTCTTCCTTTTAAGTTTACATACAATAGGATGCTTGTTCAAAGCACTTTATACTCGAATTGTATCATATGTATATACGGATGTGAAGCCGCTAGGTTACCAGTTCCGGAGCACACTAATGTCCCTCATTCAACAACTATTAGATCATATCAGGATAAGAAGGACCAAGTATATATATCCCTTGTCTAAGGTGGAGGCCGCTGGAGAGTCGGTTACCTTTCTTTAATCATCTAGTCTAATCCTTGTTTCCAGTTAAATCTTGGTGGTAAAAATCTCGTACGACCGACTAAATCAAGACAGGCCATGATTTCAGACGTCTCCAAATCCTAGTAAATTTCCGATACAGCAACTTTTTGGTGTTTAGCTCAAGGTACGTTAGATGGCCTCACCGCAAGGATAACGTGCACAAAAAGGTTAATCAAACGGCTTTTGATCATTCTTTTTGCCCAGAACATTATTGATAAACCATCCTTTTCGCTTATCTACATTATCTGTTATTCAATTATCAGAATTGCTTTTTATGATTTCTAAAACACGTACGTAATATCTGTAACTTAATGTTTATAATTATTACTCGGCAAGTCGGCATATATTTATTGTGTAAAGTGTATCACAATATGACATGTTGATGGGATTGTACATGTTGGTATCTTTAAAATCAACGGCCTAATAGAATGTGATAATTTTTAGTACCAAATATGGATGGTTTCGTAGGACTATGATCCACTTGACCCACAACACTTGGCTGTTACTTCCCATATTTAGGGTATGTGTCCCTTAAAAAGTGGGACCCACATATCCACTTTCCTACGTGTCACCCACCAATCCAATTGGGTTTAAGGATTACAACTCATTCTTTCCATATTTCATCATCGTATGTTGGCTTTAAAAATCTTCACACATCCTAGGCACACATATATGAAGCCAATCCACAAGGTAGGAATTCCACCAATAACATCTTGCCATGTCAACAACATGACTGTGGGCCCATAGATACACACCCCTCATTGCGTTTATTAAAAGTTTTAAACATAAAAATGATCAAGATGTGCTAATTTGGTAAGCTTATCTAGCTTTGAGAGATGTGCTATACGTCTGAATTATCATCATATCATGTATTTAAGGATAATTTCATACCATTGGCTCGACAGGATTCACAGCTCTTTAGTTGCTTGTTCAATTCGTCAATGCTGTATAAACCATTTTTTGTTGTTTCTTTAGCTTCTTTATGAATATCAAGTTAAAAATTATCACGGTTTAAGGAAGTAGAAGTTGAAGAAGATGTCCAGCTTTGAGGTGAAACCTTGTTAGCGAAGACTAATACTAATCAATCTCCTCACTTAAAAGAATTGAGCGCACGCACTTAACATAAAGAAAGTAGACTCATTTTAGTTTGAATTTGACAGAATAATATTTCTATCTCATGACTTAATTATAGTTAGGGGTAAATATATGTGAAAGTTAATCAATTTTGTATTTCTTTACTAGAAGTTAGAATTTTCTTTTCCAAACATACTAATAATATATAAAGTCGGATGATATATTTTACGATGGAGGAAGTACGTGTATTTATACTAAAGAAATTTAATAAAAGATGCTTCACTATACATATTCTCTCACATATAAGCTTAAAAAATGAACACTCTTAAGTTAGGGCCGGTTTTTTTCTCTCTAGCCTTTATGGCGATTTTCTTCCCTTGAAACCCTAGGTCCGAATTTTTTCACCTAGGGATTACTTCTTCCAATTAAACTTCAAGGTAAAATTAATCTACATAATCGGTTTGATTATGTTTAGAGAGGACCCAATCCATGATTTTCATTCAAACCGGTTAAGTTTAATTTTCTTGATTGGGAAGCGGCGGCTAGGTTATCTAAGGATTTCAAAACCGGTTGGTTTTGATCGATTGATCTTGCGTGGCTTTCTGCTATGCAGATCTGGGAGATGAACAAGGATCGTTTGTAATGATTTTCCATAACAGTATTGTTAGGGTTATATCATTATCCTTGTTTCGTGGTTATTCGTTGGTTTCAGATGTGGTGTCTGATGCATGTTGGATTCCGGCATGGTGGTTGCGGTGTGGGTTTGGGTTTTATCTCACTATGGTCGCGCGTATCTGTGGCTCGGGTTAGGGTGCATGTATCTTGGTCGCTTGGCGATGTTGCAGTTTTTTGAGTGATGCTGATTAGGGGTTTCGTCCAAGAACTGCTACATGGTGGTTGTGGTTGGTGGTTCATGGTGGATTGCGGTGCTTGGGATTTCTTGGGTTCGCAATTTGCATGAGGGTCGGCCTTGGTTTTTCTTGTTACGGCTAGGGTTGGGTTGGACCGGATTTGGTTTCCATGATGATCTTGCCGTTGGTTTGTGGTTGTTTTTCAAGCCGTATGGGGTGTACCTTTGTCCTTTGGCCATCGTTGGTGTTGGTTGACAATGCGACTTGAGATGTGTTTGCTGCTATTGCAGCTTGGATGTTGGTGGCGCAATCATAGGTCAAGCTATTAAGACATTGAAGACGGAGTGCTCACCATGGATGCGGTTCAATGAACACGTTTTTCTTACATTTTGATTGTTTATTTAAATGTAATTTGGTTTCTATTCATTTGTCTAGTTGGTTGTAACTAGTTGATCGTTTGTGGCTTTGTCACAAATGATCTGAGGTTTGTTCAAGCGGTTGCTTGAGGTTAATGTGTATTTCAGCCACATTCCATTGTACTTAAACGGATTTTTGGTGTAATGCATTTTACCAGGGTGAAATATCCCTTTTACCCAAAAAAATAAAAAATTAACACTCTGAGTTTTAATATAATCTTCGAAATTAAAATATAGAAACTAGCACATCTCTCTTCATATCATGCATTGAGAACGTGAAACTCTCACAATACTAAAAGAAACTGTCGCTAATGTTTCAGCGGTAATCATACAATATGTGAACGATGCTATTAGATATTAATCAATAATAGTAAAATACCAAATGACACAATCCGATAGATACTACAACATATTGCGATGGTATAACTAATGCTAGTTACGCTGACGTGACGTCATTTTTAGAAAACCGATATGTCGATAGAGTTTGTGATAACGAATTTCCTTATAAATACACTTATTGCGTTTGAGTTTTTCTTTTTTTAAGACATCATTCTCTCTATACATATGAAAATAATAACATTTATGCCAAACTCTATACAAATTTTTATAAGCATCCTTTTAGATCGTCGTAAAAAAACTATGTTCGGATCTGTTATGAAAAATAGGCCTTCATTACGTTACCTCAGGTTGGACTTGTATCCAACTTCGCACCTCGAGGTCTTCATCACTTTACGCCATGAGGCCTCAGGTTGTTTATGCGTAATAGGTTTTACGAGGTGATGTGACACGACTATTGTTTAATATGGTTGTAACCACCGTCTCTTATAATGTGAAGAAAATTAGGGTTTATGACATGAATCCTCACGCACGTTCATGTTCCTTGATTTGATTTGGGAATATTAAGGTTTTGTTCCTCATATGCATTCCTTAAATGATAGGGATTATGAAAAGAAGGATCGAAGAGGATCCAACCGCTACACTTATGCGCAACGTGGTTTGAATTTTTGCTCTACCATCTTTCCCATGTGCGTTACTTGCATAATGTGTCTATCAAAGGATGGTGATCCAAGTATTTTCATGTCCTCTTGGGATTCAATGATTAGCACTAAATTCGATGAAGCTTTTATCAGTTGGATGTATTAATCAAGTTTAAGTCTCTTTGAATTCAATGATTAGGCATTTAGATACACATAGATGTAGTTTCTATCTATTGATGTATTTTATTGTCTATTTTTTTATACGAATGTAATTTTATTGTTTTTGTTTTTATTTGTACGAGCCTATTTATCACTCTACTTTGTCTTTATTATGGTAAAAACCATTTAACCAAAAACGATTTATCATTCTAAAATTAATAAAAGGGTATACTGCAAAAAATGTCCATGTGGTTTGCCCTTTTTGCAAAAGATATCCTTGAAAAATATAAATTACGAAAAATGTCCCTGTCGTTTCTACTTTGTTGCAATTAATCTCTTTTGGCTAACGATCTTTACAAATCCTTGTTAGTGAGTTCTTACATTCGTTCCACGTGAGGGTATTTTCGTCATTTCATTTTTCCCGCCACATTCATACAAGCTATTCACCTAACACACCACTTGCACAACTACCTTTGTGTAGAGACATTTTTTGCAACCAGGTTTTTCACTCTTATATTTTGCAACATATATAGTTTCATCCTAGATCGATCGAACCGCTTGCTTCCAACTTCCTCAAATTTTGCAAATCACCTAACTTAAAAGTAGATCCAACATGGTTGGCTGGCAAATTAGAGCTCGCAGTTCATTGATTCCGGATATTGGTTCACTATACGACAATATTTTTTATTATACTGTTGTTTTGAATGAACATGCACTGTATCTCTGGGAATTAAAGTAGGTTACCTTGATTCATGAAAATGTTACGGTTGTATTTTGTTTTTGGGTTTTTTGATTCTTTGTTTTATCTTCCAGATTCGTAACCAAACCTCTTCACTATTCAAATCCACCATAGAGGTGAGTTTTCTGATCCACCTAACAGAGTATACAAGTTTGCTATGGTTGATCATTTAGACCTAATTGATGGTGACTTGTTCTCCATTCACAATTTGGCCCAAATGTTAGGTAAACTAGGTTTGGGTGCTAATAATCAGTTTTTGTTTACCCATTTTCTGGTCCCAATACTGTCTTTATATGATAGATTAGTTTTCTTAATGTCGGATGAGGAAGTCCTGACATTGTTAAAATTTGTGCCAAGGTTTAAGGAAATAGATATTTATGATGTATTTTTGGTAGAAAAACATATGATGGTAGTTAGGGGTTGTCAATCAAAAGGTGTAGTGATTAAAGAAATTGTTAAGGACAATGTGGTTAGTGAATCTGTTAAGAAAGTCGTTCAAGAATAAAAAGAACATGTTAAGAAAGGAAAATTGTTGTTGTTATAATGGAATGGTACAACCAATGTAATTAGGATGGAGTATAATCATGAAATGGCACTAACTCAAGCTTCAACCAAGAATTTTTGTCCATTGGTTGAAAGTGGTAATGCTGATAATGTAGGATTCCTGCATTGTGAAAATGAGGTACCACGATTCTCATCAAATGCATTTAGTTATTTAAATCTGTTGGAAGAGAGTGATTGTGACCATATGGGTGGTCAAGATTGTGCCCATATGCCTAAGAAGGGTAAACAAGCTTAGACATTTTTTGAATACGCCTTGTTCCAACAAGATAGTGCAGTGAATTGGGATGAAGATACATGCCATACATCACGTGTCGTACTTTATTCATTTATGTTGAACTTTGATTTATTCCATATTATTGTGTTAAGAAATATAGGTTTTACTGCTTATCGATAACAATCGATTATTAACACTTTTTTATTATTTTTTCCTATATGAGTGTTAAAAATATATGATAGAGTTTTAGGGATGATCTTCATCAAAAACATATTATAATCAAGATAAATTATCATAAAATATCAAAATATGGTAAAATACACAAGGAAATGACATAAGACATTATGTGTGGATATGTGCACAAAATCTTCTTCTCATACGACTTATGTTTTACAAACCACTACTATTGTGAACAGAAGTAGCTTTGACACATGGTCCTCATCGCCAAGAAGTGAGGCTCAAGTTCTATTAAAGCATATGCAATTAAGCCTGAAGTTAAACCTCAAATTCAGAATATAAAGAGGGTGAAGAATACAAATTCGACCATCTACCGACGTGAAGTGATCAAGACTTATGCATAAAACATTGTTGAATCATGTTGTGTAGCTTTAAAAGGCCGTGTGTGATATATGTATGTAATAGATTACAAATATTGGTCATGGATGGAGTTTGTATAGGAGTAAGATTAGAGTTTAATATGATATGATGCACAATGGTATATATATGCGAGGAAATTTAATGTCATGTGACAATAACGCGATAACATCAAATTTTGAATGTTTATCGCTAACATCGCAACATTTCGCATTCGTTAAGTGACGAATTACGATGAGAGACGAAATTGACGTTCTGGCGCGATTGTTACTCATACACCATAGCAAGTGGATGGTAAAAACTTCCAAATATTATCATATCATAACCATCATTGGTAGCTGCCATGTTATCAGCGGTTATCGTGGGTTATCGATTGTATTTTTGTGTTTTCGAAATTCAACCCAAAACCATGTTGAGGAAAGCATATATTATGGATTGAATGATATAACTTTTAGAATGTAAAACATAACATAATTAGAAAATGTGCATTGTGAAACACATTTCATCAACTTTCCCAAATAAGATCATTTGTTGTGATAATTTGCTTAAGTATAAACTAGTTCCTAGAGGTTTATTTAAAATAATGATGTGACAATAAATAATATAAGAAATAATAAAAATACTTTCATTTTGGTTTTTATGGCACTTTCGTTCCGTTTTGGTATGTTTAGTTTCATTGTTGTTTTGTTTGAACCCGAATAACCATTACCTAAGTAAAGCAAGTCACACACCCAAACAGACTTAACAAGGATCCATTCTCGCAAACATTTATACTTTTCATTAATTTAGTAATTATTTACTTTGTGTACGGTTGCTAAACAATGAAACATCAGAAGATATCTAAATAATAACATTTGTCAATAAATGTTTTTTGA
This sequence comes from Chrysanthemum lavandulifolium, assembly GCA_022545495.1. NCBI lineage: Eukaryota > Viridiplantae > Streptophyta > Magnoliopsida > Asterales > Asteraceae > Chrysanthemum > Chrysanthemum lavandulifolium. Next base: position 269,827,863 of record CM040239.1, on the reverse strand, counting down.
GGTAGTATATTATTCTGAACAATATTTTTTTTTATTTGCAGTATTTGTTATAATGTAACGATCAAATAAGAAATAAAATAGAAAGGATGAGAAATAATCATAGCCGTATAAATCAGATGCATCTACAAGAAGAGATGCATTTCTCACTGAAATGTGTGGCTAAAAACATTTCTCATTCTTCTTATTTTTATTTTTCTTCTTATTAGATTTATTCCTATTTATGATAAATCAAAAGAGGTGAATACATGAACACATACGTGGGCTTGTTAACCTCTTACAAAACTACACCCTTTCTGTTAAACTTAATTGTTGGAATTATATACTAGATCATTCAAATGAGTTCTCTGTTTCATCCATGAGACATCACATCGAATCAATCATGCTTTCTTATGTTCTCGATCCGGTTAGTTGGAACAAATGTCTTCCTCTAAAGATAAACATACATGCTTGGAGGTTCTGTTGGACCGCCTCCCAACTCGCCACAACCTAGACGTAAGGGGTATCGATCTTGACTCCACTAGATGTCCGATGTGTGATGATAATATTGAAACAACTCATCATCTATTTGTTGAGTGCAAGGTGGCGGTTGATACTTGGAAGATGGTTTCGATGTGGCGGGATATTGGTGACTCTCCCAAAGATCTACAAAGCTTAATTGAATGGAGTGACTTGGTAAACCTAACTTCTTTGGCAAAGAACTGTGATAACATCAAATAATCCTGATATTCTAAGTGTTAATTTCCCCCTTTATTGACATATTATGCTTAAAATATTATTAGAAACGTCCTTACTTCTTCTTATTTCATTTAAGGAGTAATTTGCTATGAAGAAGCGATATTTGGACAATTCTGGGCTCATGATTGAATTATTCTTACATTCACAAAGACTACGACGTAAATAAGTGATGAAAGTACGCCGTAATTATATTTACAAAGACTACGGCGTAACAAGCTAATGGAGTTACACCGTAATGGGACTACGCCATAACAAGCAGATTAAGATACGGTGTTTTTACCACACCAGAGCGTAGTTACAAAGGCTACGCCGTAATTATCATTTAAGTTACGGTGTAAATGACATTTTATGAAGACTACGGCATAACCATCAGCTTAGGTTACGCCGTAATCCTGGATTGACATCAGTATATCTCCTTATGAAGAACTACGGTGAACTACTTCATAGAGTTACGCCGTAGCTCAAATTAGGATTTCACGCTTAGAAATACAAGACGATTTCTGCATTTTCAAATCATCTCCCCTTTCCCAAGCCTTTCGAGTTTGAATTCTTTTATGTTTTTCTAGAGATCAGACTATGAATTCATGTTATTAATTCAAGTTTATGTTTATGTTATTTATCCTCTGATGCGCGCGGAAGGCGCGTTTGGGGTCAAAGAAACTTCCTTTTCTACGAGCAAGTTTTCAACCTCCCAGGCAAATGAACCTAATCGTTGTATTGTAGTATGGGGTAAGCCTCGGGATTGATATCGTTCTCTGGGGAATAGGAATGCTAGTAAGAAATATATGACGAGAAGGTGGGGTTGAGGATGATTCTTTTTATCTTTTTGGTTTTTAGAAAGCTAATGTAAAATCTGTGGCAATTGGTTTGGGGGTGGTACTTCTACCGATTACTCTACTTTAACTAATTATCTAATTACTATGGATAGCTATGTCTAATTGAGGTGTGCTCTTATGATGATTAAAGATGTGTTCACTTAGATACTATTACTCCCGAGTTATCTTTTAGTGGCTGGTTGAGTTGTCACGTCCTTTATCTTAACGCGTTGTATTCCTAAAGGTCATAGGGTATGCGTAGTCCCTATTTCTTTGAGGTTATCTCTCGTATATGACTCACGGAGTCGGCAAGCCTAAGCTATTTCATCCATGAACCATATCATCATAAAGCATACTCAAGCATTAAACAAAACGAAAAGCCTGGTTGCACTCCTAAGCCAATTTCAATTAAGACAAGAAACAACCGAACAACAATCAATAACTAGGTTTCATAGATCTAAGCAAACACACAAGTAATTTAGCTAGACATGATAGACAAGCAAGCATACACACAATCAATCGAATATGAGGTAGACATAATGATAAATTGGATTAACAAACTTATGTTGATGTGTAAAATAGGGTATGTGACCCTAGAATACTGTCCAAGTCGGACTACAACTGAGTTAGAGTTTGCTCTCCAAAATTCTGCCTCTTTAAATACAGAAAAATCGAATTCTATATATAGATTTACAATCGCGACGGCGTCACCTTTTGCATGGGACGACATTAGGTCGCCGTCATTAGGGTTTTATTTGGGCCAAGTCATAGATGGGACGGCGTCACTTTAGAGTTGTGACGTCGTTGGTCTTTAGTAGAGACGTCGTCTTGATTCTAGATCTAGGCCGTCTAGGGTGAAAAATGTGAGTGACGCCCTCGATATTTAAAACGTGATGCCGTTAGGTAATATGACCAGAAATTTCACTGAGCCATCGCGTGCATGTTTTGATCAAGTCTTCATAGAGGGACGGCGCCGCTTTGGATGGGACGCCTTGAGTTCACGATCGCCTTGAGTGGCTTCGATCTTGACTTTGCCATTTTCTTCATGTTTTTGCTCATTTTCGTCCAAATGTGCTTCATTCCAACATTTTGCTTCCAAAAGACCTAAAAGTAAAAGGAACGAAATTAAGCAAGAACGGATATAAATGTGTCGAAATAGGGCTTAAATGACCCCTAAAAGCATACGTTTAAATCCTTATCAAATATCCCTACATTTGGTATTTGCTTGTCTTCAAGCAAATGTGATTTTGACCAATCAATTTATAAGTTAGGGGGCATGAAGCATTGGTTTAAAATAGTTCATAACAAGTAAAAGCGCCACAATAGTCATAACAAGCACGGAAATTATATACTAGCACCTCACAAGTGGTGTTTGGATTCTCTCATCTCTCAGGTTTATATGAAATATAATGTGAATGGAAAATGGAAGATAAACACTCATTACCTGTCATACTACATGGATTACCATAAGCTTGAGACTAGATCAAACCTCCAACGCTTTGGCGTAAGCACCTAAGAACAACTATCTAAGAGGTCTTTACAAGGGTTGTAACGTTAGGCTTAGGGTAGGGAAACAAAGGGTTTTGTTGGATAGGGGATATTTAGTGGTGGCAAGTCAAAAATATTGTGTTACAGTTATGTAAAGCGTGGCGTTGCTAAGCCAAGACTCGACTCACTAAACTAGATAACTTGAAACAAAACAAACATAAATTTAAAAACATAAACATAAAGATAGATGTAGGATGGTAGCCCGTATATTTTTCTTCATTTTTCATTTTTTTTAAACACTCTCTTTTTTCTATTTTCTTTTTCATACGTTTTTATTCTACCATCCTCTACGATAACATCGAAATATAAGGGATTTATAGGAGCATCCCTACACTTGAGTTTTTATTTCTCTAACACTAATTGACCCGATTTGATAACAATAATGCACTAAAGATGAGTGCATATAAGGTAGGCTAAGTCGATTTGGGTGTACATTTTGGGGGTGGATTGTAAACAATGTTTTTCATTGATGTTTCGGAAAACCGAAACATCATGAGAACCGCGAAAAGGATAGGCTCTGAGGGGTTAACTAGGGTGTTGGATCGATATACTCTGACCAAACTAACTATGTAGCTTGTAAGGGCTTAGCAACCTCGGATAAATCCTAAGTTACTAACAATGAAACACTGATATTACTCTACTAAGTATGCGGAAACTACTTCAATAAAGCTAAGAAGATTAACTTTAAACTTCAACGATTTTATTAATCCTTTGAACCTGCTTGATACACAGATTCACTAACAACCCTAATAACTCTAATATCGAATTTGGTAAACTCTAATATTCTCTAATGTTGCGTATGCATTCGTACCTCTAATGCCAATCTAGGGGTCCTTTTATAGGCATAAGGAATACCCTTGTAAGATATAGGATTTCACAAACACACTAAACCATAATCACAAGAGGCGTTCAATATGTTTAGAGAGAGAAAGTTCTAGAGAGAAATGGAAGAGAGTTGGGAACTATGTGAAACAAAGAAAATGGTATTGAGCCCAACCCTACCTTGGGAGGTAGAGGGTATTTATAGTGTCTTACAAATAAACGCCACCTACGGGTGTGGATCGGGCATCTGGTGGGTAAAGACCCGTCCGTCCTCCACGGTGTTACATAAAAACTACTTACTAACATAACATGACTACGACTACGAGCTTTCTATCGAATACTTATACTGAGGTGACCGACTCTTTAACGATCGAATTTTCTAATTCCTAACAATCTCCCCAAGGGGTCACCTCAATTTACAATGAGTACAAACATATATTACATTGGATTGTTCTAGGATTCTTGATTAAGTTCCTTGCTCAGTAGCTCATAGTCTTTGATTCTTCATGTTCCGCATGTTTGGATAATCCAAGTGGAGGTCTTTAATCGATCCACGTGATGATGAGTTTGAGCCAAAGCATTGAGATCTTCAACAAACAAACATCTCGACTCATCCATTGTGGTGTTGGTATTATGTGTTTTGTGACAGTTGGACCGACATGCTCACATTCGAATCATGATATATTCTCATCGAGTAGCGGAAGCTTCATGGATCATGATATTTGTAGCAAGCATAGCGAAGCATGGCACGAAAGTATATAAGTCGTTGAAGCACTTATCATGATTTCTTTAGAGATGAATGTGTAGTGTGAGCATGCGTCTATGGATTGACCGCTTCATTCGATCACCGCAAACGTCGGGCGTACACGCATAAAACAGCTTAGCAATAAAGAGCACGAAAGTGTCTTTGATCACTTCGTTGAATTGAGGTACACGCCCACGGTTCCCGCTGATCAAGACAAGTACCGCCTGTGATCGTATAATTCAAGAATCTCCTTGACGGGGTTTCGCAATTGTTCTAGTCGTTCTCAAACCGAACGTCTCAAAGAAGACAACAAGGAGTGAGTGAACCAAATAATTGAGATTCACCGATTGATGAAAAGAGATTTGAAAAACAATCGTATCGCTCAATAGAAATTGTTTTGCAATACAACGAAGGTTTTAATGAAAATCAATTATCAATCATAAACACCTTTATTTTGAAATATGAGTACACAATCGATGTGCTAAAGAAAAGTGTTTTTAAGCAAAACGACCGGTTTTTCAAAGGTATCCGTCAATCCATAACTCGAAACAGATTGATTCAAAAGATTGAATCGCCCATTGTTTCGCTTAGTTGTCACCGTTGATCTATTGGATAGATCTCACATACCACCCACCGTGAGCTTGTTTGATGTTGACTCGTAAGGCTTTCCATCTTCATTGTGAACATGTTTGCATATCACTCGGATGTTCCGCAATACCACAAGGATAATGCGAGGACTCATAAGATATAATCTCTCTTTCCACATTGTGTGAAATGTAGAGTCTTCATTGATGATGTCCTAAGGAGATTTATTTGATGATCTCGTAGCTCTAGACTCAATTGTGCATATTTGGTTCCTAAGCCGGAGACTAGGGAGAGGTCTCCTTCGTCAATATCAACAAGCTCTAAGAGAAATTCGATAGATTATGTAGGTTCCCGTGAGAATGAAACAAGCCCTTTTAAGAGGAACTTGAGTAGCTTAGGAAATTGTAGTGCAAAGCGTCACCGGGTCCATGACGTCTTGTCTTCAATACCGATGTTACCTTGGTAACCATCAAGTAGTATATGAATTGAACCCGGTTTACGCTCTAAGGTTGAATAAATGGAGGCTATTTATTTTCACCCTTTTCACATTCAATTCTTTTTCATTCTTCAACCCCTTCTGTGCTCACCGAGACTTCATAACTAGAACCTTGTTGGGTTTATTCCAGTACTAGCTCAGTTTCAATCCGCACTCTTCCCATATTTCACTTTTCTCATTTTTTTTTCATCATACCTAAGAACTTCTACACTATCTAGTGGATTGTCCCTGGGTAGATCCCTCCGGTTCTGGCGGATCATGGGAACGAATACCTAACCTAACCATCCTTATATCACCATACATAAAGTAAATTTGGTCGGTCTTTTGGTATTGTTCATCAGCCATTGGAACCAATTGAAAACCATTTGAAAATTAACCCAGATACTTATGATATATTACCAAAGCATTTTGTACCTGAATTATTTTTGATATTTTTAGAAAAAGAGCTCCCCCTCAACATGTGCTTCATGTATTTGAAATTGTTTGGCACACGGAGGCAAGAGGAAGAATTAACTTCTTTGATTACCATTTTCTAAAGATATCATCATCACTTCCCCGATTAAATCAAGTAGATAAAGCATATTGGGAAGGATGAGGTTTTGAAAGTTTGCTCCCCTCAATATGTGCCTCGAGATTTGAAAGCGTTTTGCACATACAAGAGGGAACTCAGACTAGAGACAAATCAATCACATTTTAATTCGTTGTTATTTAAAAAAATGCTCCCCCTCAACATGTGCATGGAAAATTTGAAATCGTTTGACACATGTGGGGAGGAAAGCTTGCTAAACACTTATACAACCATTTATCAAGTTATCAGTTTAAATCCAATTTAAATAACAAATTCTCCCCCGATCACACTTTCCAAATCCTTTGAGAGATGTGATCTCTATTGATTTAAATTAAATTTTGAGGGCTTTTGAGGAGAATAGTGACTTGCTTTTGAAAAAAAAATATTTTTAACTGATAAGGATCAGATTTTCAGACTTTAAACTCCATTGTTTAAACATGCAAGAGAATATTTTGAAAACATAACATTAGCAAAGGTTTAGAATCAATTGTATAAAACATAATTCTTTTTGATTGTTCAACAATAAACCTTGCTCATTTACGTGCCAATTGTTTTAAAAATGACCTTTCAAACTAACTTTTTTTAAATCGATTGAGATCATTCTCCCCCTCAATCAATGATACAGGCTGTTGATTGAGAGATTTTGACATATGATAAGCTCAGATGAATTTCAAAAACATAGAGTACAAGGTATTTTCAAAGCAATTTTTGTTTTCATGAGATGACAAATATTTTTCAGAAGAATCGTTAGACGGAAAAATATTTGGAAAGAGAAACATTTGTCTTTTTGATGACAAACATTTGTTTTGAGAATCAGAGCATGAGATTTGAAAAATAAGATAAAGCATGGCTCTGTCATTTACTTTTAAAAACGGGTTACTGCCTGAAATGACAGTAAGCCACTATTTTTCTCCGCCTCATTTTTTTAAAAATAACTATGTACATTCGAAGAACATCTAAAGACCCGTGACATTCTTTGAATGTCAACACAAAGTCCGTAGATGATATCGAATAAGGAAAAACATGACAAAATAACAATATTTTTGGAAATTTTCAAGATTTTCTAATTTTTTATGGATTTTTGAGAATTTTATATTTTTATATTTTCTTTTGTGGGTTTTAAAATTTTGTATTTTGCTTTTTAAAAAAAATATATACAAGAGATAGATGAAGGAAAACCTTTACCTCTTCTTCCTCTTGAAGACGTTTGAGTGTTTTCGGTTGTAGACTCTTTAGACCAAGTCGTGGAAGGATAAACTCAAACGTTCTCTAGGAAGAGCTTTGGTGAAGATGTCTCGCTAACCGGTATTCCGTCCTCAAAAATAAAGTTCCACCACACCGCTTTCTACTTGCTCCCCGATGAAATGATGTCGAATGTCGAAGTGCTTTGCTCTTGAGTGTTGTACGTTGTTGCATGAGAGAGCAATATCACTTTATTATCACAACACGTAGGGATTTTGTTGAATTCAAAGCCATAGTCGATAATTAGGATCTCATCCATAGGATTTGAGCACAACAAGATGACATGGCTATCTATTCACCTCCAGAGGAAATAGAAGTACTCATTTGCTTCTTTGAAGACCACCACAAGCTTATCACCCAAAATCGAGCACCTCCAAACGTGCTTCGACGTGTATCTTGACATCCTGCATGATCAAGATCTGATAGGTCATTAGCGACATACCGGTGTCTTTCGGTACCAAAGTCCCATATTGATGGTTCCTTGGAGATGCCGAAAGACCCGCTTAATGCCTTCAAGGTGCTTTTGGTAGGCTTAGCTCGATATCTAGCACACATGCAAACAATGAACAAAATGTCGGTCTCATCGGGCGTGAGGTACATCGTGATCCAATCATACTACGATATTTCGTTTGGTCTACCATGATCCCCGAGTGGTCCTCATCCGCTTTAGTACGCCTATCATGGGAGTGTCAACAGGTCACTAGAATCAAATCCAAATTTCTTTAAGATCTCATTTGCATATTTAGATTGATTTATAAAAATGCCTCCGGACTTTGTGATATTTGTAATCCCAAGAAAATGACATTTGTCCCATCATTGACATTTGAAATTTGGAACCCATTTCATTTGAAAACGATCACATTCATTGGGGTCGGACCGAGGCAAAGATAATATCATCAACATATATTTGAACATGAATTAAATGTTTGTCGACTTGGTGAACAATGTCGGATCAATCGCTCCTTTTTGAATCCAGAGATAGAAGTAACTTTGATAGCGATCATACCATGCCCTTGGAGCTTGCTTCGTCCGTAAAGAGCCTTCTTCAAGCGATAGACATGAGTAGGATGCTCGATTCACAAAACCTTCCGGTTATCGACGATACGACTTCTTTAAGATCTCCGTTAAGAAAAGCCGCCTTTACATCCATCCGATGACCATCATATTCTTACTTGCAAGATTAGCCGGAAGATTCGATCGCCTCGATGCGTGCCACATGAGCAAATGATTCTTCAAAGTCAATACCTTCCTCCCGACGGTATCCTTTTGTAACCAATCTAGCCTTGTTCTTTAATACATCGCCATGCTCATCAAGCTTCACTTTGAAGATCCACTTTAGAGCAATGATCATAGCACAACCGGAGCGGTACTAATTTCCATACATCAAGTCGATCAAACTCATGAATTTCTTCTTGCATGGCATTGAGCCACCGTCTTCATTCATGGCGCTTTAACATCTTTTGGTTCGACCTTAGAGAGTACGAAGTTGAAGAAGCACCATAAGGCATTGGTTGCAAGTTGTTTCCGTGTTGATATCGGACGAGAGGGTTTCCAATGATGTTGTCCAATGGATGATCATGTGTCCATTTCTTAAGGTGTTCATGTGGTTGTTGTTGAGGAACCCAAGTAGCAGAGTCGATTTCTCCCGATGAAGATGGTTCGATGATGATTCAGAGCAAATATGTTTTCAAATGGTGCATCTTCGTGAGTAGCAAAGGATTCTTCCATCAAGGGTGCTAGAAACATTTCCATGATGTACACTTGATGATTGATGATTTGTTAATGAGATAGAGTGATCAAGAAGAAGCGCTTCTTGACTTAGCGCCATAGAAACCGAAGGGTTAACTTCATTGATGTGGATAGTAGCAGCCTCGATGATGTTATTGATAGATCATTTGCGGTTGGCTCATAGTGTTCATCAAACATTGGATCAAACAGTTTTTCAAGTCATCTTTCAAGGAGGTACATAAGGAGTTCGGAGAAGAATCGATACAAGAGAAGAACCGATGGGGCTACATGAAGATGCGGGTCCGAGGCGGGTTGTCCGGAGCCATTTGACCGGTCACCATCGAACGAACGTGAATAGTTTCCATGATATTTCGGGTTCTTTTGTTGTAGATTCGGTATCCCTTTTTGTTTGGTGCATATCCTACAAATACTCCAATCTGCTTTAGCTTTAAGCTTGCCTAAGTCTTGGCCCTCATTAGTTGGATAGCACAATGCACCAAACACAGGAACGAATGAGAGATTAGGTTTTCTATTGTGGACAAGTTCATATGGAGTTTTTCCATGAGCAGTGTGAATTAGGGATCGATTTTGTGTGTAGCATGCAGTGGCAATGGCTTCAGTCCAGAGAAACATTGGAACCTTTGAGTAAATCAAGATTGTTCTTGCGGCTTCCACAAGAGTTCGATTTCGTCTTTCAACTACACCGCTCATTGAGGAGTTCCCGAACACTTCTTTGATGACTGATTCCAATACTTTCATAAAACTCACTAAGTTGTTTATTAACAAACCCGCCCATTGTCGGTTCGGATGATTCGACAGCTTTGTTAAGTCGAACTCGCAATGCTTGATAAGTTTGATGATGATATCCGAGTTTCATCATTTGTCCTTAATAACTTAACCTGTGTGAATCGAGAGTAATCATCAACCACAACTAACACATATTTCTTCCCAAAGATATTCTCAGACTCTCATGGATCCACATAAATCCATGTGAATTGTATGAAGAACTTCAGAATCGAGTTTGTAGGTTTGGGTTTGTGGGCATATTTCTTGCTTTTTCCTAATTGGCATCTTGAACAAAGATGATCCTTTTCATACTTTAGTCTAGGTAAACCTACAACTAAGTCCTTTCGGAGAGATCATTGATGGTGCCAAGTTCAAGTGATTGAGACGATGATGCCATAACCATGACTTTGTTTTCAAGCCTTTGACAACAAGCAAATTGGAGAAGACTTCATCATATCTTCGATAGAGATAGTGTATAGATTTGAACCACGTGTTCCTCTTAAAAGCTCTTTACCATCAAGTTCTCTAACGAACAAGTATGTTTTCTCAAGGCCACTCTAGATCGTAATCACGTAATTGACCGACGTAAAATAAGCTATGGCCAAGACCTTCACGTAATATACCCCGGAGATAACACTATCACCGACAACATAATCTCCATAACCCATAATAGCAATCGAAATGATCGCTCCCGAATCTAACAAATTCCGATGAATTTACTCACGAAGTTCATGAGCCGTGACGGTCTCTAGTCATATGCTTGGAACAACTGAGTCCGGTACCACGTAATCGATTTGAACGATCCGCAGTTGAACACGCACAAAAATGGATAATCGGATAATTGGGAACCCCATGCAATAATGGGTTTAACTTGGTTAGTAACATGAATTGGAACACCCACATCGTAAGTAGGAACAATGGAATCATCGAAATAGATGCGGTGCTAGTGTCCATATTTGACCTATTCAAAGTATGTTCACTTAAGGGAATAGTTCTACCAAGAGGCATCCATTTACTAGTGGGCACCGCCTTAGCAAATTGAGGGCATAACTCATTAGCCTTATGGCGTAAGGTATCCATTGATAACCTATTTTACTAAATATTCTTCATGTGGGTTTCCACCGCTTTCTAACTATCTTTCACCTTGCCTTTTAGCCTTCTTAGCTTGATTTTTGCATTAACAATTTTAACAGGGCATTTAATAAAGATTAATCAAATCATTCATACCACATTCATGATTAGTAATGTAATTCAAGCAATCATCAAGACATGGTTTGCAGATAGTAGCGTAATCAATTAATTACAAGACGCTTATAGCTAATACTAGAATCAACACGATTCGCCTTATTCAAATTCTCCCTAAGGTGATCTTCTACTTTCTTCCACCGAGCATTCCTAGCATGCAAGGTCCTATAATTCTTTGTGTTGCCTTGAGGCTTTGACCCGCTTGCTTTGGTGTCGCTTCTACTCTGTAGAGGGAATTGGAACATTAGTTGGTTTTGCTACTTTTGCATTCCCGAACTAGAAGTGCGGTGGATCCGAACTACTTGAAGGCACCTTAGTGTTCATTTTCTTAAACCGGGCATAGAATGGTTTGTATGCTTGGCACTAGGCATAGAACAAGGCATCACAACTTTTCCTTTTGCACCTAAGGATTTAGGACATGTTGCTACTAAACATTCTAGCAGCTCTTGAGATCGTTTGGCTTGAATGCACGCAAACCTAATTTCACTGTCAAGAGGCTTATTTATAAAATCCTCTTCCACAATCTCACGGAGACATTCTAGACTATCATTAAGGTGAGCAAAATAGTTATGAAACACAAGTTCATTATTCCTAAGATGAGGAGGAATGTATTTAACAATCATACGTAATATTTTCATTCGAGGATGATCTTGATGCAACATTCTCATTAAATACAAGTGGCAATTTCCTTTTTCCTGCCTCCTCGATTCTCAATTTCCTTTGTAAAGACGTTATTTTTCGTTGTTTTTGTCACGAGTGACTTTCATTGAATCATATAACTCTTTAAAGTGTCGTTTAACTTTTCATTTTCTTCTAGAAAACTCTCGCTTTCTTTTGTAAAACATTTACCAAGTTTTGAAGATGAAAAGTTTGAGAATCTCGAGAATCTAAAGGAGGAGGCATTTGGGAGCCGTCACATTGTTCTTTTCACCCTTTAATTGAGAGATTTGGGTTTTCAACTTTCGATCGTGTTACAATGAGCTTGAATATGTTCGTCACGCTTGTTTATCCGAAAAAGCGCATCAAACTCGGAACATCCGAGGATGTCTTGATATTTGAGGTTTTGACATTTTCTTTAAGATGTTGATATTTTAGTTGTAAATCAAAATGTTCAACTTCTAGTTTAGAAAGATGTTTTACCAAATTATCGTGATCATCCTAATCAATTTTCTCATTTAGTTATGAGTTTTTGTTTTCAAGCTCAATGACACGATCATGGGAAACTTTCAATGCAATAGATAGTTCATGAAATCGAGAAGCAGTAATAGAGTGCTTAGTAACAGTATAAAATACATCTTGAGCAACACAACTCGAAATCAAATTCTCATTTAAGATATGCAAGTTCTTCCTTTCAACTTCATTATATTTGAGTTCCTGTTCATAATCATTGACCTCAACAATCATTGCATCAAATTCCTTTTCCATTTCTTTAATATCTAAATTAATCCCTTTTTGAAGACTCTCAAATTGACCTTTTATTTGTTTAAAGAAAGGCATGACCTCGGTTAAATAACATTCTTTAGTTTGCTCAAACCCCATTCTCCTCGCTATCCTCGTAGGTGTGATTCTCTTCTTACACGTTTTCTCAAAATCAACAAACAAAGTGATAAACAAAATATAGGTTGATTAAGGTCTTGCTATTAGTGTCAATAGATCTAGGAACTAAATGCATTGGTGTATTAGGAGGATACACAGTTGCATGAGGCAATTTCCTACAAGGGGATTCTTTTCAACAAGATTTTCACTTTTGCATATCCATATCCTTTTCCGAACACTTGTTCGAGGGGTTAATAGGGTTTGAGGCTTAAACAAGTTTAAGGATATCCAATTTTCCTTAGTGTAATCATGGGGTTTGATCGTTATGTTATTCTCTTTACACGCAGGATCGTTAAGCTTCTTATTCATTTTCTCCTAGATGCATCATCTAATTTTCTATCTTCCTCGGTGCATTCAATGCAACTAGGTTTCGCCTAGGTTTAAGAATCTCATTGCCATCATAGATTATATTTTGAGCGCCTTTTGCTATCTTACCATACTGTGGTTGGATTCCTTTATAATGGGGATACTATGCTTATCACGAGAACTCTATGCTTAGTGATCATGTGAGCAATCAATGGTGTTCCTTGTACGCATAACTTATTTCAAGCTTGTTTTTCAAAGTTTTAGATTGGAAAATCATTCAAAAGTTTTGATTCCTTAGCATTGAATTCTTGCTTAAGCATTTTAACATTTTCTTGAAGTTCTTGTTTTTGCTTAGCGCTTTAGAAAGCTTTTCTTGTAAGGAGCTTAACTCTTGTTTTAATACTTCTTCTCTAAAATTGCTTTTCTAATAATTGTACGCATTTGGTCATCCATTTCCGCTCACGGTGGTTAACTCAAACTTAGCACGCTGCTCATAAATAGCAACTTGTTTTTATAGGCATTTAGTTCGGAAATGACAGAATCCTCGAGGGCACATGCGTGTATTCATCAAAATATAGTCATCATTGACTGCGGAAGATGCATCACTTGGTACAGCCTCGCTTTCACTTTGTTTCATATATTGATCATATGGGACAACATGTATATTACCCATATTTTCAATATCTCGACTCAAAAGTTTCATTGATTGTACTTTGTCATGTATCTTTGCTCATCAACATCATCGTATAGTTTTAATACCTCCGAGATGATTGATTCTTTGGATGGACCAGCTTGTCGTGGTGAGGGACCTTTGAGAGACCATTGGAGAAATGCTAGCCATGAAAATAGTCTCAGGCCGTAGGTTCATCATCAACGCCGAGTCGTATGCATCACGGTCGGCGACTTGAAAGGCATTCGATGATTATGACCTATCTCCGAATTGGTTGCTCATCCACATCTCGCATCATATGTCTTTGCATTGCCTCAAGAAGAAACAACAACTCCTCTTCATCCAACACAGCTCCATTATCCTGAGCTTGCACTAGTAACATCTTGTCTTTGAAGTACTCTGCATTTTGAGGGCGTTTTGGAGAAGTGCAGTTCCGTGCTATGTGTCCATCACCACCACAGTTGTAGCACTTAATTGGCATTGCTTGTCCCTGATTGTCATTTCTTCCTCTATTCTAATTTGCCACATACCCTCCTCCTACTCCACCTCCTTTTTGTTCATATTGTTTTCCTTGAGCTGGTTGCACCGTAACCTTTCCATCTCTGACCAAAGCATGATTGTGTAGATTGGATGCAGTCCTGATTTCAATGTTAGTGTGAAGACGGTTAGTATGTGGTGTGAAGGTTAAGTTTTGTTTAACCATAAGAGCCAATTGATTGATGAAGTGTTCCATGACTGCATTGGCATCAGGTTGCTTGAAACTTGGATCGGAATGAGTTTGTGATTTCCATTACCCATGGTTATGACTTGAGAAGCTTTGGTGGTAATTCCAACATTTGTGTAAAAGTTGTTGAATCATTTGATGAGCTTGTTTCTCCCCGGTTGGTTTTGAACCGATCAAGAATCCTTTTTCAAACATGGCATGTCTCTCATTCGAAGAAGGAAGGCATACAATTGCTCATAGTTTGTATTCTTCAATCATTTGGTTAGCTTCACGAGGTGACAAACTTGTGCCATTCGGGATTCATGTAGTTCACAAACTTTGAGTTCAAATTGAATATTTGGCATGGTCATTTTGATGTTCCTCATGTCATTCACTAGCTTATGGAATCTCACGTAGTACTCATAGACACTCTCATCCGGTTTCATTTTGAAGTGCTCAAACTCATCATACAGCTTGTGATTCTCTCTCTTCCTTGGTTAATTCGTAACCCGAGAGAACCATCTTGACATTATCCCATACCGCCTTGGCTTCAGTGTTGTGATTGATAAGCTTGTAGATATCTTTTGGAAGACCTCAAGTATAATGTTAGAAGCCCCGATATATGCATCGAATCTCTTTTCTCCTTATCATTGAGTTCATCATACATCTTTGGTCCGTCTAATCCATAGATCATTGTTCCATCTGCAATGTGTATCAATTAAGTCTCTTGTAGTCTCAACTCGATAAGGCCCTTCATCAATGGATTTGAGAATGTTGACCCCATTTTCCTTTCCAAGACAAGATAATCGGATTCGTTGAGCCCATGAGTCATAATCGCCTACATCAAGCATAGGTGGACTAGTATCGATCCAAACCGCTGAACGTCCTCACCACGTAAGAAACGATAGTAGGTACGATGTTTGACATGATTACACGTTCTACGGATTTTACTATTCTTTGATTAAACCGGGAAATTGATTCTTTCACGGATTTTACTAAACCAAAAGAACAACCGTAAAAAAATGTAGCACGAAGAAGTAACAAGTCTCAATAGACAAGTAGCTAAACACTCAACTCGCTTAGTTATCAACTCGCTAAACAACCAACTCGCTTAAAGAAACAAGTCGCTTAAGGAATCAACTCGCTTAATAGCTAAGTCACATATAGAGACTACTCGCTTAATAGCAAGTCGCAAACAGACACAACTCGCTTAACCACCAAGTCACTTAAACTAACTCGCTAGCTATACAACTCGCTTAATAGCCAAGTCGCTTTAGAACTCAAGTCGCTTAAAGAAACAACTCGCTTAGAACCCAAGTCGCATAAAAAGTCAACTCGCTAAATAGCCAAGTCGCATATACCAACTCGCATCCAAAGAACAAAGCAACTCGCTCAAGAAACAAAAGTCCGAGACTCAACTCGCTTTGTACAAAGTTCACAAATAACCACTTTATCAATCAAAACAACCAAACCACAATGATTTAAGCCTTCCAATTCAAAACATAAACACATATGATGATCCTAAACACAAAAGTACAAGCAAAATTCAAACTTTAACACTAGAATTTGTCCAAATGATTCAAACTCTCCTAAACACTTAATACCCCAAAAACGTTATAAAATCCACCAAAATAAAGAGCATGAAAGATGAGTGATCAAACCATGGCTCTTGCTACCAATTGTAAGATATAGGATTTCACAAACACACTAAACCATAATCACAAGAGGCGTTCAATATGTTTAGAGAGATAAAGTTCTAGAGAGAGAAATGGAAGAGAGTTGGGAACTATGTGAAACAAAGAAAAATGGTATTGAAGCTCCAACCCTCTACCTTGGGAGGTAGAGGGTATTTATAGTGTCTTACAAATAAATGCCACCTACGGGCTGTGGATCAGGCATACAGTGGGTAAAGACCCATCCGTCCTCCACGGTGTTACATAACAAACTACTTACTAACATAACATGACTACGACTACGAGCTTTCTATCGAATACTTATACTTGAGGTGACCGACTCTTTAACAACTGAATTTTCTAATTCCTAACAACCCTAGTCGGTTTACAATTACAATCCTTGTACGACAAGTAATACTAAATTAAACTAAGAATATTCTAGAATTACAGAGCTTTCCATAAACGATATAGCAGTTCTTTAGCTTTGCAGTACTTTGATGTTGAGCAGTACTTTGACTTTCTTTAAGCAGTACTTTGACTTTCTTCAACACTTTGACTTTCTTCAGTACTTTGTCTTTTTATATCCCAACAATCCTCCCCTAACTTGAATTCTACTTGCTTGATTTCAAGTTCCTTTGTATCTGAATCTTTAACATATTTGTCTTCAAGGAAAGATTGTGTCTTTATCTTCAGATTTATTTTTTACCTTTTGTGCTTGTATTATCATCATCAAAGTAGTCTTTATAAGCAATCCTTTTCAAAGAACTATCAACAATCTTCATCTTTTCACCGCTCAAAGAACATATGGCAAATTGTACATCGGATCATAAAGTTTCATACTATTCTCATCACTTCGGTGTGTAAACTCCGTGAGAGGTGAATCATTGAAAATTTAATGGATTTTGATGTCTCTTTACCAAAGCCATTAACTCTGGAGTAGCCAATGTTTAGGTGTGTAAAACCATGGTACATTGATAACCATATGATTTTTAGCAAATCATCAACTATCAACGGATTTGTTAAGTCTTTACCAAAAGCCGTACCCTTTTGGACTAGTTAGTTCTTGCAACCATGGTGAACTAATTACCATATAAATGGTTTTTCCACAGCCTTTACCACAAGCCATTTTTCTTGTGGGCTAGCCAACTCTTCACTATTGCAGATATGGTGAGTTGATTACCATACAACTTATTGGCAAGTTGTCAACCATCAACGGATTTGAGATATCTTTACCAGAGCCGTTTGCTCATGGATTAGCCAGTCCTTTTGTTAGACATGGTGGACTGATAACCTTTTGTTGTAACCATCTCAAAAACCATTTGTTGCTGTTAACTTTTGTTTCAAAATATTTTGCTCTTAACAAAAGTTTGCTTATTTTCTATTAAAAAGTCTTTTACTGGTTTTGAGCTGCAAGCAGTACTTTGGATAAAGTACTGTTTGTCCAAAGAAGACTTTGAATAAAGCATCGATTTTCAAAAATTTATACAATTATGAATCATACCAGTATTTATGCATCGTCATCAGCCATAGTTGTCCATTTGATAAATAATTCGATGACCATAAGGGTTGTTTCATTCTCCTCTTCAACTTCCATACCATGATCTAGCATTTTTCTCATAAGATCTCTTGTCGGTGGATATCTTCTTTCTGCTAGCATGTGAATCATGGTCCCATCTTCTAACTCTAAAACATGCACTCCTGATTCTTCAAAGAATCTCCAGCTAGTAATCTCCCAAACTTCTTGATTTTGCCGATTTCATCTGCTTGTCTCTTCCATCTCCCGAGATAGTTATCGATCTCCAAAGAAGACTAAGCCAACTCCAGTTGAAGGAATATGCTCAAAATACTCTTGCACTAGTTGATATAGGTGAAACAGATCCTCTCTATCTATCATGTGCGAGATATCCCATAGCAAATTAAATACTCTAAAGCTTTCATCTTCTATGGAACATCATATAGTCTCCATCCTTTGATTCTACAACTTCAAATGTAGACATCTTAGACTTCTTTATCGCAACATCTTTGGACTTAGGATGCTCAAAATCTACAACTCTAAGATAATTCCTCACTCATCAAGCTGATTCATTCTCAATTCTATCTTCTTTGATGGTCGCTCATCACCGCTTGTTCTTTTCTCTTTAAGCTTCTTTTACTTGCATCCTCATTCTTCTTTTCATCATCAAAAGGAATAATACCACCACTTCCTTTTGATAAGTTTTCTAATGACATCATACAAGTCTTTCATCTCTATATATTTCAATTTATGCAGACCTGTATATCCTCTACCCTTCAGATAGGCCATCATAGCATTCCTTTCCTTAGCAATACTAGGTGGTCTTTGTGGTATAACAGCTGGCTTTTCTGGTATAGCAACTTCAGCATCCAATTGAGCTTGTAGCTTCCTAGCAGCTTCTTCATTCTTAGCCACTTCAATAGCTCTCAATTCTGCCAAAGTAAGCTTCTTCTTCTTCTTTGTTTCTACCAGTTTACCTTTTCCTTTATCCTTTGGATCTAAAGCAGGTTGAGAAGCTTGAGGTTGTTCTTCAACTCCAGGGATACTAACACCTCTTGGTCTTGACAAGTTTTGCAATATCTGAGCAACAGTCTCATCACTAGCAGTGTGCTCCTTTTGCTGGATTGGACTAGAAGGACCAACTTCTTCTTCATGTAACACTGTTGAAGGACCAGCTTCTTCTTCAAAATTTAGGGTCCTTGGTGTAATTAGCTCTTGTCTATATGTTCCTTGAAGAGCAAGACCTTGATCATCAAGACCTTGATTTCCAAGACTTTGTACACCAAGACTTGAGGCTCGAGGGCTCAAGACTTTGAATATTAACTTGAGCTTCAATACCTTGAGGTTCAGTACTTTAAAGTTCAACCTCTGGTTCTTCATAATGTTCAACATCTTCATTCAAATTTTCTTGTTCCAATATCCTCCCCAATTGGAATGAAGACTGCTTGTGAACTTTCTTGCCCTTTGAAGTCTTCTTAAATTTCTTTCCTTTCTTCTTCTGTGACTTCACCCACAACCTATGATGTTGAACTATAGGCCAGACAAAGTTCTTCAATCTTCTGAATTTGTTGTTCAATTTCACCAGTTGTGCAGCTTGAGCTTCATAATCTTTCTTTAACCTCAATAACTCCCTTATCAAAGCATAGTTATCCAGAACTTGACCCTCAGAAGCCATATTTCCCTCATCTCCTCCAGATGTTTGAGACCCATCTGTGGAAGTATAATCATTGGGAGATGATGGTGGGTTTACCTCTGGTTCTGAATCCCCATGAGCAATATCTTGTTGAGATACAGTACCTTGTGGTGAAGCAGTACGTTGAGAAGTAGTATCTTCCTTAGAAACAGAAGGCTCATGATCTTCACTTTCAGCAGCTTCATCTCTAACTGCTTGTACTATCGCCATCATGTGAGCTGTTAATGGTGTAGCCCTCCCAGAGAATTTGTCACTCTTTCTAGCCATGAAGGTGAACACCTTTGGTGGAAGTACTACAACTGGTAGCAAGCCGGAAGGTTTCGATTTAGACATCCGATGAGTGTCTAAATACTCATCATTTTGTACAATCTAAATCGCAAAATCATCGAAAACACTCAAAATGCATCAAAATAATGAAAATATCACAAATCGGTGTTTTATGTGTTTTAAATGCAAAAGATCAAAATCGATGAAAACGTATCAAGTTTGCAAAATTGGCGCTTTAGTCCTCCAAGTTTCAAAATTGTCAAAAATAGTCCCTGTAAATCAAAATAAAGAAAAATGTCATTTAAGGTCCATGGATTCAAAAGTTGTTAAACAAACCCTTCAAAGTTTAAAATTTGCAAAATTACAACTTTGGTCCCTCAAGTTTGAAAAATGTCAAAAATGGCCATTGGAAATTTGAAAATGTCAAGTTTGGTCCTTGTATTATTAAAACTTGTCACCTTTGGTCCCTGGGAGCAACTTTGCAAATGTGGCAGCCTTGGTCCCTTGATTTTCAGAAATTACACAACAAGTCCTTGTTATTAATACCCTTATATCATTTTGGACCTTGACCTTTGGACCCCTATCATTACACTTGACCCTTGGACCACCTTGGACCTTGAACCCCCTTTTTATATTAAACCTTGGTCAACCCTCTGGTCAAACAAAGCAAACGCGCCCTTTTTCTTTCTCCTTCACCGCTTCCCCGAATCACTCAACCCCATCCCAGGCACCTTCACCTCCCTTGTCCCCAACCTCAACAACACTACAAAAATCATTTAATGCTCCTTCCTACCCTTCACTCAACCCACAACTGCTAATACCACTTTTTGGCGCCAAAAATGCATCAAACGGCCATGATCACTCCAAGCTATCCAATGGCTCAGAATTTAAGTGGGAATTGATCGAAACAAGTGGGGAAGACATTTTTCATATAAATAGAAGAAGAAAAAGAAGAAGAGGGCAAGTAGTTAGTTTTATTTTTAATTTGTATGTCGTTTTTTTATAAAATCAGATTAATTAGTGTTTTAAAGATGTAATTCTAAGTTTTATTGTATTCAAACCAAGCAACTTAATCATTGTACTTCATTTCAAGTCTTAATTCAAGCTTCATTCAAGTTTAATGTTTTCAAGTTTACTGTTGAAATGTCCAGTTTCATTTTCTTATGTACAAGCTTCTATTAGCTTATTTTTAAGCTCAAACTAGTTTATTAAAGCTTCTAATAGCTTTTGATAAGCTTTAAATAAAGATTTAAGCAACTTTGTCACTTGGTCAACTAAAGTCAACTGTGGGGTGAAATTGTGGTTCAAGCAGTTTGGTGATGCTATGGGATGATGCAGAGGTTGATTTGGGTTGTAATAGAATAGGTTAGTATAGAATTGGGTCTGGTTTTAGCCTGCTACACAAGCTGGACCTATGTGAGTTGTATTTCATTTTCCATTGTCAATCTATTTTACACATTGTGCTTGCTTAAGTATCTGTGGTCACCAATAGTTAAAACTTGTTAATTAAGTTGTATTTAGGGTATCTTAACCTAGTTTGATCAATAGTGTTAGCTAGTTAGGAGTTTAGCTCAGATTTGATTGCATATCAATGTTTTAAAGTGTGTTTGGATTTACTGCTTAAACTATGGTTTAGGTTTATTCAGTGTTAGGTTCCTGTTGTTTCATGATTGTTTAACTCATTTGAACCCATATCAGTCATCAAAGTGTGCCTGCAACCATTAAAAGTCAAAATTGCATCTTAACTGTCTTAAGATCATAACTGTTGGAGTTTTGTAGATCAAACTCTTGTTTTATGTTTAGATACCATTAGGATAGCTTGCTCTAGTCTTGGTTCATCATATAACATCATTCTCAGTTAAATAAATTGAATCAAAACTCATATAAGTCAACTTTCCATTTTTATGTCAAAAGTCAAAATTGCAAAAGTCAGTTTTTGGCCAACTAGAGTGAATTTTCTTGGACTCATCTTTGGGCCAATTTCAGTGTGAATGGTGGTTTTAAAAACTTCCCCTGGTCTATTTTATTGTTGTGATTTTTGTGTATTTTTGTGAATTTTCCATAAGCTTCAAAAAGATTTGTGATTATGGGCTTATCTGCCCTGTGCAGGGCATTGAGCTGCACAGGTTTTGAGCAGATATTGCAGATCCTGCCATGAGCTCATTTGAGCTTGTCCAGGGCTCTTATTTGGTTCATAAGTAGTTGGCTAGGTCTAGTATAGGATCCCTTATCTGGTTTTTAATTTCTAGCTTATGTGATAGCTTATTCATAGGCTGCAACTTGGCCTCAAAACTGTTATTTGCACTTGGTCTCAAATCAACCAAATCTTGGTAGTTAGCATTTTAGAGGTTAAAGATAGTTGTTTCTTGTTGCATTTTGGTTATTTTAGCTTATCCTAGCTTCTGTATCAGTTTGGTGCTTGTTTGGTCCCTTTGGCTTATTCAAGTGCTTATTTCATAAGCACATTCCATTGCTGCCTCAATTTCATGCACACAAGCACTTGTTTTTATATTTTTCCTTGATTCAGTACATTATTTTAAGCTTTCCTTGAATTTGTCATATTTTTCCTGTCCTGTTTGCTATTTTTCTTAATTTAAAGTAGTTTTTAAGCATTTTTAATTAGCTTTTATTGCAATTAATTAAGAAAAGTTTCAAAAAAATAATTTTTCATTTTTCTTAGGTTTTGATAAATATAAAAAGTCAAAAATATTTTTCCATAATTTTCTTAGTTTAAATAGTATTTTCTAGCATTTTAATTAGTTTTAAATAGTTTTAAATTAGTAATAAATATATAAAAAGTCTAAAAAATATATTTTCAGTTTTAAAATTAGTTTTGTAATATTTTAGATTTTTCCAAGTCATAATTTCATTTTTCTAGCTTTATTTCATATTTTCTTGTATTTTAGTCTATTATTAAATAAGTAAAAATAGTTTTTATTTAATAATAATTAGATAAATAGTTTTAAAAATAATTTTCTTTTTCTAATAATTTTCTTTTATTATTAGGATTGTAAAAATGTCATTTTCATATTTTTAGGATTTATATTGTGTAAGTTTCACTTTTTCATTTGTACGTCGCGTAGTTTTTAATTCAGTTTTATAAAAACATAAAATCAAAAACATCATTTTAAAAATAGTGATAGCATTTATTTAATATATTTTAGTTTTTTAATTTTCTTTAATTTGCATTTAAGTCACTGTAATTTATAATCTTTTCTTTAGGTATAATAATTCATCAAAATCCTTGCTAATCACTATCCTTAGTGATCATTCTATCATCTGATCAAGTGTTTACACACCATTGAGTCTCCGTGGGACTTAACGACCCGGGAATTCATTCTATTCTCCAGGACTTCATTGCATTTGTGTTCTGAGCAGTTTTAAGTCTATTACGGTTAGCCATTCACAAGTGGCTAGCTTGTGTGATTAGACTTGACTAGTTCAGCACGGATCAAATTTTGGCGCCGCTGCCGGGGAGGCTTTAGCGTGTTCTAAACCTTTTTCAGATCCATTCTTGCACATATACCATCTTTTGTAAAAAGTTTTTTGTAAAGTTATAAGAAAATCCAGAAAGTTCATTAACACTTTTCCTAAAGTGTTAACAAACCCAAAAATATTTTCATTCTTTGTTTTTGCAAAATGTTTTTCAAAAATCCAAAAAAAATCCATCTTTACCCTCTCACATCTTTTGATTCTACATTTCTTACCCTCTATAACCATTTGATTCTTTCTATGTCTCATCCACACCAATTTGGTTGTGAATGGTGTGGGGGACCTCAAAATGGTGGAAATTGCCCCGGTTGTGGCATTGTGAATCCGGGAAACGGGTTTGTCTATGACCAAAATCCCTACAATGAAACAACTAATTTCCTCAACCAACCCCCGCACTATGAGATGGAGACATATTCTTGTGAGTATTGTGGAGGTCCTCACCCGAGTTTTGAGTGTCAAACGGGGAACACGCTTGTCTATGAGCATAATCCTTGTAACAATTATGACTACTCTTATCATGACCAACCTCCACAGTACCAAACGATTCAAACACAACCTCTGCAAATTCCTCAAGAACTTCTCCAAAATTGTCTCGATATACTCAAAGATTTAAAAGAATTGGTTAAAGAAGAGTCTAGTCAGAAAACGTATGCTGAAGAACAAGCAGCTAGAGTAAGTTCCCAATATTGGAAACCTCAAGTGTACGATTATGATGACGACGACGACGACGATGATTTTGATGAGGAATCTACGACTCCGAGTGGCAATCCCACTCCCGTTTCAGAGCCTTTCATTTCCGACTTTTCCCCTTCACTCATGCCGGTTGAGAGAAGTGAATTCCTTTTGGAAGAGGTCGATGATCCTATTTCTTTGAAATTTTTTGATCCCAAAGACTCTCTCACCATGGGGATAAGCATCTCAAGACTATTCGGAAACGGAATCGTCTAATGTTGAGAACCTTATCCCGATCCCAAGTGAGTCGAGGAATTCTTGACCATGAGTGTGATGTGTCTTCTCCTCTTACAAATGATCTTGTTGAGACTTTCTCCGATTTTGACGGTGATTATAGTGATGGCGATTCTTTATATTCTAAAGACATAGAATTTATTGATGCATCACTTCCACATTCGAGATCGTCAACTTAGAAGAGGATGTTGACCATGTTGTTTCCACAACAGTTAATACGACTATCACTAATCCCTTATTCGAATTCGATTATGAATTTACTCTAAATTCAGTTAATCCAATCTTTGATAGTGATGAGTCGACACGGAGACTATAATGGACGAGGTGCATATTTATAGCCCAATGGTACCGCACATGTCCCACCTCCAGTATACTCTTCACGAGGAGTTCTCCGGTGAACTCACTCATATCATATCTCCGCTGGAGTATGATTGCTTGGATGGCAAAAATCATGATCGGGAGAGAATCTCAATTTACATAGTTATGACAAATCTTCCCACCCTCCCAACCGAGATGCCTTCCAACCCAAAGAGCTCAACCAATAAAATCCAAATAAGTGCAATCGACTTAATCCCAAGGAAGAAGATCTAGTCATGATTGTTATCATGATTTTCCTTCTTTCTTCACCTACTCGGTGACTTCCTCTCTTCTTCACTCCTTCGGGAGTGAGGACACTATTTTGACCCCGGCATTTTCATTTATCATCCGTGAGCGGGTCTTTCTCTCAGATATCTCATCGGTGTGGAACTTTCACGTGCTTCAAATTTTGTCCAAACATCTTGAATGAAAGTCCGATGGAGATTGTTTCTTCCACTTTGCTTCCCATGAACCAATTAATGCGGGTCGAGTCAAGCTAGCGACTCGGTAATCAAAACGAAGAGACACACCATATGGGTTTTCACCCATATGTCTCATCTTCTTGCCTTTCTACCACCTTAGTGTGGGGTGATGCCCACATATATTTAAAAAAAAAAATGGCCGTAGTATTTCCTTTTACGTTCTTTGTTTCGCATAACCGCGGTACTTTGAATATTGAGGGCAATATTCATTTCTAAGTGTGGGGAATTCTCACGAATTTTATCATATATTATCCACCCAATTCCCCGTTTTTGGCCAAATTTTTTGGAGTAAGTGTTTTCACTTACTCACTTCTGATTATCGATCCGCCATGTTTAATAAACAAAAGGATTGGCTAATCCAGAGCAAACGACTCTTGGTAAAGATATATCAAATCCGTTTACGACTTGCAATTTGCCCAAAATTGTATGGTATTCACTCACCATATCCTAAAAAGTGAAGAGTTGGCTAGCTCGCAAGATTATGGCTTGTGGTAAAGGCGTTGGAAAAACCATA
>CM040239.1:269580735-269802216 GCA_022545495.1 Chrysanthemum lavandulifolium | reverse complement strand
CCTTTTATTTACAAATTATGTACCATTATCACTTCTAAAAACTTTAACAGATTTCTTAAACTTGTGGAAAACTAGAAGGGGGGGTTGAATACTTTTGTCGATTTTAAGTTAGTTTTAAAAACTTTAGATTCGATGTTATGTGAAATCGTATGGATGAAGAAAGAGTATAGATCTAAGGGTAATGCAAGTAGAGAAAGCAAGTAAAGTAAAGGATAGAAATGACACAACCAAATTATAGTGGTTCGGCTACAAGGACACCTTCCTTGCCCTACTCCACTCCCCGAGTCACCTACTCGAGAGTTCCAGAACTATGTCAACAAACTCCTTCAACTTGGCGGAGAAGCCTTCACAACGTCGCTTACACTTTTTCCGGTACAAAGCTAAATACCGAGTTCGTAACACGGAGGACCAAACCAACACTACTATAACACAACAAATATGTGAAATATGAAATAAAAGATATTTGCTACAGAAATCTTGTGGAGGAACTAATCAATCAAGGACCCCTTGCTTGGATGACTTGTAGAATGCTCGTGATCCCGCTTGAGAAGGACCTATATGAGAATCACAATAAAGAAAGAAGAACTACTCTAGATCAAGTGATCTTTTGTTAGAAGAGTGTAAGAATATATGAGAGAGTTTGTAAGAAGAGGGTGAGTAAAATGAAGAAATGGCTCTCTATTTATAGGAAAATTCTTGCCCTTTGTTGCACGGATCCCACAGATCCCTTGCTTGAGGGATCCGTCTAGTGTAACTCGAGGGATCCGTGAGACGCTCTTGTTTACCCAAGGGTTTTTGGGTTATGGGTCATGGGTCCTAGATTATAAACCATGGGTATCTAAATAGATACAATGTATCTAATAGATGCAATGCATCTAGACAATGGGTATGGGTTAACTCCATGGGTTATGGATATGCTCCATGGGTATGGGTCATGGGTTGTGTTTTTTACCCATCCTAATAAACTATTACAACAAATAAATTATTACAAAAATTTATATTAAATGACTATATGTAGATGCTTTACAAACATGTATCCTTATAATCTTACTTATGATAACATTATATTTGTTATCAACAAAACACAAAGAGATCGCTAAATATTAATAAACGTTTTTATGGTTTATTTGTATTAACAATCTCCCCCTATTTGTTGACGACAAAACATAATATTATGATGAGTAAAACTTAAGATTAGATGTATGTTTTGAAAGCATAAGTTTTACTTCTTCTCCCCCTTTTTGTCAAAATAAAAAGTGACCCTAATGAAGAAATAAAGTGTGGAAAAATAGTCCACGTATCCCTAACTCTCCCTTGACGGTAGCTCCCCCTAAAATGGGGTGTCAAGTGAGAAAATATAAAAACCTACAAGGAAAAGGTTAGTAGTAACATGCATAAATAATCTTGTGATTGACGAGAAACAAGATTGGGATCCAAGGTATGTAAACAAAGCCTTGTAATAAAATAACAAAATGTAGTGGTATTTATGCCACATAAAAGCATGTAAAACTAAGAACAAGACTTGTTCTAAAGATGACTCAAAAGAAAATACTAGAGAAAATAGTAAAGTGATTCCTTCCATGCTTGCATAAGGTTATGGATGGAATTTTTGGTGAGTGATGATGTTGATGCGATCGAGGATGAGGTTAAGTATGAGTCGCATCTCTTTCTTAATTTCTGTTGCAAGATCCCTAGTGGATTGGCAATGTTCACAATGTAAATGATGTGGGTAATGTGTGCGGAAGTTTTCCGGGTTAGTTTGATTTGTGAGATGCAGAAGTTGTGGTGGAAACGTTGGAAAATAAGGATCAAAGTTCGGAATGTTTGGAAGTGGTAGTGGAAAAGAACCTAGATGTTCTTGTAAGACAATGGGAGCTAAAGGTGGTGAGGTTTCAAGGTTTTTAAAATTTGTGTTTGGAGATGTGGGAGGTGTTAAAAAGATTAGTTCTTTTGGGTTGGTTTGTTGGGATTTTGTTGGAGTCTTAAGGAGTTCCAATTGAGTGACTTTAGGTGGAGACTTAATGGGTGATGATATTGGTGTGCTTGTTGGAGATGAGGGAGGTGCTACTATGGAAGCATTTTGTGGTCAATGAGTAGTTGGTGATGAACTATTTGATAATGATTTGGCTAAACAACAAGCCCGGATGCTAATCCGTGCGGTCTTGCTAGATCTGGGTGGTGGTGCTACGGAAGGTGGTAGGACAAAATTCTGGATTTCTTGAAAAGGATTGTTTGCACTAGGTGATTCATCTATGTTGGAAGATCTTTTGGATGACATGGTGATGGTTGTTTGTGAGGTTGAGAGTGATGAAGATGCAAGCATTTTGGGAATCCTATTTATAGAGAAAATAATGCATTTTAACGAATGCTTGACCCAAAATGTGGACTAAAATCTAATGATTAGATATGAATTTAAGGCATGTGATCATGTGAACACAAACATTAAGTAACATACTCATTAGAAAAAAAAAATAATGAAAATATAAAGGTTTTTAGCCAAAGTGAGAAAAATGAAAGAGAATTTGACTTTTGTCTCACGGATCCTTCCATAAGGAACCGTCCGGCGTTAATGTTGGGATCCGTGGTCTCTGGTGACTCGAGCACTCAAAATTTTCCTTTGGAAATATTTGTGCCTAGTGTGCCTATATGCAAACCATTTGGAGTTGCGGTTATCTCGACTCCTAAAAAGAAAAGAAAAAATAGAGTAGAAGTGAAAAAGCATACTATAATGTGAGATAACCCGAGTGCTCCTAATTCATTGTTGCTTAAATGAATGTACCCGAAAATACATGTTAGTTATGTGTCCTCTTTAGCATTCAAAAGACATGAGCTGCAATGAAAACGGATTTTTACTTTGTATTAATAATGAAAAAGAGGTTTGTCCTAGACGTGAGAAATAGATTTTATGAAAGTGATACGGGAAGAAGTATCCTTTTAGAAAGCATTTTGAAAAAGTTTCTTTGTTTGAAGAAAACGTTTAACCAAAAAAAATAGGTATGAAATTTCGTGTTGTAAAGGAAACTTACCTTGAAAAGTAAAAGAAAATTATGAAAGTACAGGTTGTAAATAAAATCTATTTTGGGTTTTGAAAATTCCCGTGTTTGTGAGTTGTGTGTGAAATAGAGATCCTAGACTCAGAAAGAAGAAGGCTAGTGTTTACATACCTTGTAGAGTTTAAAACCTAATTACGACGATTGTTCCATGAGACCAAGATCAAGACGAAGTAGGTTGAATTGTTCCCGCTTCAACGGTTTGGTGAGGACGTCGGCTATGTTGTCTTCGGACGCTACCTTCTCAATAGAAATGTTCCTATTTTGAACATTGTCTCTTAAGAATGACGAATCTCTATATGCTTGGTGCAAGAGTGCAATACCGGATTCTTGCTTAAGTCGATGGCACCTTTCTT
The DNA here is from genome assembly GCA_022545495.1 of Chrysanthemum lavandulifolium. Classification (NCBI taxonomy): domain Eukaryota; kingdom Viridiplantae; phylum Streptophyta; class Magnoliopsida; order Asterales; family Asteraceae; genus Chrysanthemum; species Chrysanthemum lavandulifolium. The sequence goes on along the minus strand of CM040239.1, from coordinate 269,798,810 downwards.
GTCACATAGAATGGCTATGTCACTTAGATGAATGTCGTAGTCAACTAACGCTTGTTTCATCCATGGTGCTTGTTGGCATGCTTTGCCCGCGGAGACATATTCGGCTTCGGTTGTTGATATGGCCAATGCCGTTTGCTTCTTCGAGAACCAAGATATTAAACAACATCCCATGAAAGTACATACACCACTTGTACTATTTCGGTCAACATAATCACCTACATGGTCAGAATCTGCATATCCAATTGTTTCTACCCTTGTACCCTTAGGATACCACAATCCTAATTGAGTCGTACCCTTAATGTATCTAAATATTCTTTTGACCGCTTCTAGATGTGATGTTTTAGGATCTTCTTGAAACCTAGCACATAGGCAAACACTAAACATGATATCCGGCCGACTAGCCGTAAGGTAGAGAAGACTACCAATCATGCCACGGTATTTTATGTTATCAACGGATTCACCGTCTTCATCTTTTGTAAGTTTAGTGTCGGATGACATTGGTGTTCTTATGGGTTTTGACTCTTCTAAACCAAATTTCTTTAACATCTCCTTTATGTATTTAGATTGATTAAAGAAAATACCATCTTCTACTTGTTTGATTTGTAGACCAAGAAAGAAACTTAGTTCTCCTATCATACTCATCTCGAACTCGTCATGCATAATTTTAGAGAAATCATCACACATGTCTTGATAAGTATATCCGAATATAATATCATCCACATATATTTGAACAATGATTATATGTGATTCCTTTTTCTTAGTAAAAAAGTGTATTATCAACTAACCCCATGGTGTTGTTGTTTTTTATTAAAAATGACTTGATTCTATCATACCAAGCTTTTGGGGCTTGTTTAAGACCGTAAAGAGCTTTCTTTAACTTATACACATGTTTATGTTTTTCGAAATCGATAAAGCCCGGAGGTTGAGCTACATATACTTCTTCATTAATAAAACCATTTAGAAAAGCACTTTTGACATCCATTTGATAAAGCTTAAGGTCATTCGCACAAGCATAAGCAAGAAGTATTTTTATAGACTCTAATCTAGCCATGGGGGCATAGGTCTCATCAAAGTCTATTCTTTCTTGTTGATTATACCCTTGGGCAACGAGTCTAGCTTTGTTTCTAGACACTACACCGTTTGTATCTAACTTGTTTTTATATACCCATTTGGTTCCTATTATGGTTTTATTACTAGGTGGAGGAACGAGTGTCCAAACATCGTTAGAAACAAATTGATGCAACTCTTCTTGCATGGCCATTACCCAACTTTCATCTTTTATGGCTTCTTGTGTATTCTTAGGTTCTATGGTTGAGACAAAACAAAATAAGCTACTTTGGTTTTGGACTTGAGACCTTAAGGTTCTTTCGTTTAGTTTTCCTATGACCTTATCTATGGGGTGATCTTTAGACTCTTTAATATTGATGATTTCATTATTTAATCATCTTCTTTGTCTGTATTTTTCTTTATTTCTATAGCTTCACTCTCGACAATCTCGTCATCGAAAAGAGGTAGAGTAGGTTTGGGTGGACTCTCATCAAATTTTACATTTAATGACTCTTCAACCTTCATTGTTTCTTTATTTAATATGACGTAAGCTTTACTATTAGGAGAGTAACCTAAAAAGATACCTTTAGTTGATTTAGGATCAAATTTTGTAAGGCAGTCTTTAGTGTTAAGTAGAAAACATTTGCTACCAAAGACTCTAAAATGATCTAACGTAAGCTTTTTGCCTCGAAGTAACTCGTATGGATTTTTACCTAAAAATGTTCTAATTAAGACTCGGTTAAGTATGTACGTTGAAGTATCAACGGCATTGCACCAAAAATTTTGAGGTATGGATTGCTCATTTAACATGGTATGACTCATTTCTTGTAGCGTTCTATTCTTTCTTTCAACTACCCCATTCGATTGTGGAGTGCGAGGCCGAGAAGTTGTGAGTAATACCATTAGCATCACAAAGACTCAAATTGCACTTCATTATCGAATTCCTACCATGATCCGTTCTAATAGACACTATAGGACTTCTTAATTGTCTTTGGATTTTCTTACTTAATATTTCAAAGTAATCGAGCGTTTGGTTTTGTTCTTTAAAATTTAGTCCATGTGTACCTCGATAATCATCCACTATAACCAAAGTGTAATAGTTGCCTCCATAACTTTGGATAGCGGATGGACCAAATAAATCCATGTGTATTAATTCTAGACATTTAGTTGTAGAGACCATGTTTTTGGCTTTGTGACTAGCATGGACTTGTTTTCCTACGTTACAAGCATCACAAAAGTGATGTTCATATTTTAATTTTGGTAGATCTCTTACTAGATCTTTGGATGATAGCGATTAAAGAAGTCGATATTGGCATGACCCAATCTTGATGCCATAGGGTCAAGTATCATCCATAAAGTAAGACAAAGTTTGTCTTTAGGTTCATTACCGATTTTAATGACATAGACTCCATGTTCCTAATTCCTCTACCTATAGTGATACCGTTTTCAATATCTTACTACGGTTTCATTAAACAAACGTTACACTTCTTATCACATATTTGTCCTATACTTAAGAGGTTAAAGTTTAGGTTTTCTCGTGACACACATCGTTAATGGTTGAGATTTGTTAGAAATCGTACCTTTACCGATGATTTTGCTTTGCTATTTCCAAATACCACATTTCCTCCATTGAAGGATTCATATGTGGAAAATAAATCTTTATTACGGTCATGTGCCTCGTCACCCGCTATCCTTGATCCACTCATCCGGATCTAGGTTGACTTTAAGCACACCTAAGAAAACAATTAACTCAACAGTTTGGTCCTCATTTGTTCATGGGTCCATTAGTGTTAAACATTTCATTCATGTTAGACATATATGGAAAAAGTGAGTATGCATTCCATGGTGCAAAGTTATGAAATGGAAAACCGTTTTGCGTGTTAGGATTCCATCCCATTTGATGGTTACTTCTCGGATAAACATTATTAGGTCTCCTAAATGTGTTTGGTTTTGAAAATGGTGGAAATTTGTTTCTTGTAAAGCTTTGATTTTGTCTTGGAGGTGGTTGTCTAATAGTAACATGGGTTGGTTTCTTCTTATTAACAATAAAAAAATCGATTCTAGATGAGGAAGCTATGTTATTGCTACTCTTTGCTTCAGCAGACCCACGGATCCCTGGCTGTACACTAGTCGGTTCCCTTTTTGTGGAATCCGTGACTACAGTGGCCTGTTTTTCTATTGCTTTGACGAATTGTGTTTCTTTGTTTTCACTAGTTGCCGCATCAAGTTGCTGAAAACCTAAACCTTTTTGGTTGTTTCCTGATTTAACACTATCTAATATCATATCTAAAGTATTAGTATTCATTCTAGCAATCTTAGAGTCTAGATGATCAACTAGTGTTTGAAGTTGAACGCAAAGTTCACATTCCCCACTTGCTATCTTCCCCTTTTCTAAACGTTTTAATTTTGCTTTTAATTCAAGGACTTCCTTTTCTAAACGTTGATTTTGATTTTTCAAAAATTTGTTTTTGTTAATTACTTTTAAACTAATTTTTCAAAGTTTATCATATTCATTATGCAATGAGTCATCATCTAATGATGAGCTACTATAGTATTCGTAACATACCTCATCATTTGCCACGAGACAAATTTCTTCGTCCTCCTCCTCGCTCATTCCCCACGAACCACTCACGAACGCTTTTTGTTCATCACGTTTGGGACACTTACTAATAAAGTGGTTGGGATCCCTACATTTAAAACAAGCGCATTCATCACTTGCCTTCTCGTCATCTTTGCTTTTCCGGAACCCTTTCTTGTCATCATAAGGTTGCTTGACGTATCTTCCCTTTCTTCTAAAGAACTTCTTGAAGTCCCTTACCGCCATGGCATACTCCTCGTCATCACTATCCGAAGAGGAGTTTTCCTCATCGCTTGAGACCTTCTTGGCTTTAAGGGCAAGAGATTTGTGCTTCTCTTTCACTTTTGAGGCTTCGGAATCTTTAGCGAAGACAAACTCATAGACTTTTAAATTGCCTATGAGTTCATCAAGGGTGAGGATTGACAAGTCTTTTGATTCTTCGATTGCCGTCACCTTAGATCTCCACTTGGATGGAAGTGCCCTTAGATATCTCCTAACATGATTACGACTAGACAAAGACTCATCAAGTGCTTGTAAAGATGTAATTATAGTATTAAAGTTAGCAAAAGAATGATCTATATAGTATCCTCATCCGATATTGAAAATTGTTCATATTGTTGAACAAATAAATCTATTTTATTGTTTTTAACTTGTTGATTACCTTGATGAGTTACAACTAAATAATTCCAAATTTCTTTAGAGGTTTTAAGCATGGAAATTCTTTGAATTCCTTTTGGGTAAAGCATTATATAAAACCATTTTAGCTTCACTATTTTTGGAAAGCTTTTCTTAATATCATCGGTGAGTTTATCATGAGGTGTGTTAACTAAATTTCCATTTTCATCTTTTGTAGTGGCTTCAAAATCGCCTTCAACAATGATGTACCAAAGATCAATACCTTTTGACTTCACATACGTTTCGAATCTATTTTTCTAATATATAAAACCGTTAGTTTCAAGTAGTGGAGGCCGTTGCATGGATTGCCCTTCCTTGTAATTTTCAGAACCCATAGTGATCGAAAAGTTTTTAAAATACGGTTTACTATAAAACTTTTATAAACTTAGCTCTTGATGCCAATTGTGATAAACTATAAGGGGGGGTTGAATAGTTTTGCCGATTTTAAGTTAGTTTCAAAAACTTTAGATTCGATGTTATGTGAAATCGTATGGATGAAGAAAGAGTATAGATCTAAGGGTAATGCAAGTAAATAAAGCAAGTAAAGTAAATGATAGAAATGACACAACCGATTTATAGTGCTTCGGCTACAAGGACACCTTCCTTGCCCTACTCCACTCCCTGAGTCACCTACTCGAGAGTTCAAGCACTATGTCAACAAACTCCTTCAACTTGGCGGAGAAGCCTTCGCAACGTCGCTTACACTTTTTCTGGTACAAAGCTAAATACCAAGTCCGTAACACGGAGGACCAAACCAACACTACTATAATACAACAAATATGTGAAATATGAAATACAAGATCTTTGCTACAAAAATCTTGTGGAGGAACAAATCAATCAATGATCCCTTGCTTGGATGACTTGTAGAATGCTCGTGATCTCGACTTAGATAAGGACCTATATGAGAATCACAATAAAAGAAAGAAGAACTACTCTCTAGATCAAGTGATCTTTTGTTAGAAGAGTGTAAGAATATATGAGAGAGTTTGTAAGAAGAGGGGTGAGTAAAAATGAAGAAATGGCTCTCTATTTATAGGAAAATTCTTTCCATTGTTGCACGGATCTCATGGATCTCTTGCTTGAGGGATCCGTCTAGTGTAACTCCAGGGATCCGTGAGACGCTCCTGTTTGCCCGTGGGTTTTTGGGTTATGGGTCATGGGTCATGGGTCCTAGATTATCAACCATGGGTATCTAAATAGATACAATGTATCTAATAGATGCAATGCATCTAGACAATGGTTATGGGTTAACTCCATGGGTTATGGATATGCTCCATGGGTATGGGTCATGGGTTGTGGTTTTTACCCATCCTAATAAAGTATTACAACAAATAAATTATTACAACAATTTGTATTAAATGACTGTATGTAGATGCTTTACAAACATGTATCCTTATAATCTTACTTATGATAACATTATATTTGTTATCAACAAAACACAAAGAGATCGCTAAATATTAATAAACGTTTTTACGGTTTATTTGTATTAACAAAACTGATTTTAATCAAATTATAAAAGTCAACAATGTGATCAAAAACTTCACTTTTACTTTGCATTAAAAACCCAAACAGCCCTGGTATAGTCATTAATAACAGTCAGAAAAAACCTGAAACCATCCCTACTTATCACTTTATAAGGACTGCAAACATCCAAATGAACAAGTTCGCCTAAATTAGTTGTTTTATGTTCACTCATAGAAAATGGTTATCTAATCTGCTTAGCTTTGTGACATATTTCACATGGTCCAAAACTAGTCTCTGTAAGATCCTTTATTTTACTTCTTAGCACACGCAGAACATGGTCAAAGAGATGACCAAGTCTGTTAATCCAAATACAATTAGATAGATGACAACATTTAATGTTACTATTTTTTACTCTCTTACATTTGTCAAAAAAATAAAGGCCTCATCTTTCACTACGAGTCCCCATCAAGAACTTTTGAGTTAGATCCTAAATTTTACACATTTTATCATTAAAACTGACCACAACATTATTATCTCTTGAGAGGTTATGAACAGACAACATACTAACATGATAACCGGGAACAACCAACATATCCTTTATAATCAAATTATTTCCCTATTCTTACAATTTGTTTAACTTGAGCAACAATCCCACTAGGATGTGCTATAGTTAGATTTAAATGAGCTACATCTATTAAATAAAAAAGAAGTGTGACACAAAAAGTGATGTGTTGACTAGCTTCTAAATCAATGATCCACCCAATATAAGTATTATATGTACTTATATCAGAATTAAAATTAAAAAATATGCAACTAAAAACTGATGACACAATTAGAGGTCATAACAGTACCTGCAACACTAGTATAAGCTTTGCTATCACATGTACCACTAAGTAAAGCCATTAATATCTTATATTGATCATTAGTAAGAGTATGAGTAGTGCTCTTACTTTGATCAAACTTATTATCAACTCCAGAAACACTGTTAGCATTATTCTCATTCGTGTTTCCTTTTTTTACAAAACCAGGTGGATAACCCACCAACTCAAAACACTTGTCTATAGTATGACCAGTCATATTATAGTGTTTGCAGATCGGGTTGGACACCCTACCAAACCTCCTAGAACTGTTATTATTAGTGTTGTTCCTATTAGGAGTCTTGTTATTACTACTAGGCCTGGCTGCAAAGGTAGTGGTTCTATATTTAATGTTCATGTAAGACTTATCTCTATACAAAGTAATAAAAGCGGACATCATGTAACTTATCAGTGGTAAGAATTAAATTTCTGACATAACTAAAGACATCATTAAGCCCCATGAGAAATTGAATAAGCCTAAGAAGGTCAGTATGCTTTTTCATTCTAGGAGCACTATCACAAGAACATGCATGCGAGATCAACCAGGGAGTCAAATTGCCTCCGCAAAGCACTAAACTCATGATAGTATTCAGACAAAGACATTCCAGATTAAGTCAAGGTATGAATCTTATATGTAGTTAAAGATCACGGAACCATCCTATTTATTCTGGTCTCTTCTAAATCATCCCAAACATCGTTGGTATTTTTAGAAAACACTTGACCTTTATAAAGGTCTTGAGAAATATAACCTAACAACCAAGACAAGATAAGTGAATTACACCTATCCTACTTATCCTGATATAAAACATCATTTTCATCCCTAATACAGTTACCGGTAATAAAACCAAGCTTGTTTCTATTGTGTAAAGCCAACTGCATAGCAGCAGACCAGACCTTATAGTTCTCAGTACCTTCAAGTTTGAAAGTATCAGTGAGAACCAATGTCTTAAGGGTGTAAGTATAAAGGGTCATAGATATCAAGTTTTAACTCACTACCACTAGCATGTCCTTTATCTTTTGACTGTTTATCAGGGTCAACCAATTTGACAACTTCAAAATACCAAGACAGTAACAAGCAAAAAATAGCACACAAACAAAGAACAACAAACAAACAACAATAAATAATAACCACAAGATAACTTCTCGTGCACAGATAAACCACCAATATCAAATCCAACTCCACAAACAGTCAAATCCCTTAACCTAACCCTTTCACCAATTCTAAAAAACCTAGAAAAAAACCTAGATAGGGCGTGAGAGGTTTAATAGTGAACGCAAGCTTCCAAAAAACAAACCAAACACCTTAGATCAAGAAGATCTAACCAATCACCAATATTGCAGTGAAAATTAACTTGAAACAAGAAAGAGACAGATTTAGCAAAGAACAGATGGATCAAGAACCAACCTAGAAACGAAACCCTAATTTTTATATTTAGGGTTTTTTCTGTAAATAGAATCAAGTAATGCCAAATTAAAGAACTCAATATAGAAAACAACCTGAGCTAGGGTTTGATACAGATAAACCTAACTATAACCAATGATCAAAAATTAAATTAATCAACTCAGACGAAACAATTAGACTTTAAGAACATTCATGAACCAGTCTAATTGAACCAAGAACCACCAGGATCAAGAAACCCCCAAATCTAGACAAACCCTAGCTTTTGAAAAATCTAATTAAATTTAGATCTTACAGATCTAACACCAAAAACACATGATTCACCCTCAAAACTAACAGATCTAAACGTGTAGACCAAAACCCCCAAAATTTATGAAACCCTAATTTTTTAAAAACCGTTTTAAAACTTTGGTATAAAGCCTTGCTATGATACCATGTAGAAAACTGTAACTAAAGCTCTAAGACAAAAAGAAATTTACTAATAAACCCAACCAACCTCCCCTTGGTTCACTCTATTATTAATCAGACTAGAGTATTTAGTTAAAGTCTTTACAATACAAGAAAATAAGAACTGAACAAACCAAGACTTAAAGAGATTTTACACAAAACTTGGGATGTAAACAATTGAGAGCAACACACAAAAATTTTGGATGATGAATAATGCCTAATGAGAGAGTTTAGGCATTATATATTGACTAGTTATGAAGTTGTTGTTTTGTCCCTGAAACATTGCACTTTATTCCTTGATAACTTCCAATCTTGACATCATTGATCCTTCTATAATTCGGCGGGAACACTTTTGGCATACGCTTCACTTGAATGCTATTTGAGACCCATGTGGATGAGTAGAAAGCTTAGACTTCTAACACATTTAGTTACAATTTAACCCACTAATTTTCTCCAATCTCATTACACCTATATATAAAAAAATAATAAAATATACAAATACAAACTAACTGATGTTACTATACATTACCGTCACCATGTATGAGTAATCTATCTAGTTTGAAGATATTCATTTTGAACTACTTTATCACAAGCTACCACCTCAAATCAAAACAATATCCTAAATACCACTTCCCTTAATTATAAACAATGTTTTAATCATCCAACCAACGTGGTAAACGAGACGAATTCAGTTTTAACTAGAACTAAAAAGGACTTGATATTTTTTTAAGATCTTTTTTATTTTTGGTATCAATTCTGATAAAGCTTGGCTTGGACTTGGCTTCTTGCATTTTCTGGATTTTTTAGGCTTGGGTATAGAGTTTTAGATCAGCTTAGACCTACCACTCATCAGCAGAACTTGAATATGTATTTTGGAGGTGCCGACTTTAGTTTTTTTTTTGGGGCGAATGGAGATTTGTTTGTTTCATCAACTAAATTACCTCTAAAACCTATAATATTTACACTAGTTATCGCAACTTTTGGGAGGGTCGAGACCCTCCCCTGCCCCTTAAGAGTTCCACCCATGCTAGCGTTGTCTAAACCAGGTTTTGATAGCCAATATTGACGTCATGTGACTTTTGGTTTGAACTGGTTTTTCTAGGACCAGTCGCAAGCATTAGCCCGACTATGCATCTCCAGTGTAATATAGCGTAAAACTAAGAGCACCTGGTGTGGGCTTTGCCATGCCTCGCCGTGGTGACATGGCAGCCTCGTTGTGGCTCGCCATGACACCACCCTAACTCACCGTGGCTTGCCAAAATGGACTTCATCGTCTGCACGACGAAGCAATATTTCGTCCTTTTGGTACTGTATCGTCAGAAAGAGTGTTTCGTTTTATTAACATAAACTAGTATATATGTGGTAATCTTGTAATGTTTTTTAAAAATTGTAATGTTTTATAAAACTTTTAATGTTTTTTAAACTAGGAATTGAAAATACATTAAACATCGAATTGAAAATACATTAAACATCGAATTGAAAATACATTACATATGAAAGTGAAAATACAAATTACAATGAAAAGTTTGAGTTTTCTCCATTTTCATACATTTCTGCAACACCCTCTGCAATCATGCTCTCTTCCCACTCCTTGTACAAGATGTTAAACAAGTTTTTCTGTCGGTATTCCGCTTCCCTTGCTTCCTGCTCCATAAGAGCAGCTTCCTCTCTTAGTTCTTTTTCTTATGTTTCTCTCCTTACTTCCTCATCCTGCTCAAGTAGTCGTAGTTGATCCTCGGTGAGTTGAGACGGATGGTCTTGTTGTTCCTCCACCGGTTCCTCAGTCGGTGGAGTGTTCACAAAGTACTCGGGGAATTGTTGTGAGAAGTTTTGAACGTCGAAAAACTTTTGTGAGAAGTTTTGAACGTCGAAAAATTGTTGTGAGAAGTTTTTGTGAGACATTGTTGAGAGAATTTGATAAGAAAATTGTTGTGTGTGAGTTGTGTGAAACAAAGAAGAGTCTATCTCTATATAAAGGCAACTTTTTGAAATTGAATTTCAATTTGAAGCTGAATAAATCCCGCTCGTATTTGAATTTTGAATTTTGAATTTGAATTTGGTGGGATCTCGCTCGAACTGTAGCATTTAATTCGAATTTTGAAATCTGTAATAGAATCTTAGTTTTGAATTTGAATTTTGATTTTGAATTTTGAATTTAAATAAATCTTGATTGTTTCAAACGGCTATTATCCTTTATAAATAACATACCATAACACACTTTCACACACTTTTATATCACCATTTTACAAAATTGTTTCAAAGTACAAACATCAAAAATTAATACTCGTTGGTCAAAAGAAGAAGAAAACTTGCTAGTTGAAGTTTGGGTTGCAGTTTCCCAAGACATAGACAACTACAATTAATACTCCTTTTGAAACCAGGTTGTAGACATGTTCAAAAGTCAGTCTAACTGTGATAATCGTAACAAAAATATCGTATTGTTGTTTGTGTTGTATGATTTTTCTTTTCGTATCGTGTTTTTTTTAATATCGTTTTTTTGTTTTTCATATCTTTATTTTTTGTTTCGTATGTTTTAATATGTTGTAATGTATTTTTATTTTTAATGAAATAAATTTAGCTTATTTGAAAATTTGAATAAAAAAATAAAATAGGAAATGGCGAGACCCAAATGAATAAGTTGTGGTTTGTTATGATAAAGGAGTTGTAAAGGAGGAGAATTCATCCTAAAAGAAGGGTTGTGATTTGTTATGATGACTTTCTCTCCCTCCTAAAAATCTCGACACAATCCGTAAAACTTAAATAAGTAGTTTTGGGTTGTCATGACACGAAATGCTCTAAACAATGCAATAATCAATGAAAAAAAAAAACGGGAGGAAAAAAGACTTTGAAACTGCCACAACAATATGACAAGGACCATTTCCCAAAATAACCTTCTTCGAGTGATTTAAATATGTTGCGCATTGGTGAAATTGGAATTAATAATACTGGCATGGTACAAAATCTCAGAACAAACAAATAATTCATATGGGTAACCACATGCTATTTGTCTGTCTATTCTAAGCTTCGAGTTGTACCATATATAATACTGTCATGTGTCTAGTATTTTACACCTAAACATCAAATTAAAAAATTTGTCAAAGATAAAACTTTACACCAAAATATCAAAGTTAATGTTTTTGTAGCATGCATTAGAGATGTTCTCGGTCCAGATAGACAGATTTAATTAGCTACAAATTTGTTGCACTAAACCAAAGTTTGGCTTAAGTTGCCTAGTTTGTTTCAACCAATTTCCAGTAGGTGTTTTTTTTTTTTTTTTTTTCACATGTAAACACACATGCATATAACCAAATTCGAGATAGATTATAGAACAAAATTGGATTTAAACATTGGTCTTTGAGATAAATCATCTACAAATCTACAATATATGGATTAAGGTGATTTACAGACTAGTAACAATTCATTTCATTAATTAAAGAAAGAGTCAATGCCATTAATATTGCATGAAATGTTGAGTTTTGAGTAAAAAATTAAAAGAAAGAACTTTGGTCCAAAGTTAGGTCACCTAACAATAAAGACTATCCATAATTTAAGCCTTTCAACGCTTATTGAATGCATCTACTTTCATACTTGCTACCAACAATAATTTATGAAATATGTCACAATATTTATCTAAATAAGGAAATAAAAAGAAAGAACAAGAAGTGTCATTTGCTACTTACATATATAGAAGTTGGTTTCAAGAACCATCATTTGAGATTGCTTATTAGCTACAACTGTTTATCTGTTTGATCATTGCTTATTAATTCACAGATAATCAGATAAACAATTTAGATAAAAAATTGCTAACGCCTTTTCTATAACAAAACGTAATAAGCAGATAAGCAGTTTCGTTAAGTCCTTTTAAATACACCCCATAGTTTTCCACCACCAATGGTTTCTTGTAACTTTTTAGCACCTTCAATCTCCATTGCTATAAGTTTCTCTAAATGCAACAAAGCACCTGAATTCACCATCTGTTTACGACATTTCTTTGAACGTGTTAGTGACATTAGGATCGAAACAGGGTACTTCTTGTCAAGACCCGTTACTAACGGGTCAAGTAGACGAACTACACTTGCTATCCCTCTTTGATCCTTCTTATAAATCTTTGTGTTTTCCATGTAAATCAAAATCGACGATAAGGCCTTTGAAGCTGCTTCAGCTTCTTCGATAGCTTTTCCATCCAACATTCTAATCAACAATGGAATGAACCCAAAGTCCCCTAATTCTTTTCGCGTTTTTTCATTGTATCCCATTTTATAAATCGTATTCGCCGCATGGATTCTAACACTTAATACTCCACAATTCAACACTCTAACGAGACGAAATAAGAAACCATTTGATATAATCAATTCAATTAACCGTTCTTCGGATGCTAAATTGCTTAAAAACTCAACCGCAACCTCTAAATTCTTAGCAACAACGCCCGAGTCATCCCAAAACGTTTTCAAACAATCGATTCCACCTTTTCGAGCAACCAACAATCTCAAATCATCATCATCTCTTACCAAATTACTTAAACAAGCAAGTGAATGTTCTTGTGCTAATAAAATCCCCGAACTAGCAAGTGTCAAAAGCACCAAAATCACATGGTCTTCCAAAAACTCTCCCTTGTATCCGAAAATCCAGATATGTTCCTCAGTACTCCAGCGGCGCAAGCCTGCGCCGTCGGAGTACCAGATTCACATATCTTCAACAACAAAGAAACCCCACCTCTTGAACTAATTACAACCGCGTTTTCTTTCAATAAAGTCAACGACTGAAGCGTGACACATGCTTTTTCTTTAGCGAGTCCAGCGAATTCGCCAGACTCGCTAAATTCAAGAACCCTAATCAAATAATGAAGCAACAACAAACCTTCGTTAACCAACGCGTTTCTACACGAATCAACACCCGAAACCCTAGCTATCACCATAACCGTCTTCTCTCTAACTTCAGCCGAAGATCCGGAGTCTAGTAACCTAACTAGCACGGGAACAATCCCTTGTCCAACAGCTATAACAACATTTTTATCATCTTTTTCTAGTAACTGTAGTACCGAGTCTAGAGCACGCGCTCTGGACTCAGTACTACCAATTTGTAACCTAGTTATCATATCCCTAGCATGTATCCGTACACCCTCTTTCTTCGAAGCCGTGGACACATTATTTTCTTGTAGCACACCGCTTTCTATAATTACGTGCAAGTCACGTAAGTGAAACTCGAGCTTAGATGCAATAGAATCTATATCATTTTGTGTTTTGAGTTTGCCTGAGACAAGGTTACTTGTGTGGCAAGTAAGTGAGAGTGTTAAGGCTTCGGATAGTGTCACGGTGAGCGAACGAAGAAGCTCGTTGGATATCGAAGTTGGCGGGAAGGTTGCTAGGTCGAAAAGATTTGTTTTAAGGTTGGAAAGTTTGGTTTTAATGAGTGACCATTTGAGTTTTAGGGTTTGTGTTTGGTTTATTGATTCGAGTAACGACTCGATGAGCTCGAGTGGCGGGTTCGGGTTGTTCTCGCCGGAAGTTTGTTGGTTTTCCGGCATCTTCATTGCCGTTTTTGAGAAAGTGATCAAATGAAGAAAATGGGTATATATGTGTGCATGTGAGGCGAGTGAAGGTCACGCGCTACGAGAAAAAGATATGATGGCATGTGTAATAAAAATGGATTTTATAAAATATTGGTCACGTTATAAATAGAACTATCGATATAAATAATGGGTGTATATGTCTAAAGGGGCGGAACTCTTTGAGGGTATGGCCACGATCGTGTAAATATTACTAAATTTTCGATTTGACCCTCTAAAAATGAATTCGGTATTTTCAAAATAAATGGTAAAGTTCAGCCATTATACGTGTGCATGTGAGGCGAGTGGAAGTCACGCGCGCCGCTAGAAAAGATGGTATGTGGGTTTCTATAAAATATTGGTCACGTTATAAATAGAAGTATCGATGTAATTGATGGTGTAGCAACATATTTAACGTGATAGTTGTAAAAATGTGATTGGTGTGTGATACCTGATTTTGTAGATAACAAATTTCTACCCACATAGTGTTTGGTGTGCTTGAAAAATGCACCATGCATTAGATTGTTTAATGTAAAAAAAAATAGAGAAAATAAGTGAAAAAAAAGGTTACTAAATAATAATTGGTGCAGAATTCCATAAATGTCCCTGACATGCAAGAAACAGTTGAAAATGACCAGAGCTGTAACCCACTAATTTTATTTTCATGGTCAAGGGATGTTTTGGGACCAGTTGAATAAACGGTCATTTGTCATTTGTCTACAATCCAAAATTTACAATATCGAGTTTATTTTTGGTTTTTATGAATAACACTATTTACATGAGGTTGTCATCATACTAGAAATTCTAACTTTACTAACATAAAGTTGAATAGTAACATGTTTGATCTCAAAATTCGTACCATAACTTGTTTGTTTGCACTTAGAGATCTTATATTATCAAACGGATGCTAGTTAGTTAAGTCATATACACGTTAGCTTAAGGGTTTACTTATTTTACTAGGAAGTAGAGTTTTTATTAAATGTAAACTTAATGACCACTTGCATACAATGCAAAATGTAGCTTGTTATTAGATCGATGTAATCTATGTAATTGTTTACATTTTATTTTTTATATGTCACTTTGATAAGACCGAGCAATGTTTGACATCTATTTTCTTTAAGTTAAAATTTCATCAAAATTGTACTCCGTATGTTAGATGCTTTTAGTTTATACTACTCCGAGGTTTTAAAATTATTGTCACAAGATAAAAAAAATAAAATAAAAAAAATTGAATTTATTACATCTTTAAATTTTGAAGAAAAAAAAAATAGTTTCTAACAATTATTTGATGTTTTCATATAGCCTTGTAAATAATAATTTTGATTAAGAATAGCATAGTAAACTTAAGCAATTTCAACTACTACTATATATAATAGTTTGACAATTAATTTAAAAACAATCGAAAACAAAAGATGCACAATTTGGTTTACTCCTATAATAATTGCATATCCTTTTCTCTAGCGGTGTAAAATCAGTTCTTTGAAGCTAACATTGATAAGGAGTCATCACAACCAACCTCATCGTTACTTTAGCGTTACGTCATTTTCTCTCTTTACAACTTTTACCACCAACTCAATGTAATAAAATAATTAACTTCATTACCCAAATATACTCCATTTATACACGACTCACTTTTGGCCCACACACAATTCTTTCACGACTCGGTCTTGAAGACGACCGAGTCCTTTATTTTTTCCTCCAAAATGTGTGTTGTGTGGGTGTGTATAACAAAAGACGCATGATAATAGGCTCGATTCGAAGACACGTCTTCTATGCCTTGTTACCACCATTCTAAATGTTACAAAACGAACTCATGTATATGTGTTACTACTAGTATATAAATATTGGCCGTGTGTGCAAAACTGCAAACTCATGGGTGAATGACTATAGAGTCACATGCAAAAAGCGGGAAAATGAGGCTGTCATTAATCAACAAATTACGAGGATAAATATTCCATAATTATTTGCTTTTTGCCAAAAGAGTCGTTCTAATTTCTAAAAAGGTTGCTTTTTAGTTACAAAATTTATAATAATACATGCAGTCTTTTATGACTGTACCTATCTTTCATAACCAACTGTACATCGTGTATTGAATGTTGTACAGTGCAATCGAGTATTTGTAACTATTTTTGTGTTTCTTAGGCTAGAAGTATACCAATCTCACCGATTTTAAGAATTACTGTTCAGCAAACCATCAAATCCATTAAAAATCCAGTAACTATCATCAACAAACCAAACACATAAAAATATTTCACTTTATACAAAAATATTTCACAAAATACCTCAAAAAAAATATCAATCAATTCAGTAGTGCAAAAGTTGGACCCTTGCGCTATTGAAAAGTTATGTAGTGGAGATAACATGTGGTGGTGGCGTCACCAGGTGGTCGACCACCACCCATAACGCCGGTTTGAGGTGAGGCAAGGGCGGGACCAACAAGGTTCCCAAGACCTTATGGATTTGCCATGTTGTGTAAATTTTGATCAAAAATCTGCTTTTTTTTCTAAAATTTATCTAGTCCGTAAACGTTTCGCCACATGTATTGTTTAGTACATTGTATTGTGGTAAGAAAAACATGGTGAACTTTATCATTTATAAACATGGGTCCGCCCCTCAAGTGAGGTATGTCATGATTGTATCAACTTTACTTTGCGGGACATTATTTAGGGTTTCTAGTTTTTACTACATTTATGTCGTCTTTACTCTTGCAGTGGTCAACACATACTTATACAAATTAATTATCTATACCTCGTCTAAATACACAATTAAAGATCCAAACAATACACTTACACTACATACTTTACTTTCTTTCGATACTGCGGACAACCAAATCTTTTTTTTTTTTTTCTTGATCACGCGTCTTCTTTAAGCGTCATAATAGCACTTACGCGTGAAGAGGGAAAGAAATGAGAAACCACGCGTAAGTTCACCTCCTTGTTACATCCAGCCTTACAATCCATACTCTTACAGCCAATATTTTGAGCAATTATTAGATGATAAATAGAGTTTTACTATTAAAGTATACCTTTGGGTATCGACTAAGAAGTTATTGACATTGTCACATACTATATACATCGAGTTAATGTCATATTGCTTTTTTTCTTTAGATTTAATTAAAAGGGTGACTTGTGATAAATGCAAGAAACAAGATCCTATGTGGGTGGCTAACTTACTGTAAAACTGAAGTTAACATGGAAGGAGTACATGTTGACTAAGTAAAGGCAGTTGATGCATTACAAAAGTTTAAAAATTGGTCAATATGGAATATTTGTTGCAATTCAAGCAAAGACGTAACTTCTTTATTGAGATAAAATGGATATTAATGATAAAAGTGGTAGAAAAGATGGATGGATTGGTACGATATGGATTATGTATCTCTGCTACTAATGGCGCTAGTACGGAAAACACTTTTAAAGAAAAGAGTAGACAAGATAGAAAAAAATGCCCTCTCGATATTGTCTTGATACCTGTAATGAATCCGACTGCGAAAATGTGTGAATTCACCATATTGTCTTGATACAAAAGGCCAGGAACAAGCCAAAAATAGAACTGTCTTACAAATTAAGCACATTAGGAAGGGTCACGCCTGTCCATTTTAAGCCGGGCGCAAGCCCAATAGAAGAAAGCTGACTTGCCGATACTTAACAAATGGATGACCTTGTTTCATGTTTCACTTCTAATTTGTAAAGTATATCAATTTCGAGCAAGGCAGTAATGATACATGTCCAATAAGGTGGGGTCATGTTTAAAGGAAAGAAGTACCAAAGAAGTGTTTAATGTGGTAGCGCGCAAACCATCAGTTGGATTGTTCATAGTATAAGAAATGGCATTATAATCGATATTAATGGTATAAATGCTAGAACAAGATGGAGTGATACGATAAGCAACAAGTCCATAAAAAAAAGTTCGGACAAACACAGATTTATACATTTTTGCACAAGTTAGAAGTGATGGATGCATTCATACAAATCACAAACCAGTAAACATAAGTAAAAGATGAAGTTAAGTACACATAAACATGTATTGTGCATAAATGTGCTTAAACGATTGCAATGCTATGATAAACATGTACAACACAATTAATAGTAGGTCAGTTGAGAATAGAGTCGTTCTAAAAAACTGAGATAAAAAATATGATAAACGGCCATCGTATCATGTTTATCATGGACTCAAACAACATTTTTAAAATTAGTGTTATCCATTTAGACCAAAGGTGGAAAATTGAGGGGCTCAAAGAAGTAGATCAATGGGTCAAAATGAGTTCGGGTCAAAACGGGTCATTTTTACTTGTCGAAATGGATTGGGTTTGGGCCAAACAACCAACACCTTTTTTGTACATTTCTTCGAGATATGCAAATAATTAACATGTTAAATATAGTTATAATTCATTACATAGATATAGCAGTAATTCCGCTTATGTTATAACACAGTCAAAAAGGAGGTTCTATGGTTTTGAGTACACTTGACTTTCGAACCGTTCATTTTTTGGTTAAGAAGCTAATCTCAACATGGTTGTGCAAATAGGGATAACACAACAATATAAATGGATTTTTATGAAATCAATGCTAATATAATCAAAATGGTGTCTATTTGAAAACTTATGTTGCTTCGATATTAGTTGTGTACTTGTGTATCTTTAGCTACTTGAGAATCCTTCGGCAACTGATAAGGAATACTTACTTGAAAATCTCAGATGGAAAACATTAAGGATTACCGGGGGCCAACCTCTTCGCCTTGGACATGTTGCCCCGTTCTCGCGTGTCCAGATTTGGGCCTCGTGCAGGACCAAAAGAAGGATGCTGTACATGGCTCTTCAAAGTTAAGGAAAATCGAACACTTAGAATGCATCATTACACACTTTTTGTATCAAAATTTCAATACTTCGATTCTATGGACAACTTATAAACATGGAACTGAAGATATAAAATCTCCATATTATATTACCTTTTGGTTCTTTTCTTACTGACCCAACATCTTACCCGTAAGGATCTGTCACTATTTGTGTGTTGCTTTAAGCCAGGGCCATTTTTACCCGTGAAACATTTTCCTATGGCCCCAATTAACCTTACTAATTACACAAAACAGGTTATTTAGACTCTATTAATGTGTTTACCGAGTCTACTTGTAACCCGTGAGCCAGAATTCTATACTCATAAGCACCTTTAATGGGTTGTTTAGGTTACTTACCACAATACTTTATGGCTTTTGCAGAACATTAACTGTAAAGGGCTTTTGCAGTTTGCTGTCTGTAGAGAGCTTTTGCAAAAAATATATTTTAGCATTCTACAAGCTCTTGTTAATAGCAACTGTTATAGTAATTGTATTTTAAAAATACAATAAGTCATTACGCCTCAAATTAACTTACCCAAACACCCCCTCAGTGAACACCTTATACCATATTACTGTCATCTTAGTAACAAAGTGATACCAAATATTAGGTTATAAGCATGGTTGGTGACCTGGTCGGCATAAACTACTTTCCAGCCGAGACAAAAATGTCATAACTGGAAGAAACAGAGGCCAGAGCCATGGTTAACTAAAACATAATTTTAGAGTTTGATAAAGCCGTCAAGACACTCAAAAGCCAGGTCCAGTGGTACTTGGTTTGAAAAGCCACCTATTGGATCTTTGTTGGTACTATTTGTACAAGTATGGCTAGAGCCTAGAGTTGCGTTCAAAGATTTACATTCTTGTTTCCAAGTTCTAGCATCAAGAACGATTCAAGAAAATCTTTGTTGTTTCTTTAGAGAATTGGAAGCCGCTAAAGTTCATGTATTTGTTCTTTGTTAACAGCCGATGTTGGGAGTTTGTTGTATTTGAAATGATTGCTAAGCATGTATGTTTCTCACTTTACAGTTTGCAGGTGGAAAAAGATAGTAAAATTTAATCATACGTTGTGTGTTATCCGAATATATTATTCATACAATGCGCGTGAACCGGTCAGCGTTACCGGTTATCAGTGCCTTGCGAATTAGTCATACAAAGTGTTACTATTAGCACAAAGGAACATAGTTTTTTGTGAACGATAGAACAAGTATAAACACTGATCCATACGCAGTGACAGAACAAGTATAACATTTTCAAGAAATCACAGGTCATGCATGTCCAAGTACATGTAAGCAAAAAGTATAACAAAACCAAACATCTGGACTTTAACTATTGTTAATTCTACAATGAATACAATGTTCATATTCATAGTCATATGGAAAATTCAAGATACAGAATTCTCCATGTTCTTAAAACATGCCATCTAAAACGATAAAGTATATGCACGAGGCATGAACCAAAGATAATTGCATTAGCACTAAATGTCTATACGCACAACAAAAAACACAAAACATGTCCGCAGGTGAAGTAATGTCAAGCATCATCAACAAGTCATCCATTGCTTTCTGAGTATTTAGAACAGTAAGATGGGAATACTTAGGCGAAAAGCATCAACTGCAGTATAAACTATAATGCATATATTCTTTTATTGCTGATTCTTATAACATCAGGCGAGTTTCTGCTACATCCAACTACTCAGCCAATGAATACCATAACTTGAAGTCAAAAACAATATTTGTTACAACTTAAGTACCCAAAAAAGTGTCTCAGACCAGACGTGTTCAGACATTGGGTCTCTCTAATTCAAGCTCAAAATCAACGTCGAGGCATCATCACGATAATTTTCACTGGTTGTAATGTTCTTATGCAATTTCCTAAATGTAAGTACTAGGATTGTTAACAGACTGAAAGCATGCAGCATGCTGCTATTCTTTATGTAATTGTTTAAGTCATGTTGATTGGTAAGAGTGCGACACTACTTGCTATTTTACCCTTTCTAGAAGCAATCATAAACTTTCTTTTGTCAATTTTTCTTTCCAAAATTAGAATGTTTGCCATCCCAACAGTCAAAAACAAGACAAACAGTTGCAGAGTATGCATTCCTTTTTTGGCTTAAAATCAACCAGAAACTGAAAACAAAACTAACACATTATAACTGGTTATAGCAGCAGATACACGGTGACAGAACAGGTATTATTACATTTTCAAGAAAGGTCACTCCCTGGCTTATAACATGTATTCAAAGATAATAAAAGAACCAAACAAGCTATAATAAACCTATGTCCAATATTTTAGCACCTATTTGCGGCATTGGCCTTTATACATTATATCTACAATCAATGCAACTCCATCAGTCCATCATACTTATAATCAAGTTTAAAGATACAGACATTTTCTATAAAAACAAACCGGCTAATACTCTAATGGCGATAGTTGCATTAGCCAAAGATATTTGCATTAGTACTAACTCCACAACAAAAAGCATTAGCCATACACCATATGACTTAAGATCACGCATCAACATATCAACGGTTTATCAGTTATCAGTAAAAAATAAGAACGGTCGTCAACAATTCATGAGCTATAAATTGTCATCATACATATTCTACACATATCTTTTTAACTATCTATCGCTAGTCGCTACATTAAACTACTGATCTATATACCATAAACGTCCACATCACTTAAAGTCAATTATTATCACAGCAAAAAAACTCAAAAAAACAAAACAATTCTATCGTTACAACGAAAGTACACAAAAAAAGTCGCAAACCAGCTTCAGACATTTGTCTTTCTGATCCACTTTCCCGCTCACTCAAAATTGCCCCAACCATCACGAAAAGCCTTTCCCAAGCTTCTGAATGGAACAAAACATCTTCCGTCTAGATCCAACCGCGTTAATCCCCATATCCTTCAAATCCTCCAACGTCAACAACGGCAAAACCTCATCATCAACTTCATGTACCTCAAAAACCGAATAATACCGCCCTAAACCAATCTGATTCAACCACACCCTCACACCATTCCTCTCCATTTCCCCGGCATTATCACTCGGCCCACTCGAAACCCGAAACTCACCCCCCTCCCTAGACACATTCAAACTGTGATCACTATATCTATCCACATCATCATAATCATCCATATCAACCACATCATCATTTATAGCCCCCAATTGGACCTAACCCTTTTCGAGTTTTTCGACTTAACTTTCCACCCACTCTCACTAAAATTGTTGTGGGGCCCACCAAGATTCAAACTTTTTATACTTTTTGAGGTGGGTTTTGAGTCTTTAGATAAAGGGTGTTTGTATTTTTGGTTGTTGATGGATCTTTTGTTGGTGGTGTTGGTGTTGGGGTTTTCGAATACTTGGTCACCGATTTCGCCTAGACGGACGCTGGGGCGGCGTTGGCGTTTGGTGGGGGTGGTGGGTCGGATGGGGTGGTGGTGGTTTGGGGTGGTGGGACGGTGGTGAGGGTGGTGGTTGTGGTGGTGGTGGTGCCGTTGGGGTGGTGGGTGTCTGATGGTGGTTGGGGTTCTGTCATTGTTTTTATGATTGTGTGTGTTTGGTTTTGCAGATGAATAGATGTGGATTTATCTATAAAAGTAAGGGTTTGTTTGTTTATATTTTTTAGGGATCGGTTATTGGTCACCTTTTATACCCAATAATCCCTCCAATTTTTATTTATTTTTTAATAATTTTGTTTTATTATAAAATGGCGAAATAAAAATTACATAATATAAAATATAAAATTTGATTATTAAAAATAATAAAATACAAAAAATACAAAGGAAAATAATAAGATTTTTAAATAATATATTTGATTTTAAATAATATATATAAAATAAATAAAATAAAATAAACTTTTCTATACTTGATTTTTAATTATTACTAAATTTTTAAAGATTATTAATCTTTTTTTTATTAATCATTTTGTTTATTATTTAGTTTTAAAATGTATTATTATTAGAGAAATTACAAAACAATCCATATCAAAGTCGTATTACAAACTGAGCTCTTTTCAGTATCTTTCTGAAAGTGATCGAAAATATGTCACGATCACCTTTTCCATTCTCTCACCTCTCACATGCCTGCTTTATTCTCTCACATGTAATCTCTCACCTCTCACATGGTTGCTTTCATTCATGGTTATGTTAACAAATAACAATGCAGTGTAATATTTACAAACAGTAAACCAAGTTTAACTATGGTTATGTCCAGCATGTAGCAATATTGCAGGATTCTAAAGTAACCATACCAAACAGATGCACCATCTGTTAATACTCAAAAGAAAAAGTCTTGAATCATGAGACCCCGAACACAACTATTTGAGGCTCTATACTACATTTGCAGCAACCATCTTCAAAGCCATTTTGCAGCAACCATCTTCAAAGCATTCAACCACCATTGCAGCACCTCGACTTCAGCCACCATTGTGGCCAAAAGACTTCAGTTTTATCAACATTGAGGTGTAAACCACGACAAGGTCCGTCTGCCATAATCATCTCTAAAACCTTACCCGACCAAGGTATCACCAATAATAGTGCCATCATCCAATACCAAGCTTGAAAAGAAAGGTCAAAGAATCTCTAATCTTACATGCTAAGGGATGTAAAACTAAAGCAAAAGAAGAGGCCCAGCGGATCACCTTGTTGCACATGATGGGACCAAAGTATGCTCACGTAATATAATCTAGCGGGACTAGGTAGCGAACTCCACTGTTAGATATTACTTTTCATATACATCAAACCATAACACGTAGTAGCATATAGATGGAATTCTAGAGAAAGTTAGAGGTTTAGGGAACTTAGTGAGAGAAAGTGAAAGATATTATTATGAGCTCAACTCTACCTTGGGAGGTAGAGTATTTATAGTTTTACACAATCGCCACACTTTGGGGCATGGATCGGGCATCTGATGGGTAAAGACCGTCCAGTCCTCCACGGTGTTACTTAACTAAATACTACTAAACTTAATTGAACTACGACTACGAGCTTTCTAACGATTACATATACTTGAGGTGACCGACTCTTTAATCTGGGAATTTTCTAATTCCTAACAATCTCCCAAGGAGGTCACCTCAATCATGTACTAAAATTACATTGAATACAACGGATATTACATTAAAAATTGATCTAGCATTCTTGATGTAGTCCTTTGCTCTAAGCTCGTAGTCATTGATTCTTCACATTGCATGTTTGGTTACTTCAGTGGAGGTCTTTCTTGATCCGTGATAATAAATTTGAGCCATCCTTTGAGATCATCGGCTATTAACAATCTACGAGACATCCATTGTGGTGTTGTGACTTTGAGACCGACATGCTCACATTACGGATCATGATATCTTCTCATCGAGTAGCGGAAGCATTTGTTGAATCATGATATTGGCGGCGTAGCGAAGCATGGAGTGAAAATATCGAGTCATTGATGCACTTATCATGATTTCTTTTGAGATGAATGTGTAGTGTGAGCATGCGGCTATGGATTGACCGCTTCATTACGATCATTACAAGCGTCGGGTGTACACATACAACAGTTAGCAATAAATCGCACGAAAGTGTCTTTGATCACTTCGTTGAATTGAGTCTGCGACCGCGGTTCCCGTTGATCGGTATAAATATTGCACTGTGATCGGTGGGATTCCTAAGAATCTCCTTGACGGGTTTCGGTACTGTTCTATTTGTTCTCAAACGGAACATCTCAAAGAAGACACACGGGTGAGTGAACCAATAATTTTTAAGTCCATGATTGATGAAAAGAGATTTGAAAAACAATCGTGTATTGCTCAATAGAAATTGTTTTGCAATACAACGAAGGTTTTATTGAAAATCAATTATCAATCATAAAAATACCTTTGGTTTGAAAAATGAGTACAGTCGATGTGCTAAAGAAAAGAGTTTTAAGCACAAAGACCGGTTTTCAAAGGTATCCGTCGATCCATAACTGAACCGAGATTGATTCAAGAAATTGAATCGCCCATTGTTTCTGTTCGGTTGTCACATGGTTGATCTATATAATAGATCTCACATGCCACCTACCGGGAGCTTGTTTGATGTTGGCTCGAGAGGCTTTCCATCTTCATTGTGAATATGTAAACACATCACTCGGATGTTACGGCAATACCACAAGGATAATGCGTGGGACTCAAGATATAATCTCTCTTTCCACATTGTGTGAAGCGAGAGTCTTCATTGAGAGTGTCCTAATGAGATTTATTGATGATCTCGTGGCTCTAGACTCGATTTGTGCATATTTGGATCCTATAACGGAGACTAGGGAGGGTCTCATTCTGATATCAACCATCTCTAAGAGAAGTCGATAGATAATGTTGGTTCCGTGAGAATGAAACAAGTCCTTTTAAGAGGAACTTGAGTGGTTTGGAAAGTTGAAGTGCGATGCGTCCTTTGGGTCCATGACGTCTTGTCTTCAATACCGATGTTACCATCGGTAGCATATGAAGTGAACCCGGTTTACGCCTAAGGTTGAATTAATGGAGGGCTATTTGTTTTCACCCTATTCTCATTCAATTCTTTTTAATTCTTCACCCTTGATTGCTTACGAGACTTCATAGCTAGAACCTTGTTGGGTTTATTCCGGTACTAGCTCGGTCTTAGTCCGCACTCTTCCACTATCTCATTTTCTCCTTTTATCATCATACCTAAGGACTTCTACACTAACTAGTGGATTGTCCACAGGTAGATCCCTCCGGTTACGGCGGATCATGGGAACCAATACCTAACCTTATCATCCTTATATCACCGTACATAAAGTAAAGTTGGTCGGTCAATTTGGTATTGTTCGGCGACCATTGGATCAATTGAAAACCATTTGAAAATCAATTCGGATACTTGTGATATATTATCAAAGCATTTTGTACTGAATTGTTTTGATAATTTTAAACGAGAACTCCCCTCAACATGTGCATCAAGTATTTGAAAATGTTTTGCACACGGAGGCAAGAGAAAGAATTAACTTCTTTGATTACCATTTTCTAAAGATATCAACATCACTTCCTCAACGGATCAAGTGGGTATAGCATTTAGGAAGGATGAGGTTTCCATGAATTTGCTCCCCTCAATATGTGCCTCGAGGTTTGAAAAGAGTTTGCACATACTAGAGGAACACACTGATAGGATGAATGATCACGTTTCAAATCAAAGGTTTAAGATAGATGCTCCCCTCGACATGTGCATTGAAAATTTGAAATCGTTTGTCACATGTGGGCGGGGATAGTATGTACATCCGTTTATAACCATTTACCTAATTATCGGTTTAAATCTAATTTAAATCACATTCTCCCCGATCACAATTATCAAATCATTTGAGATTTGTGATCTAGTATAATTAAATTGATTTTGAAAGCTTTAAGGAGAATTGTGACTTGATTGTGAAAGTGTTTTAAGCGTCTGGATCGATTTTGAGACTTTAAACTCCATTAATAAAACATGCATGTATATCTTTTGAAAACAATTTAATGCCAAATAACTTTTAATTTAATTGAAATCATTCTCCCCTCAATCAATGACATAGGTTGTTGATTGAGAGATAAAGATTTGACAAATAAGTCCCGATGATTTTCAAAATAGAGATCGAGTTATTTTTCAAAGCATTTGGTTTTCAAGATAAATGTTTATAGAATCGAGCATGGAATTTGAAAACATGTTAAGACATGGCTCTGTTCTTTCTTTTAAGACCGGTTCTTGCTGAAAATGACAATAAACCATTTCTCTTTCTCCCAAAATATATATATATATATATATATATATATATATATATATATATATATATATTTTTAAAGAATTCGAACAACATCTAAAGTCCGTGTCATTCTTTGAATGACAGCACAAAACCGTAGATATTATCGAACCGGAAGAAACATGACAAAAATGACAATATTTTTGAAGAATTTTGAATTTTCAAATTTTATGGATTTTGAAAGTTTTATATTTTTCTTTTGATTTTGAAGGTTTTATAATTTTGTATTTTGTTTTCAAATATATATGTACAAGAGATAGATGAAGAAAGACCTTTACTCTCGTCTTCCTCCACGAAGGCGTTTGAGAGTTTCTGGTTGAAGGCTTTTCAAACCAAGTCGTGGAAGAATAAACTCAAAACGTTCTCTTGGAAGAGCTTTGGTGAAGATGTACGCTAAGCGATATTGAGACCTCACAAAATATAGTTCCACCACACCTTTTTCCACATTCCCCGATGAAATGATGTCGAATGTCGATATGCTTTGCTCTTGAGTGTTGGGCGTTGTTGCATGAAAGAGCAATAGCACTTTTATTATCACGATGCAGAGGATTTTGTTGAATTCAAAGCCATAGTCGGATAATTGTGATCTCATCCATAAGATTTGAGCACAACAAGATGACATGGCTATGTATTCGACCTCTGTAGAGAAATAGAAGTACTCATTTGCTTCTTTGAAGACCGACTCACAAGCTTATCACCCAGCGAGCACCTCGGCGTGCTTGACGTGTATCTTGACAACTGCATGATCGGCATCTGCATAGGCCGTTAGTGACATACCGGTGTCCTTGGTGCCATATTCCCATATTGATGGTTCCTTGGAATCCGAAGACCCGTTTAAGCGCTTCAAGGTGCTTTTTAGTAGGCAGCACGGTATCTAGCACACATGCACTGAGAGAACAAAATGTCGGTCTACTAGCGATGAGATACATCGGGATCAATCATACTCGATATTTAGTCAGGTCAATCATGATCCACGAGAGGTCCTCATCTAGTTTGGTTCGGTCGATCATTGGGGTGTCAGCGGTCACTTGAATCAAATCAAATTTCTTTAAAATCTCTGTTGCATATTTAGATTGATTTATGAAAATGCCTCAGGGACTTTGAAATTTGTAATCCCAAAAAATGACATTTGTCCCATCATTGACATTTGAAACTTTGAACTCAATTCATTTGAAAAACGATCACATTCCATTGGGTCGGTCGAGGCAAAATAATATCATCAACATAAATTTGAACATGAATCAAATGTTTGCACGACTTCTGGTGAACAATGTAGGATCAATTGCTCCTTTGATGAATCCGGTTGATAGAAGAAACTTTGATAGTGTATCATATCATGCCCTTGGAGCTTGCTTTAAACCGTAAAGAGCCTTCTTGAAGCGATAAGCGTGGGTAGGATGCTCTTGATTCACAAATCCTTGGGTTGGTGGCGTGAGCGACTTCTTTAAGATCTCCGTTTAGAAATGTCGTCTTTACATCCATCGATAAACTACCATGTTCTTACTAGCGACATTAGCCGAAAGATTACGATTGCCTCGATTCGAACAAGCTGGAGCAAAAGATTCTTCAAAGTCTATACCCTCCTCTTGGCGATATCCTTTAGCAACTAATCGAGCCTTGTTCTTCAACACATCACCATGCTCATCAAGTTTTACTTTGAAGATCCATTTTAGAGCTATAATCATACTTGCGATGCGGGCAGTACTAACTCCCGTACATCAAGGCGATCAAACTCATGAATTTCATCTTGCATAGCATTGAACCGACTATCTTCATTCATAGCAGTTTTAACATCTTTTGGTTCGATCTTAGATAGTACGGAGTTGAAGAAGCACCATAAGGCATCGGTTGCGAGTTGCTTCGGGTTGATCTGAGACGAGAGGATTTCCAATGATGTTGTCTAATGGATGATCGTGAGTCCATTTACGAGGTGTTCATGTGGCATTTGTTGAGGAACGGGGTAGGCGAGTCGATGTCTCACGAAGAAGATGGTTCGATGATGATTCGGGGAGTAGCAAATATGTTTTCAAATGGAGCATCTTGAGGAGTAGCAAAGGATTAACTTCATCATTGATGCGAAACATTTCCATGATGTACATTTGAAGAATGATGATTTGTTGATGAGGCGAAGGATCGGACGATTGCTTCTTGGCTTAAAGATATTGAGGCGAAGGATTGACTTCATTCAACGGAATATGAGCATCCTCTGTTGTAGGATCGGCCCTCATTAGTAGTAGACTCATCAGTTCATCAAACATGGGATCAAACAATTTCTTTACATCATCTTGGATGGAGGTACATATGGAGTTTCATGAGAGGAGTTTGGAACAAGGATGAACCAATAGGATTTGTTTTGAAGTGCGGGTCTGGTTGGAGTGTCCGAGGAGCCATTTGACGGTCGACTCATCAAGCGTAACATGAATTGTTTCCATGATATTTGGGTTCTTTTGTTGTAGATTCGGTATCCCTTTTGTTTGATGCATATCCTACAAATACTCAATGTTAGCTTTGGCCCTAAGTTTGCCTAAGTCTTGACCTCATTAGTTGGATAGCACAATGCACCCAACACACGAAGGAAGATAGATTAGGTTTTCTGTTGTGGACAAGTTCATATGGAGTTTTCCATGAATAGTGTGAATCGGGAGCGATTTTGTGTGTAGCATGCGGTGGCAATAGCTTGACCAGAGAAACATTGGAACCTTAGAGTAGATCGGCATTGTTCTAGCGACTTCAACAAAAGTCGATTTCGTCTTTCAACTACACCGTTACATTGAGGGTTCGTGGAACACTTCTTTGATGGTGATTCAACGCTTTCATAGAATTCACTAAGTTGTTTGTTGACAAACTCGGTTCCATTATGCGTTCGATAATTACGGCGGTTTGTTGAGTCGAACACAGTGTTTGTTTGATGAGTTTGATGATGATATCGGGAGTTTCATCCTTTGTCCTTAAGAACTTGACCGGTGAATCTAGGTAATCATCAACTACAACTAACACATATTTCTTCCCAAAGATATTACGCACCTCATTGGTCATAGATCCATATGAATCATATGAAGAACTTCTATGACGAGTTAGTAGGTTTGGTTTATGGGCGAACATCTTGCTTTTTCCCAATTGACATCTTGAACAAAGATGATCCTTTTCATACTTTAGTCTAGGTAGACCTACAACTAAGTCCTTTACGGAAAGATCGTTGATGGTGCGAAGTTCAAGTGATTGAGACGGCGATGCCATAACCATGACTTTGTTTTTGAAGCCTTAGATAACAAGCGATTGGAGATGCCTCATCATGTCATCGATAGATATGGTGTAAAGGTTTGAGCCACGAGTTCCTTTCAGCAGTTCCTTACCGTTAAGATCTCTAACAAAGCGGTATGTTTTACGAAGGCTACTTCTAGATCGAGAATCACGAAATTGACCAGCGAGAGAGCAGTTATGACCTAAACCTTCCATAATACACTCTCGAGATGACACTATTACCAACAACATAATCTCCATAACCCGTTATAGCACCGAAATGATCATTACCAAATCTAACGATCCGATGAATTTGCTCACGAAGTTCATGAGCGCGACCGGTCTCGGTCATATGCTTGGAGCGACTGAGTCCGGTACCACGAGCGATTTGAGCGATCTGCGGTTGAACCGAACAAGAATGGATAAGCGAATAATTGGGATCCCCATGCAAGAATGGGTTCCATTTGGTTAGTAACAGCAGTTGGAACACCGCGCCGAAATAAAGCATTCATATCGAGACGGTGAGGTAATGGAATCATTGTGAGTAGATGCAATACTAGTGTCGTATTAGCCTGTTCGGTGTGACCACTTCTTAAGGAATAGTTCTACGGTGAGGCATCCATTTTCTAGTGGGCATTATCGATTGGTCTTATGACCAGCGGTATCCAATATAAACCTATTACTGTGAATGTTCTTCTGTGGGTTTCCATTGTTTCTAACTTTCTTTCGCTTTTGCCTTTTAGCCTTTTAGCATGAATTTTAGCATTAACAATATTGGACAATTAACATCATTAGGCAAAACATTGACATCACATCCATGATTAAAAGCGAATTCAAGCAATCATCGATACAAGTTTTGCAAATAGTATCGAATTGAATTAATTACTGATGCGCCTATGGCTAATACTAGAATCAACACGATTCGTTTTATTCGATTCAAACTTAAGGTTCCTAGATTGTTCTTCTACTTTCTTCGAGTTCACATTCTTAGCTTGAGAGGTCTATCATTCCTTGTATTGTCTTGAGACTTTGACTGCTCCCTTTAATGTCATGATTACTCTGTAGAGGAATGGGAACATTAGTTTGTTTCTCTACTGCACCACTGTTTAGATGTCTTTGGGATCGAACTACATCAGGTGCACTCTGGTTCACTTTCTTAAAGCTAGATGTCTTGAGATTAGTACTCTAGAAGGCACATTTGAGTTCTCTTTCCTAGCATTGACGGATCTAGAATCTGAACTACTCAGGGTACCTCGGCTCTCATTCAAAACATTGGGAGTAGAGTGCATATCATATTTGTATTAGGCATTGAGCATGGAATCAAGGTTAACTCTCTCACCTAATGTCTTTGGGCATATAGTGATCAAGCATTCTAAGATTTCTTGAGATCGTTTGGCATATGAGCATGCATGTCCAATTGCATTATCATGAGGTTTCTCTAGCTTATCCTCTTCAACAATCTCACGCATTCTAAGCAATCCTTAAGGGATGAGAAATATGTTTGAATAGCAAGTTTGTTGTTCCTTAGGTGAGGGAACATATGTCACGGATAAAGCGATTTATTACAGTGAACCTTAGATACAACATTCTCCCCATTGATCATTGGCATTTTCCTTTTACGACTCCTCCAGTTCTCAATTTCCTTTTGCAATGAAGTTATTTGTTCGTTGTTTTTTTACAGTGACTTTAATTGATTCAAACAACTCATTGAGTGACGTTTAACCTTTTCATTTTCTTCTAGAAAACTTTCGTTTTCCTTTTGTAAAGCATTTACTAGGTTTTGAAGATGAAACGTTTGAGAATTACGAGAATCTAAAGGAGGAGGCATTTGGGACTGTCATATTGTTCGTTTGACCCTTTAATTGAGAGATTTGGGCTTTCAACTTTACGATCGTGTTACAGAGAGCTAGAATCTGTTCATCTCGTTTGTTAATTTGAAAACTACATCAAACTCGGAGCATCGAAGATGTCTTGATATTTGAAGTTTTGACATTTTCTTTGAGATGTTGATATTTTAGTTGTAGATTAAAATACTCAACTTCTAGTTTAGAAAATGTTTAACCAAATTGTCATGATCATCAGTTCAATTTTCTCATTTAGTTTAGAATTAGTTTTTCAAGCTCAATGACACGATCATGGGAGACTTTCGGGCCACGAGATAGTTCATGAAATTTGGAAGCATTAATAGAGCAATTTGAAGCGATGAAAAAGACATCTTGAGCAACACATTCGATAATAAGATTCTCATTTAATGTATCGGGTTCTTTCTCTCAATCTCATTATATTTGATCTGCAGCTCATAGTCACTAACTTGACAACCATTGCATCAAATTCCTTTTCCATACCATAATATCGGTTTCTACCCCTTTTAAGACTCTCAAAGTGCTCTTTTAGAAGTTTAAAGAAGGGCATGAACTCAGTTAAATAACATTCTTTCATTTGTTCAAAACCTCTTTCTCCTTGATTATACGGTGGGTGTGATCCTTTTCTTGCAAGTTTTCTCAAAATCAACAAATAGTTGAAATATAACGTATTGGCTAATTAATGTCTTGCTTTTAGTGGCAATTGTTCTAGGAACAAGATGCATTGGTGTGTTAGGAGGATACACAGTCGCTCTAGGCATTTTCAAAGGGAGGTTTGTTTCAATAATGTTTTCATTTCGACTTATCTAAATCCTTTTTCGGAAGACTTGTTCGGGAGTCAGCAGTCGAGGCTTAAACTTGTTCAAGGAAATCGATTTTCCTTCTTGTAATCATGAGGAGAGATGATTATGTTTTCTCTTTGCATTTGGGATCATTTGTTTCTTATTCATCTTTTCCTAGTGATTTCATTTAATATCTTATCTTCCTCGGTGCATTCAACGCAACTAGGTTTACGCCTAGGCTTAAGGACTTCATTACCATCATAAAGCACCTTATGAGCATTTCTAGCCTTTTAATTACCTATGGTTTGGTTCCTCAACAAGGGGAATGCTATGCTTATCGCTTAAGACACGATGTTTGTTGACCATGTGAGCGATCGAATGGTGTTTCCTTGTAAGTGCGACTTGTTTTCAAGTTTGTTTTCAAAGTTTTGATTAGAAAAATCTCTCAAGAGTTTTGATTCCTTTGCATTAAATTCTTGCTAAGCATTTTCACATTTTCTTGAAGTTCTTGTTTTGTTTATTTGTTTTAGAAAGTTTTTCTTGCAAGAATTTAATTCTTGTTTCAATACTTCTTCTAAACTTACTTTTTCTAATTCTTGTACTCACTTGGACATCCATTTCTGCTCGCAGGTGGTCGACTCAAATTTTGCGTTGTTCATAAATAGCAACACGTTCCTTATAGGCATTTAGTTGAAATATGGAATCATCGGGGCAGCATGCGGTGTATTCATCAAAGACATAGTCGTTGTTGACTATGAGAAGATGCATCACTTGGTACAACTTCACTTTCACTTTGTTTCACGTATTGATCGTATGGGACAATATTGATATTACCCATATTTTCAACATTTGATTCAATAGTTTCGATTGGTTGTACTTTGTCATGCATCATTGCACATCGACATCATCGTATAGCTTTAATACCTCGAGATGAGTTTGTCCTTGGATGGGCGACTTGTGGTGAAGAAGAGATCTTGGGAGAAACCATTGGAGAGATGCTAGCCATAAAGATTGTGTGTGCGATGGGTCCATCATCTACATCAGTCGTATGCATCACGATCGGCGACTTGAAAGGCGTTCGATGATTGTGACCTATCTCTGAATAAATTTGCTCATCCACATCGCATCATAGGTCTTGGCATTGCCCTCGACAAGAAAGCAACAATTCCTCTTCATCCAGCGCACACCATTGTCTGAGCTTGTGCGGCAACATCTTATCTCACAAGTGTCGGCGATTCGAGGGCGCTTTGGAGATGTGCGATTCCTTGCAATGTGTCCTTCACCACCATAGTTATAGCATTTGATAGGCTTAGCTTGACCTTGGTTACCATTTCTTCCTCGATTACGTTTGCCAACATAACCTCTCCCAGCTCCACCTCTTCCACGATCATCTTGTCTTTCTGAGCTGGTTGCACCACGATCCTTCCATCTTTAACGGTGGCTTGATTATGTGGGTTAGATGCGGTTCTAAGGTTGTTGTTGGTTTGTGGGAGAGAATTCATGTTTTGACTAATGAGAAGAGCAAGTTGATTAATGATGTTACCAGCGTGTGCATCGACATCGGCTTGTTTGAATTTAGGATCGAGGATGAGTTTGTGATTACCATTACCCAAGGGTATGACTTGTGATGCTTTGGTTGTGATTCCGATGTTTGAGTAGAAGGCGGTTGAATCATTAGGCGAGCTTGTCTCTCCGGGTTAGTTTTGAGCGATTGAGAATCAATTTTTCAAACATAGCATGTCTCTCGTTACGAAGGAGGAAGGCATAGAGTTGCTCATAGTTTGTGTTCTTCAATCCTTTAGTAAGCTTCAGCGGTAACAAACTTGTGCCATTCGGGATTCATGTTGTTCACAAATTTTGAATTCAATCAATATTAGGCATAGTCATTCGATGTTCCTCATGTCATTAACTAACTTATGAAATCTCACATAGTACTCATAGACATTCTCATCTGGTTTCATCTTGAAGTGCTCAAATTAAATCATAGAGTTGGGATTCTCATCTTCCATGGTCGATTCTGAACACGAGAGAAGCATCTTAACGTTATCCCAAATGACCTTTGCATCGATGTTATGATTGATCGACTTGTAGATGTCTTTAGGAAGACCTTGAAGAAGAATGTTTGAAGCCACGATATACGCATCGAATCTCTTTTCTCCTTATCATCAAGCTCATCATACATCTTAGGTCGGCATCCATTCCGTAGCAGGAGTACCATCTTCATTAGTATCAAGTATGTCTCTAGTCGTCTCAACCCGATATGGTCCTTCATCAATGGATTTGAGAATGTTGACACCATTTTCTTTCAAGGCAATACAATCGATTCGTTGAGCCCAAGAATCGTAGTCGATTCTGTCAAGCATGGGTGGGCGAGTATCCGAGCATTTGCTTGAACATCCTCGACAACGATGGAGATGGCGGTGGGGACGTTGGTAGACATGTTAACAGATTATCACGGATTTTATAACTCTATGATTAAGCCGGAAATAGATTCTTTCACGGATTTTACTAAATCAAGAGAAAACCGTAAACAATCACTCAAGTTGCTAGATGATAAAGCTCTAAGTCGCTAGAAACAAATGCACTAAGTCGCTAGAAACAAATGCACTAAGTCGCTACCAATTAATTAAGCTAGACGACCAAGTCGCTAGAATCCCAGTCGCTAACGAGAAAAGCAGTCGCTAAGTAGTAACTCGCTACTGGACCAAGTCGCTAACCAAATTTTGGCGACAATTAAGCTACACAAGTCGCTAGAAACACAAGTCGCTAAAGAGCAACTCACTCTTGACCAAGTCGCTACCACAAGTCGCTACCGTGGTGGAGATTCCACTACTTGTACTTTAACTCGCTAGATCTAACTCGCTAGCACCAACAACGTAAGTCGCTACAAAATATGAAGCAAGTCGCTACCAAGAACTATTAGTGAAGTAAGTCGCTAGCATGAAAACCATATAAACTTCACTTTTCAATCCAAAACAACCCAACCAAGATGATTCAAGCTTACCAAATGAAAACCTAAACACTTTTGATGATTCTAAACATAAAAGTACCAACAAAATTCAAACTTTAACACAAGAAATCAACCAAATGATGCAAAACCACTAAACTTTTCAAACTCAAAACCACCTAAAACCACTATAAATCCAAAGATGTGCAAGATATGATCTAACCATGGCTCTTGATACCAATTGTTAGATATTACTTTTCATATACACATCAAACCATAACACGTAGTAGCATATAGATGGAATTCTAGAGAAAGTTAGAGGTTTGGGAACTTAGTGAGAGAAAGTGAAAGATATTATTATGAGCTCGACTCTACCTTGGGAGGTAGAGTATTTATAGTCTTACACAAATCGCCACACTTTGGGTCGTGGATCGGGCATCGATGGGTAAAGACCGTCCGTCCTCCACGGTGTTACTTAACTAAATACTACTAAACTTAATTGAACTACGACTACGAGCTTTCTAACGATTACATATACTTGAGGTGACCGACTCTTTAATACCGGGAATTTTCTAATTCCTAACATCCACCCATAGTGAAATAGCGGAAATGCAACCGAACCTCATGTAACATAATGACCGGTCCACCATGTTGAAAGCGTTTTAAAATCAACCAACAACATGGATGGACCAACATCTCACCGGTCCTCAACCAAGCGGTTCACGAAGATGAAGAATAGCTTCCCACCCCGAACCCCAACACCAAGTTGTAAATCATCAAAATAAGCATGCGAAGAGTGGCTAAGCATGAAGCACAAACCTTGAAACTAAACGCCTCAAACAGTCCCAACGAAATAGGACGGATACCCCTCTGGTTTGACTAAGGGTGTGAGAGCACTAGCAATATACTCCCCAGCGCCCTCGGACATTTACCGACAAGAAAGAGGTTCACCACTTGGGTAATAAGTGATCAACTCATCGAAATAGCCACACGCACCACTCGAACAATCCAAAGGTGTTGGGCACATGACCCATCTCGCCCACAAGAAGTATCACGGGGAAACTCTTGATCATGTCAAGAACGATAGACGGGGATGCGGTTAGGTGATGATGGTCAATAGGTATATCGAGCAAGAGAGAGCGGTGAAAAGGGTGCTTAGCTCTTAAGTCTTCAAGAGTAGAAACATCATAAGGTGCAACACCGACAGGCGAAAGAACTCGGACCATGAGATAAACATCGCTTGACATATTACAATTATTATCATTATTACAATTCTCTTGACATATTACAATTAATTTACGTTATAATTCATTCAGATTATATTACAATTTTCTTGAAAGATTATCTTTCTTTCGAAAATAATATGTTACAAAACACAAATTAACAAACTTATGTCATTTCATGTCCACACATTAAAAAATAAAACATAAACATTGCAGTATATCAATTTAGAACATTTTCATGTTAGTAGAAATGAAAAGGTAATATTGCTGACAAAACAGTAGGAAAATGATATGACGATTACTTAAATATCTTAACATAGATTTTTCATATCATACTTATAATATAAAGCATGAACCCCTTGTTGAATGTTAAAATTTAAGCATATCAAAATTACTTAAGTGTCTTTAAAAATTTAAAACATAGAAATATATCAAGTCAAAAAATAATCTTGTTAAAAGTGAAAGGTTATAAAAGTTAAATAATTTATACAGTATTATTAGAAATATGTGTTTCCCTTTAAAGTTAAAACAAAATTATAATATATTCACTTCTTTTGTGTATTCTGTAATTATATTTTATTCCTTTATTTTGAACAAACGAAAAATATGTTTGTCAAAGTACTACTGTTACGAAAAATATATAATTAAAAATCGCTACCCACCAAAAAATTTAATTGTTTCTTTGACACCGCACGGATACGTTGCTAGCAGATTTTAAACTTAAGATATTGTATTATTGTTTCTTTTGTACAACATATATCACAGATGTACTTTATTTATTTTATGGGAGAAAGGAACTGTAACATTTCCCTCCATTTCATAACAAAATTTTATGCATAACTTAATTAAGAAGATTTTATATTCACATTTTTTATTGTGCTGCAAGTTCAGCATAGGTTTTAAGTTCTAAAAGGCATGCCGCGCGGTGTGGCATGGCCACGAAATGGGTCCAGGTGCGTGCAGGCGTCGTGTGAAAGGCGTGGGATAAGGCGTGAAAAGGCGCTTTTGGTAAGCGTGGTGGCTGCTTTTAGAAACATTTAGAGGATTTACGGTTTGGCTATTTTTCTTCTTACTCGTAATTTCAAACTTAATTAGTGCTTGAGCCTCGTATTTGGGCCCAGCTATTTGGGATTTGGGCGCTAGTATTTGAAATTCTCTTAAAAATGATATAAAATTATAAATCATAAATCTATAAATATTTGTTTCTTGCTTTAAGCCTTTAAAAAAGCGCCAGAAAGCTCGCAGTGCGTGAGAAGCTTGATGCGTGGCTGTGCCGCCACGCCACGCCTCACGCCTTTTAGAACATTTTTATTTCCAGTTTTTTTGTTTTATTTTGATCTAAAAAGGATTGCATACTTTCTCCACAAGTTTATGTTGTTTTGAATATAAATAAGAACCCATGTTACACCAATAATCTTTCCTACCCATGTGTGATCCTTGATTTGTGTCCCACAATATCAGGTCTAAATATAGCAATTCAACTGTATTCAAAATCACATCACTTGCTTACATCAAGAGGAAACATTTTTAAGTATTCAAAATCTAAATGCAGTATGTTTATGCTCCAACGCTTTTGGAGATAGGAATTTGCAGAGTCATATCGTAATTGTAACCTCAATCGACCTTAAGTACAAACAATCATAGTTGTATAGAATTAAAATATCTCATAACATACATTTTTTTCTTTTTTCTCTTTTTTTTCTTTTTTGCATTTGTGGAAAATAGAATCTAGTAAGAGGAGTGTCCTATGCCTCATTAGATAACGGGCCCAAGAAGTGTAAAATAAGCTAACCTAGTGTTATTAATCCCCGAGCATTCTACATGCTCTTAACAATACAAAACCGCTTAGCTTTGTCCTGTTGCCTAGAGTTTACTTCGCAGGAGGAGCAGCGCCACCAGTGGTAGGCCTACAAAGAAAACAAATGTTGTTTCGTCATGCAAGAAAATCATATGACAGACTAAAAATATCGTCGTTTCTTTTGAAATGATTTGAACAGTATAAAATAAGCAAGAAAACTTACAGTCCAACAAAAACTTTGAAAGCGTCGTAGATGCCCCATTGTGCTCCCGTAAGAGTTCCAATCATAAAGATACGAAGAGGAAGGCCACGGGTGAATAGACCAACCATACCAAGTTGCTTGACAGCCTGCACCCATAGGTTTATAGGCCATATTAAGATATGTTTGGGTCAAAACTGGTTGTGTTCAAAACGGGTATTCTTTAGTACTAGCTAGACATGGTTGCGTTGACATGCAATCACATTTTTGTCCATTGTACACTTATTTTAAATGACTAGTTGTTAGGTATGATTACAATTATGTTATGTGCAGAAACTATGGGTTTAAGTTTATTAAATAATGCATCTTTCTCAAATGTTCGAGATATAATATCATCTTTTTCAACCTTGGTTAAGTAGTTGTCTTTTTTTACGTATCGATATGAACATGTATTTTCTCCAAATACGTGGCTTGCCAAGTCACTGAGTTTGTGTGGCGTTGCCAAGTCATATGGCCTGCTTTCGTGGCTTGCTACGTGGAAAAAAAAAAAAAATTAATTTGAAAAAATTAATTTTTTTCAAAAATTTACGCTTTAAAATAAAAAAAAACCTTTACGTTTTTAAATCGAAAAAAAAACCTTACGTTTTTCAAATAATAGTTTATAGGCCATAGTCCTCCGTTAATAATAGTTTCACCGTTTTTGTCGTTTTATCCGTTTCGTTCGTTTTATCCGTTTCCTTTTTTTTACGTTTTAGTCCGTTTTCATTTGTTTTTAAAGTTTTTGTCCGTTTTTTATGTTTTGTGGTTTCTTACGTTTTTATCTGTTTCATCCGTTTTTTTCCGTTTTCTTACATTATTCTTAGATTTTGTCCGTTTTCTACGTTTTGCTGTTTTCATACATTTTATCGGTTTCATCTGTTTTTCGTACATTAGTACAAAAACGAAAGAAAACGGACAAAATGTAAGAAAATCTAAAAAGAAAAAGCAGATGAAAACCGATAAAATCGTATCTAAAACGGACAAACGTAGGAATAACGGACAAAATCTAAGAAAAATGTAAGAAAATCTAAAAAGAAAAAAGCGGATGAAAACCGATAAAATAAATGCAAAAATGGCAAAACGTAAGAAAAACGAACAAAAATCTAAGGAGCCGTTTAGTTGGAGAAATACTCCATTTTCCGAAAATTTTTCATGTGAAAGGGAAAATCGAAAATCGTTTAGTCGCACTTTTTCCAATAATTTTTCAAAATATGAAATTCTCATTTCCAATTTGTAATAGAAAAATGAAAATATCATTCAGCCTTCTCACTTTTTTCATTTCCAAAATAATAACACCATTTTTTCACCCTACACTTTTATCACGCCTCTTCCATCCTCCACCTTCACCTTCCATCGCCGCCCACCTCTCCGCCCACCGTCAAGTTTTCAACTAAACAACTTTTCATTTTAAAAATGGAAAATATAACTCCAATTAAGCGGATTTTCGATTTCCCAACTCTTCTCTAGGAGAAAACCATTTCCTTCTAGGAATTTAGAAGCGGAAAAACAGAAAAAATTTTCACTAACTAAACGGCCCCTAAGAATAATGTAAGAAAAGCGGAAAAACGGATGAAAACCGATAAAAGCGTAAGAAAAGCGGACAAAACATAAGAAAAAGCGGATAAAGCGTAAGAAAACGGACAAAAACTTTATAAAGCGAATGAAAGCGGACGACGTAAATAAAGGGGAAGCGGATAAAAAGCGAATGAAAGCGGACGAAAACGTAAAACGGGTGAAAACTATTATTAACTAAGCGGACTAATGGCGAAACTATTATTTGAAAAAACGTAAGGTTTTTTTTTAAAAAACGTAAGGTTTTTTTTTTTTAAATTTTTGAAAAAAAAAAATTAATTTTTTTCAAATTAATTTTTTTTTTTTTTTTTTTTTTTCACGTGAGGCAAAGTATGACATGAAGCCATCGCCACACAAACCCGCCGATTGGGCAAGCGTAGATTGGAGAAATGCAGTCTATATCGGCACGAAAAAAATACACTACATAACCAGGTTGAAAAAATCACAGTACATGTCGAACGTTGAGAAAGATACTGCTATTTAATAAACAAACCCCGTAAACTATAGACGAAAATATTTGGATGAAATGAAGATATTAAGACACTTACGTCACCAGCAGTAGCCCCTTTGGCATTGTTGAGGAAAGAAACCAAATTATCAGCCGGATGTGAGACAATGGCACAGAGTATACCAGCCACATAGCCACCCGCAAAACTCACCCCAAGCTGCAACTGTTTGCTGCATTGATCCTTTGGCACGGGGATGGCATACTTGTACAAGTTTTCCACAATAGTCTCGAACGATGCAAACTTCATCATTGTGTCTGAAAATGCACACATTTTTCACTTGTGTAATTCCCCATATTAATAGTTATCATATTTCACGCCAAGTAAGTTGATTTAGGTTGTGTTTTATCTCAAACTCGTCTAGCTCAAAGGGGAACAGGTCAAAACAGTATAAAATATACTAGTAGTCAGATTATAAAGAATATGAAGCACTAGATGGTCATTAAGATATTATTTGATGACACCCATGATTACTTGATGAGCACATGAAATATGATATTCATTCATAAGCTACGTTATCAACTTACATGGAATTTGTCGTCCCCAAAGAGGAGCTAGCCCCTTATAAAGCCTGCAAAAGAATAGATAAAACGTAGTAAGTCAGTGTTCTCACACAGGTAGAGCTTAAATACTTATTTTTTTTCGACGAATTCGCAAAAGACTAGTAAATGCTAGTCTCATACCCACAAACACCGTCGGCCTTAATAAACTTTGGAAGGCCATCAGACAGACCTTTGGCATATCCAGGCGTTGTTTGGACACGAACCTTAACAGCCTCGAATGGACAAAGAGCAATATCAGCAATAAATTCAGCAGATGCAGAACCAGCAAGGAAGATCAATGTTTTGTACTTAGTTGCATACTCAGGACCAGCAATGTCAGAGTATGTTTTCTTGAAGAATTCATAAAACCCGAACTTGCAAGCACCTTGTGCACTGTAACCGAGCAAAGTTGGAACCCAGCCTCTGAAGAATCCTTTCACGCCTTGCTCCTTGAGCAATACTCCGAAACCAGAAGCGATTCCTTTGTACTTTGTTGGGTTTATCTGAAAATTTGGATATTAAATTAAACTGCATATACAAGTGACAAGTGACAACGCACCATATGATATCTGTTTAACGACATGAATCACTATGTCCTTATTATCTTCTTTGTTTTTAGGCGTTTATCCTAATCATTAAGTATATGCCTATTTATCCTTAAAGCTTAATGGATCTAAAGCGAATCAAAGCCAAGTTAATTTGTTTATGCGTCAAATGTTACTGACACTCATTGTAAATTTGTAACTATTAAAATTTATTGAATGATCATATTTATACGAGAATTCAACCTGCATATTACATTTGACGAGATCCAATGGAGTCACGGCCATATGAGTTAGACCACAACTAAGAATACCACCAGCCGTACACGCTCCATAATAAGCCGGAGAAAACATCTTGATCTTCCCAGGCTCACTAGGAGCCTGAACCACAAAACTTCCATTCGATGATGAAACCACATCCTTAGACCTCAACGACGAAAAGACATTATGTTGGCTCACATTTGAAAGTTCAAAACCAGTAAATACGTTAGGAGAGTTGTAGAGGAAGGAAGGGATCAAAGATTGACGTGAGCTATCCATGAACTCCATCGTGAATGTGTTTGAAATCGTTGTAGGAGATCGAATGAGCAAATGTTAGATTCGAGTTTACGATGTATGAGAATAATGAAGGTTGGATTAATGGTAGGAAATGAATGAAAAATATGATTCAGAAATGTATGCGTATTTTAAGGTTGTTCTTTTGTTTTTTGAGTGATATTCTCATAATCTTTTAAGGGTTAAATGTGACACTAAATAAAGTTGAAGGGTTAAATGTGCTTAAAAGTTTGAAAAATGCAAACGCCGTTGCCGGGGATCGAACCCGGGTCACCCGCGTGACAGGCGGGAATACTTACCACTATACTACAACGACTTTGCTGTGAACCTGTTGTTAGAAGTCTTGCGTGTTTGTGTATTAAATAGTTAATAGTGACACACTTTTTTGTTTCACAACTAAATACTACAACGACTTTGTCTCCTTTATGGATTTCATTGATCCGAAGACTTGTATCATTGTATGAACAAGTTGTTACCGTATTTTCATATCTTCTTGCATGTTGGTAGACAGGTAGAGTGCGTTTCAAAATTAGATTAGTTTCTTTGTATACGTGGATTTTATAAAACTTGTGTGGATGCAGTATTTTTTATCTTTTATGGGTATTTGTTATGTGCGTTGTGAAAACTGGGTTATCCGCAAAAAGTAAAGACTTTTTTTTTGGAATTTTAGAAGTTCGGTAACATCATCTTGACACAAGTTGAGAGTTTCATATATTGTATGAATTTCTAGTTCTCCAATTTTTTGATATGCTTGATGTGTTTGAGGGATTTTTCCATTCAGGTAGAAGGTTGTAAATAAACTTGACCTTGATCTCCAACATGGTTTTCTTCATATTATTTCTCATTAATTCATTTAATAGTACACAGAAACGCGTACAAGTTTCAATCAAAAGCTCACATTCTTTAATAGCAAAGTTCTCATAACTCGTTATTGCATCAGTCAACTTAGTATGGACACTAGTTTAGTTATTTGCATCTGCTTCTCAATCTCATCCCACACAAGTCCTTGAAAGTTTCACAGTTGACAATGTTCGTGAGTATGTCATATGGGATAGTGAATACTGAGAATCACGAGATCTTTAGCAAGTTCATCAACTTCAACCGTTGTTTTCTCCTAAAAAGGAATATTGACTCAGACTTTTGCGTAAGGTTGACCTTCATTAGTAGTATCCATGATTGGTGTTTGAGGGTTTGAACTCAGAAAGTTATGTGTGAAAAATGATAAGGAAAATATGTGAGATTATCTAGTATTTATAGGCAAAAGAAAATTAATTGTTATAGTACGGACGGTACCACTAAATTTAGTGGTACCATCGGTATTTAACAGTACCGTGGCCGACAAAAACACTCCACATTTTGTTTATAGTGGTGAAGGTTTATTTCAGGAAGTTTGGAGCTGTTTTGGTGGGGGTGAATAGTTGTTGAAACATTCAAAATAATTTTTCCAATTAAAACATTTCTTTTCTATTCAAAAATAATTTGTCATATATATTTTTGAAATAATGTTTTGTCACTTTTAAAATGTGAGCTTTAGAGCACAAATTCAATTCTTTGATCACTTGTCATGTTGTAAATTTGTTTGTTCTTACCTAGAGTGATTTGCGTAGAAACGAAATATTTCGACT
The DNA here is from genome assembly GCA_022545495.1 of Chrysanthemum lavandulifolium. NCBI lineage: Eukaryota > Viridiplantae > Streptophyta > Magnoliopsida > Asterales > Asteraceae > Chrysanthemum > Chrysanthemum lavandulifolium. The sequence goes on along the minus strand of CM040239.1, from coordinate 269,754,786 downwards.
AAAACTTGTTATCATCAAAACGTAGAGATGCCAAAAAATAGAAAGAACGTTTTTAGACATTATTTGTATTAACATATTACATTCCATATTCACCTAATGATTGATATTTATACATAATCAATTATTGATGACTTGTGTCTTATTACAAGATATTGCCCTATATTTTTAAACATTGATAACAAGCAATACACTTTCTATACTGTTATTACATTCAGTTGTAATTCATAACATTGTTATTTGCCAATTATGACATGCAAAAGTATAAAACGATACTAAAGTGAATCATAATACAAAAATAAATAAATAAAGTAAAAATTGAAAAAATAAAAAAAACTATATTAGGAATCAACATAAGATAATAGAAAAGCAGAAGGACTGTATTGTAATTATGAACTAACTAAATGAAAAGTCAAAAAGTTATTGTGTTCCTCAACATTCTCTTATTGTGTATTTATGTTCCAAGTGACTATGTGTTGTACAAACATTTGTCTAGTGTTTTGTATGTCATTTAATCAGAGATCAAAATTAGTTCTTTGTCTTTGTAACACCACGACTTTTGACCAACCAGTTGTTTATGATGCAACTCACTTGTTGTAGTAATGAATTCTAAACACTTTAGCTTTCAAGCTTATTTTTAATCTTACGAATCCATTTAATTGCGACGCGTCCGGTGTTCGGTAGTGTCGCACCATATACGGTTGATCTTGAACCTTGTCCAATGGCTTGATTAGGGTGAATTTTTCTTGTTACTTTTTGGATCTCTGAATACTTGAATGTTATGGGTATTGAATTTTCATAGGATTCTACTTGCGTTTCACGGTTACACAATAACCAATACAATAATGCACACCACTAGAGCTATGGTGAATTCCCCCGTTTCACATTTTTTCTTGTTATTTCTTTCAACTTGGGGTAATGTTATTGTGTCTGGTAAGTTACCAGGAAAACATATGTCACAATGTACACTTTCTTAAACTTGAAAATCAGTTTCAAGTGAATTAAATGTGTGAAATTCACTCGTGTGAAATTTTATAAAATCTGGACCCTTTATGACCGCTGGAAGCAATGAAACCAACACGCATAGACGTGTTGAAGTGTTTAGAAATATCCACCTAAGATACTAAAACCGGATTACGTGGTTTAATCTTGCTATACCCTACTCAAACCCGGGTAACATTTTTCGTACCTTTATACGTTATCCAACAATTAAATATTCTCTAAATTGATTGTTTTGTGGGATTAATAACTCTTTGTCTCTCTCCCATAACTGATTTTCCCGTCACTTTCCATAAAAAAACTCCTTTTTTCTCACTATTTGCCTCAGTTTTCACTCAAATTTCAAGTCTAATCCATAAAATCAAATCAATAGTATAAATTACATAGTTCTATCCATCGTAATTGTGTTTTTTCGTGAATTTTTAAAACCTTGGGTTTTGATTCTTTATGTTAATTATCTTTGTGTTGGTTGTGTAATCGAATATGAAATGGAAATGGGTTTTTATGAAGTTCTTCGTCTATTATTTGTTTTACAATATGATGAATTACTTTTCATTCTAGCTATATCTTAAATAAAGCTAATATATCGATAAGTCAAATAGTAAAACCGATATGAATAACTGAATTAGAAACTTGAAATTCAGGTCGATAAAGCCAATTTACACACAGGTAATAAAATAATGTTAATCCCACTACGGACCATAAAAATTCCAAAGTAATTGTCTTAATTTATTAAAGGTTGTATATCAAACAAAGTATTAAAATCAAATAGGTGAATGAATCTCCGCAACTGAAAATTGCTAAAAAAAGGATAGGGTTTCAAAAACTATTTTAGTTTTGTAAGGATGTGCACGATACATGACATTCGATAGTTATACTCCTTTTTTAATTAAGACAATTGATTTTTTGTGGGGTGTAGTGACATTTTTTTAATATATGTATTTTTATGCATTCTTTACATTTATGAGAAAATGAAAATGGTGGAAGAAGAAGCCTTTTATTATTATCGGTTTTCATTCTCTGTCTCAACAAACACGGGTATCCCATCAATTACATTTCTAACCTTTGCATTCACTTCTACCAAACATCCCAAAAAAGCCTAGTTAAAGAAAGACGATGCACTTGTATTGATATTTCACCCTTTATGCGTAGAAATGAGCATGTCTTCCCAAATTTGGGCAAATTGCATAAAAAGGTATCAAACTTACATTCAATTTCAATTTAAGGTACCCGACTATTTTTTTCTCAATCTAAGGTATCCAAGTTAATTTTGATTGCAATGTTGGGAAGCTTTTACCTACACAAAAGGTTCCAAGTTACCATCAACATACTTCATCTTCCCCAATCAACTTCCGGCCAACTTCCGGCCAAAAATTTATATTTTTTGTTTTACTTTAATTTGCATTAAAATCTATGCATCTTTCACTATATTTGTAACCAAATAAACATATCCTTCATTCTATGCAATAACAAGTCAAAACGTTTATTTCCAAAATTCATATAAAAGCTTTTCCTTTTTTTTCTCTTCTTCCCCACAAACACACAAAGTGCTGTCACTATAAAACTCATACAAAAAGATGTATTTATTTCATATTTTCAATCCGTATAAACACACTAACAACGCACACTACAATCCTTAGCTCTCATCTAATAAGCTAATAAAGAAAGTTATTACCCAATAACAAAATATGCATTTGGCCCAGTGGGAAAAGGATTAGCAATTGGTTAAAGCTTGAATGGATAGACCCTCGTTCAAAAAAAACAAATGAATAGACCAAAAATCATTCTAGCTCACTGCTTTTTAACCCAAAAAAGAAAATTATTACCCAATATATAAACCAATTGTACGTTAATTTTAATTTTGATTTGATCTTTCTTTCTCCATATCAGTGATATCACTAATCAATTCCAGCCATTGATAGGAAGTATACTAACCATCAGGTAGGTTTGATGTTCTTTGTTCAAGTTGAGCAAGTTGCTGAAAAAGTCATGTTCCGGAAATGTGGGTAACCTGTTGACTGCATAAATGTGACCCAGAACCTATCAATTGCTACAACATTCAAACCAAAAATAACTTTGATCATTTTAATTGAGAAAAAATAGTTGGGTCATTTAAATTGAAATTGAAGATAAGATTGATACCTTTTTATGCGATTTGCCCCCCAAATTTATAGGGGTTGTTGTGGATTCTATAACAATCCATGAAACATTAACAAAAACTTCTTAGAGTATTTATTCAAATAACACTACCATATTGTAGATAAATCTACAATTATTTTCATACTATCATAGTGTTCTATAAGCTTGTAAAACAATCCATAATGTCTTATTGCAAGAAACTTTTAGACCATGTAAGAAGGATTCAATTAAATTTGATCAAAATGACATGACGATAATTACACCCATACATTTAAAGTTTCAAATCAATCAATATTGTGTAAATAACTAAAACTTAACAAGAAGATAATTTGTAAGTGCATCTTCTGTGCAAACTTCTTACAAAGCTTTTTACTATTATAAAAATTCATTCAAATGCATTTTTTCCATTGGAGTCAAAAACTTTTTAGGCTATAAGTAGAGAAACATCAAGTTATAGGCATGTTTTAACCATCTTTTTTCCTCTTTATTTTGTGGTATCAATTTAATTCATTTGATTACTTTAATAACTTTTTTGCATTTGAGCACACAAACTTGTTTTACGTAAAAAATTTGGTTATTTTTTTTATATTTTTGTTAATTTAAGCCTAATAATGTTATCCCAAATCTCTACACATGCATTTAGATGAAACATAAAAATATGCAAATCAAACACACATAATATTGTCATCATCAAATACATATCGATATATTGTCAAGTAAACACAAACACGTAAACACACTCATAAACGATAAGCCAAATGCATTTTAAATCCACCCACACAACAAATTTGACTTATTTAGTTATTTATATTGTATCAGATGTATATATTACAGTATTATATATTGGAAAATTTAGTGCACTTGTGGGATTAGTTAACACCTGGTTTTGAGTTAGGAGGTACGGAGTGTACACCCATGAGGTCCCTGAACACCCCGACTCGACTCAATAGTGGTTAGTCTTGGTAGTATATTAGTTACTCGATAATGTAGTAACTAATGGTTCCTTGGTAGTGTTATGGTTCCTCTTGCTAGTGTAATGGTTCTTCTTGATGGTTCCTGCGGTAGTGTATGGTTCTGCGCTAGTGTAATGGTTCCCACTTGGTAATGTTGCGATAATTATTTTGTAACGACTTTGACTCATTCAATTTCTTTGTTATGGACCGCTTATGATCACGTTTAATTGGTCGTGTAACCACTATTTCTATTATTATGGAGGTTTATTATGGGTGATTAATTGGCGTTAATCACACATAATGTCCATTGATTAGTATTGAGTGTTCTACTATAAATAGAGATTGTCATCTTGACGAAGATACCTTGAAAATAACAATACCGGAGAAACAATGAAAGCATAAACACTTGAAAGCAAAGGGTTATTAATTTGTGCCTAAATCAATAACATACATTTGGTCTTATCCAGTAGATATTCGTGATACCCAGGCATTGGGTCGAATAGTTTACTTTGGAAAGTGATCACACGATTCAAGTGATATCCCAGTAACCACCTAGTGGTATTTGCGATTCTACTAATTGTCTTAACCTCATTCGGGAACTACCACCAACAATCAAAGTAAACTATTTGTGATAATCAATGGTTGTTCTTTGTAATGAAACACATGGCTTCAAACTTTGCCAAGCTTGATAAGTTTGAAGGGTGGACTTTAAGAGGTGGCGAAGAAGATGCACTTTGGTTTGAAGCATGAGTGTGGTTTATGTGCTAACCACTCCTATTCACGATGATGGGGATGATGCTACGGTGGAGCATATCGGAAGAAGGAGCAAATGGGAGAATGATGACTACATTTGCGAGGTCTTATTCTCGATGGTATGTCCGATTCTCTATTTGGCATTTATCATAACATTGAATCTTCAAAAGAGCGTGGATTCCTTGGATGCCAAATATATGGTGAGGATGCATCAGTAAGAAGTTCCTTGTTAGTAATTTCACAAATTACAAAATGAGTGATTCAAGACCGGTTATGGAACAATACAATGAACTTCTTGGAATACTTGGAAGGTTTACACAACCTGATATGCACATGGATGAGGCTATTTCGGTCTCTTGTGTCATTGATAAACTCCTCCTTCTTGGAAAGATTTCAAGCATACCTTAAAACATAAGAAGGAGGAATTAACTCGGTTGAGTTGGGCGACCATCTGCGCATTGAGGAATCTCTCAAGGTGCGAGGATAATGACAAGCCAAAGAGTAGCAATCTGCTTTGGTGCATCTGTTGTCAATATGGTGGAGCATAACAACTCCACGGTACAATGACAACAAAGGCAAGCGCAAATATCATGACAACACAAGGAGATCCTAACAAGAAGGCAATACCTACTTGTTGGAAATGTGGCAAAGCGGTCACATTAAGAGGGATTGCAAAGGTGTTAAAGTTGGTGGTAAAGCCAATGGATCGAGGCACTAATGGTTCGTGGGTGGTGGTTCTTCCAACTCACCTGAAAGGTCGAATATGTTTAATAAGTCTTTTGGTTTATTATGTTACATATGTATCGAATCTTATTATGTGCGGGATGATGATGTTGCGTGGTGGGTTGACTCGTGCAACAATTCATGTGTGCAAAGATAGAAGCCGGTTCAAGACTTATGAGTCAGCGAATGATGGTTCTATTCTTCACATGGAAATGAGTCAATGACCTTGGTGCATAGGTCGTGGTTGTGTAGATCTTAGATTTAGTTCGGAAATATTGTAACTTTGTTTAATGTTATTCATGTTCACGATATCGGGAAGAACTTGGTTTCAAGTAGTATTTTGAATAATCATGGATATAAACAAGTTATTGAATCGATAAATTTGTTCTTTCTAAGAATGGTGTTTTATTGGTTTTGGCTATTTATGTAACCAAATGTTCAAAGGGCAATATTGTCACCGATAGTGTTAATTCAAATTTTGTGACCACCAATGACTGGTGACTCTACCCTATGGAATGCTAGACTTGGCCATGTACACTGGTATTTACGAGAAAAGCTCTGGTTAATTCCATGTTGTCCTATTCGTGGACCAACGCTTGAAAACTTTTATTAAATAGGGTTCCGGAAAGAGGCATGAACTACGACTAAAGGAAACCATATATTTGTTGGATATGCATCTTTGAGCATTCCAAGGCTTTTAGGTTCTATGTTATTGAACCTAATGAATATGTTTCACCAACTCCATAATTGAATCAAAGGGATGCAAACTTTGATGAGAATAGATTCTCATCGATCGCTGGGTTCAAGAATACCCAAACCCTTAAGTCAAGGATTTTAATAGAAAATACCCTAAGTGTTTATATCATTAAACACTAATAGGTCATCGAGTGCATAGTCTCTCGGTGAGCCATCTTCGTGATACTCAAGAAGAGATGAAGAATAAGTCTCCGCCAAGAAGGCGGAACTTAAAGGGTGAAGACCGAGTCAAGAAGAAGATGGTGGATTCAGTGAGTGATGACAATAACTCATCGAACCCCTAAACTCCTCACCAACTACTTACATCAAGACAAACTAAAACTTAAACGAAGACTATGAAGATCAAGAATGGGCGGGATAAACGGTTACATTGAAATGAATAAGACAGAGTACTTATCCCGAAAGTTTCCTTTTAGAATCAAAGATCAAGAATGACATGAAGAAAGTGACTTGTTCCTTTACCTAATATAGTCTTTGTAGAACAGAGACAAAATACATCGATATTTTGTCTTCTCATAAATTGTCGGTTGTCACTTAGTAAAGAGTTAAAACTCATACTTGTATAAATAGCATAAGAGATGGAGTGAAAGTTTAAGCTTGTGAATTGTAAAACACACACACACAAGCCATCTTTCACTCCTCCAAATATAACTTTGTCCCCGAGATAGCTCGGTGGTTCCGTGTGTTGTGATCGACTTAGCTTTGAGCTTAGTGAGGAGTTACAACACTTTGTCATTTCAATCCCTAGTCTTGCTCCGCAAGTACTAGGGTAACGATTCTTTGATTCATTTCTAATAAGAATGTGATGTTGAAAATTACTCTTTGTGTTTTACTTATATCTTTTCACCATTGATTCACTATTAATTTGTTTACAATACTTAAACCTGCCTTTATACTATAGTGAATAGGAACAACAAGTGGTATCGTAACCGGGTTGATTATAAACTATTTTTAAGCCGCTCTAAACGCTTTTAAATCGGGATCCTAAAATGGTCGAATTTGATGTACCCCAACTAGTCGACAAAATGGTGGAGCTTATTCAAATTTGTTGCCCTAGACTTGAAGTTGGTAAATTTAACAAATGGAAAAGTGTATGCTTTGCTATTTGATTGGGATGGAACCTTATTATATCAAGTGTATAAATGAAGGTCCATTTATCCTAAAGATCAAGGTTTGCCTAAACACAAGCTCGATGAACTGTGGATGAGAGGAGAGTGGTCAACTGTAACCAAAGACTCAAAAGTATCATCATATCATGTCTTCTCGATGATATTATGGAGTCGCTTATAAGTCGTAGTACAAATAAACAAACCCGAGATGACCTAGTTCATAGCCATGAAGGCCCATCCGATACCAAGGAAAACAGGATAATGGACACAAACTTGAGTATAACACCTTCGTGGCTAAGGACTCAAACTCGTCTCAAACTTACACCCGTACAAAACTCTTTTAAATGAACTGTCAAATGATGGTGTTAAGTTGTCCAAACATGAAATCAATGTTGGTTTTGTCAATAGTCCGCTCGAGAAGTGGTTGAATTTCTCTCGTGGACTTAGGAATGCTAATCATATCCGAAATCTTGAGCTTCACGAAATTTATGGGAAATTTGTCTATGAGGAAAATCTCATCAAAAGACGATACCCCGACTTAAAGAAGTCTCGAAGTCAAGAAGTCCCCACCACCACTTCATCACCAATATCAATTGCTTTCTTTTCTAACAATGTGGTTCAAGATTTCCAATAAAATTCAAATGATGAGCCTGATGAGAGATCAAGTGAGGAGTACCTAAATGACCTGAACGTTGAATTTCAGGAAAGGGCACTCCTTGCTAACTCTCGGAGGTTTATAAAAAGAAACAAAGGTTCTTCAAATGCTAAAGCAAATGAGGACACTAAATGTTTTAAGTATCACAAAAGAGGTCATTTTGCAAAAGACTGTTTTTCAAAAACAATTTCAACCTCTTATAAACCATCGTGGTCAAATCGGTCCTCGTGCTTTAGCAAATTTCAACCTAAAATCTATCGCCTCATCAAAATTTTCAAAACAAATCGATCAAAACAAAACGTGGATTTTGAAGCTAAATACAAGAAATCTAAAGCTAAGTTAGCATTGCTCGAGGCCACACCTCGTAAACAACACACACTAATAAATGCATGGGGGTAAAAACAAAGGACTTATTGCTAAAGTATTCGATTGGGATGAAGAGCCTGTCTCATCTCGATGACGAAATGGTGCAAGTCAATGCACCGATGGCTCTCCCAAGAGGACAAGTCGGTGGGGAAAAATCATGTCGAATGGAGAATGGGTCAACATTACAATGAAGAAGGTAAATATTTTACTTTCTATGGATGATAACTCGATTGGCGATCCTATATGAACTATATCAATGTTGACCTTAAGTTTGTAGAAGAGCAACGATTAAATCTTTTTCAAAATATAACAAGCTAAGTTTTGAACTAAACAAGTGTAGGGATGAACCGCTTTTTAAAACAAAATAAGCTTGAGGCTATCACTTTGCAAATTCAAAACATCGAATTAGTTAAAAGAAATCGTGCTCTTCAAGAAGAACTTAAGAAAGAAAAGGAAATAATTGCTAGTTGGATCGCTAAGAATCCAAGAGTCTATGATGTCTGGAGCTCCCAAGAGCAAAAAGAGAGTCATAGGTGAAGATCATCTCCCGACTCTCACAACAAAGACCATCCTCCCAAACCATTTGTGTCGGTGGCATGATTACCAATATGTTGACTATTCCCAAGCCAAGTGATTGATTGAACGGGTTAATCCCGATAGTAAGCTTCCTAATTTCGACTGGAAGAATTCTAGATCCGAAAGTCAAGCTCTAAAGAGCATGCTTGACTCCTGATGTGCCCGTAGTACCGAACACATCTCCGAATCAAGCGAATCTCAAGCACCGCTTCCACCTCCGGAACCTCTTTAGGTGTTGCTCCTAGCTCGAGCTTACTCTATTACAATTCAATCCACACTCACCAAAATAAAGGTCCGACATGGTAGAACCATCCCGAAAAGACCATCAAAACCAATTCAACAAGAATCTACCCCACCGAGACTTCCACATCCTCTCGTCCCCACTAAAGTGACCAAATTCAAGAATCGATCGAACTTGTGAGGAAGCTAACGATAAGATGGAATCCATTGAAAAGTCCTCGAATCAATCAAGGAAACAAAGTCGACTTCCTCTAGTTCCTCAAAGTCAAAAGCCACCACCAAACCCAAGCGTAAGTGTGATCTATGCCACTATACCGGTCATACAACCGACAATTGTTATAGAATCCTTTTTGTATGATCTGCAAAAGGAGGATCACGAAATTCGATCACTTACAATATGTAAGTTCTCTTAGTAAAGCAAACTATACCAAAGTTGGTCATCAGTATGCTTCAACCTCAAAATCTGCTCAAAAGTTTAGAGCAAAATCCTTTTCTCCTTGCCCATACTGTGGCTTTAATGATCATCATCCTGATGATTGTCTCATGAACACATGTTGTGATATTTGCGGAAATCCAGCTCATGAGACATCCCAGCATGATAGTGTCATCAATGCAAGGAGAAGTTCAAAGCAACCAAGAATCACAAAGTCATCCTCAGTCTCTAAATGCAAACTTGTGGTAGCACAATGCACTCAACCACTGACCATGAGTCGATTGCTAAATTCAAGCGCACCATTAGACCCAAGCCTACTAGTAAGTGGGTTAGTAAGAGAAACTAATCCACTTTACTACTTGTGCAGAGACACGCCGTGAGCCTATCCGCATCTAGATAGTGGATGCTCAAGAAGCATGACCGTGTTAAGGAGTATCTCAGATAAGTATGTAAAGGAACCATGACCCAAGGTAGTATTTGGTGATAACTCATCATGTCCCACTCAAGGTTATGGTTCAAGATACCGTAATGGAATAGTTTTCTAGAATAGCTTATGTCAATGGTCTAAAATACAATCTCATCATCGTCACCAACTCGTGATGCAAAGTACATTATGCAATTCAATGACAAACAAGGTACCATTTTCAATGCCAACAAAGAAGTTGTTTTGATAGCTCTAGAAGGGATGATGTTTATGTCTTAGACATGTCAACACTCTCTAAAGATGGAACTTGTCTCTTTGCCAAAGCCACCGAAAATCATCAACTGGTGTGGCATAAGAGACTCTCTCACTTAAACGTCAAAAATATCAACAACTTGGCAAAACAAAACAAGTTCATTGGCTTACCATCACTTGGTTTTGCAAAAGACAAACCATGCTCAACCTGTGAAAAAGGCAAACATCAAAGAGCATCTTTCAAAACAAAACAAAATTTCTCAATCAAAGTCGCCTTCACCTCCTCGTGATATGGATCTCTTTGGACCACCATCCTAGATCAATCCAGATGAGAAGTATACACTTGTCATTGTTGATGAGTTTTCAAGATACACTTGGGTATACTTTCTTTCCAAAAAGAGTCAAGAAGTCGACACTATAATGTCATTCATCGTGAACATTGAAAACCGAATGACATTACGCTTAAACAAATCGAATCGACAATGGTACGAGTTCGAAATGAAGAGCTTGAGAATTTATGTGATGAAAAGGAATCTCCCAAAAATTTCATCTCCTTACACCCCCGAACAAAATGGGGTAGTGAAAGGAAAAACATAACTCTTATTGAGGTCGCAAGAACTATGTTAAATGGCTCACTCTATCAAAACATTTCGGATGAAGCGGTCAAAACATCCTGTTACACTCAAACAGTCAATCATTGTCAAAAGACATAACAAAACACCATATGAGATATTCAAAGGTAGACTTCCTGATATCAGCTACTTACATGTGTTTGGATGTCCTGTGTTTATTCATAACCACAAGGATCATCTAGGCAAGTTTGATGCTAAAGCTGATGATGGATACTTTATAGGTTACTCACTGATCTCCAAAGCCTTCAGGGTATTTAACACAAGGAGACAACATGTAACACCCCCAACTGGTTTAGCGGAAGCACACGTGTTATGGGGAATGTTACAAAATTGGAGATCACAACACAAGTAATAAAGAACGGAATACATACTCCGTTTTAATTTCATAAAATTAACTTATAAACATTGTTCAAATAAAATGGGCACTTCCCATAAGTTTAGTGGTCCCAATTTAAAAACATCATTATGTGTAAAAACACTTCTTTAGACATTACTACGACCATTTACCACCTCTTGCCTTGCATCCATGATCACAATTCAAGCACCTGAGAAAATATGCTAAAAAGGTCAGCTAAAAGCTGGTGAGTTCATAGGTTTATATTAAAACAGTAAGTTTGGACCATAATCAAAGTCATATAATCATTACAACGAATATAATGATATATGGATGAATGTCTATTACGTTAGCTCTAAGTTCATGCAACCGATACTACAACAGTTTCTGTATGCTAAATGAAATCATACAATATATAGGCCCATTGCGAGTGTTTTGTCCCTCAACACTCGATTCCGACATGGTATACGTTTCGCCTTGGCCTAAGCATGGCCAACCAAACGGAGGAGTCACCCTCAATAGATCTATTTATAACATTCGCTTCCCAGCAGGGAACTGACGGTTCATGAAAAAGGGGCATTTCTAGGGACATAAGGGCTTAGGCTAAACCACGTAATAGTAATCATGCAATAGTTCAGGTCCATAAAAAGGTTTTTGCATATTTTCTCACCCCAAAATGTATAAAACAATTTATCAAGTAAAAGAGGGGCTATAAACTCACCTTAGCAAATGTGCAATCCAAAAGTAGGATTCAGTGAATATTGTGAAGCGGCACCGACACGCGACCTAGATAAGGAGGGCAATGTTTTAGTTCATTGTTTTAAGTATTACTTACTTAAAATAGTTCAATTGTTTTTATAATTGTACTAAAACTAAACTTTAGTTTGTAAAAATGATTAAATGGTTTTACTAGTAAGCATACGAAAGTATATATACTTTTCATGTTGACGCTATAACGGTATTAAAATCCAAAATTTGGTTTGAAAATATTTACGTTATTCCTTTAGTAAGTATATAATGTATATATACTTATTTAAGTTGACACATGATAGTAGTGTCAAAAATCAAGTATTAGTTGATTTATTTTCTAATTGTATTTAGAAAATACGTAAGTTAAAGTTGAAGACTCTCAAGTTTATAATTTGACAAAATGATATAGTAGCTTTCGTTTAATTATTAAAATTTGTTCTTAATATATATAGTTCTCAACTAGAAATTTTACTTGACATACATATGTCTACACATTGGCGTTAAGCTTTGACGTAGCCCTTATTAAGTAATCATGTTTTAAGCACTTGTTATTTATGTTAAACCTTTACACTTGTTTCGTTGGATTAAGACTTTTGACATTAAGACAATTGTATGAAATGAAAGGAAGACTATGCGGTTACGAGTTTGGTTTATTTGTTTTCCGATTTACCACTTCGGGTTTTATTTGATTTCATCCAACTGCCATACGGACACTCACTTAACACGAGTGGGCTGTGGCCCGGTGGATATGAGTACAATATTGGGCTCGGCCCGAAGTGAAATATATGTAAGAAATGGGTTTTTGGCTCAATGATGGTTTAGAAAGTTTTGTTGGAGTGTTAAACTGGGCTGCGGCCCAGGGTAATACAGAAAAGGTTTTTGTTACAAGTTTTGGTAACACAAGATACTATCCAAGACTTGGTACTAGTGTACTAACTTTGACACTAAGGGAAGGCAGTTAAACATTTTCGGATTGACACAAACGTGTCCTTTCTAGGGTCTCGACATCGTGACTGGTCGACAACTCTTCGCCCTTGCAACCATATAAGATTACTTGAGGTAATGACTCAATTGAGTATGTCCGTTACTATGATGAAAGAAATGAATTTGGAATTTGGTGCTAGGGCCGAATAAGGACTAGACTAGAGGCTCGCTAATCATCACGATCTAGGACATGAAATTAACTTTACCAGGGCCTTTCCTTCAACCTCACTGGATAACTCATCAAAGTGATGAATCCGCAGTGGGTCTCGACCCCAACCAACAATTTTACACCTTCTCAAATAGGTAAATTTCTTAGCTTGTTTTCGGTTTAAACTAGCAAAACTAACATTACCTCAGGTTTTACGACACAAGCTCAAGGACTATTAACTCGACATTTTTCCGCCAACAACCTAACGACACACTAAATGGACTTTGGTTCAAGTGATGGTTTTAAGCAGGATTAAAATTTTAATTTTGTTTACCTCTTCACAGTTATTACTTCGACAAGAACAAATGGCCAAATTAATTTCAAAGTGACACTTTCATTTATCATAACACAAGATTTTACATCATTTACAACACTTATCTTACACACTCGAATCAAAACAAGATATCACCATTTAACATTTCATTATCAAAGTTTATTGTACATTAATTTTTCAAGAAGGAAAGAAATAAAAAGATGAACCTTATCAAGGTGAAACGAATGTGATGAAGATGAAAGCTAACTCGAGATCGAAATCAACCCAACACCAATCCTTCGTGCTACGTTTCCCAACAGGGACGAGTGCTTATTTCCAAAAGGAAAGGAGTAGTTTGAGTGAGAATTAAGAAGGGTGAATGAGTGTGACTCTCCAAGCTCTAATCTTTGAAATAGAATACCTTGTAGAAGGTTTTTGACCTCCTTTTTTCTCTTGAAACTTGGTGTGATACCATATCAAGCTAAGTCTTCTTCTCTCTCACACCTATCTCCCCACAAGTCGACTTCTTATTGGAAGAATAGAGAGGTGAAAGGGACTCTTGAAGCTCTTATGGCTACCCTTGATTTCTCCTCTTGACGGCGCGTGTGTTGGTGCAGAATCAACAAAAACATTCTCCAAAGTGTTAAGGTTGAAGAGAGCATGATGAAAGATACTTTCCCAGACTCCATTTTTAGCCATCATTCTTGTAGGTATGCGTTGACCTAATTGGAGATAGGGGAGTAGCAGGTATAGGAAAGGAATAGTCTTCTTGGAAAGTTGTTATCTCTTTTAGAGAGAGAGACGTGGAATATTTTGGGAAGCAGCCAAATAGGAGGCGACAAAATAGAGAAGAAAGAAGAGGAGGGGGCGGTTTTATTTGGGGTAGGTGAATGAGTTTGTGTTTGATTTAATTTGTACCATTTGCTTTGTATTAATACTTTAAATTACAAAGTGTTATACTTTAAAGTAAATATTGCATTAAGCATTTTGGTGTCCCGCGTTATAAAACTGTGACTGAAATATTAAAGTTCGATAATTTTTATAATGTAATATCTTGTGAACACGTTTTCTGAGTTATTATTGTTTGGGTAATATTTTCCTTTACGGGGATTTAACATTTGTTTTATTTGCCCTTATCATAGTGTCGGTACGCGTGCAGTGTCGGTCACTGGGGAAAACGAGATAACCTCTCGTCTTACAAATTTAATCATAAGACAATAACACAATATTCATATTATGCAAAAGAGGTGCAATAGGCTACTGTATGCGAGTTATCTACTCAAATGATCAGGCAAAGCTTATGCATGCTTAATGACTAGGCTTAGTAATAATAAATTACCATTTATTATTTAAATATAAGTGAAAATTTACCGTGTGTCACACAACAAGTTGAGGAAACCTTTCATGTCACCTTTGATGAGAGTTCTGAAAGCATCAGGTTCACTAACACCTCAGTGGAGGAAATAGGAATTGATAACTCATCAAGATATCCTCCTGATGAGTATAACACTGAATTCAATTCCTCATATCAAGTCGATGATGACATCTCATATTATGTCTTGCCTCACAACCCGTCACAACCAACTATCGCTGAATTCATTGATAATCAATCGGTCCCTCGCCGGGATAGGTAACATCGAACCAAATGTTCAGAACCCGTGATTCATGAACCCCAACCCGAACAAAACATCTCAACAGATGCTCTTAATGATTCTCGTGGCTCCAAAGACCGAACTCACTCCCGAGTTTCCAGTGACCTCTTCAAGCTCATATCCTAGACCACAAAGTAAGTGGACAAAATCTCGTGACATTGAGCTTGTAAACATCATTGGTGAACCCACCAAGGCATGCTCACTAGAAGCATGGTCGATAACTTAACCGCAGCCTTCAACCAATGAATGTCTATATGTCGATTTTCATCGATATAGAACCCAAGAGTGTCACTGAGGCTCTAAAACATCCAAGCTGGGTTCAGGCTATGCAAGAAGAACTTCAACAGTTTGATAAAAACAAGGTCATGACCTTGATCAAATGTCCTCAGGATGTCATAGTTATAGGAATGAAGTGGGTTTTCAGGAACAAAACTGATGAAAACGGCATTGTCATTAAAAACAAAGCCAGACTTGTAGCCAAAGGTTACAGTCAACAAGAAGGCATTGACTATGATGAGACATTTGCTCCTGTTGCAAGAATGGAAGCCATCAGGATCTTCCTTGCATTTGCTACCTACATGAACTTCAAAGTTTACCAAATGGATGTAAAAAGTGCATTCCTGAATGGTGAACTCAAGGAAGATGTGTATGTTCAAGAACCTCCGGCTTTGAGAGTAGTGAATTCCTATGTCTATGGACTAAAACAATCTCCCGAGCATGGTATGAAACTCTCTCACCTTCCCGATTCAAAACAAGTTTGTCGAGGAAAGATAGACAACACATTGTTTATCTACAGACAAAACAAGATATGATACTAGTCCAAGTATATGTTGATGACATCATCTTTGGCTCAACAAACTACACTTTGCAAACAGTTTGAAAACTGATGACAAAGAAGTTTGAAATGAGTATGATGGGTGAACTCACATACTTCCTTGACTACAAATCGTGCAAACCGATAAAGGAATCTCCATCATCAAGAGAAGTACACCGAAATCTCTTGAAGTATGAGATATCTCGATCGCCTCAAATGAAGACACCAATGGTCCCTCCTAACAACCTTGGACCCGATCTCACCGGCAAATCAATTAACCAAACTCATTTCGTAGGATTGTTGGCTCACCGATGTATCTAATCGCTTCCAAACCGTATATACAATTATCAAGATGTCTTATTGCAAGATATCAATCCAATCCCAAAGAATCTCACCTCACAAAGCCCAAAAGAATACTCGGATACCTAAAGGGAACTCCAAGCCTTGGACTCTACTATCCAAAGTGCTCGTGGTTTGACCTCAAAGGGTATTCTCGATTCGATTATCTTGGCCGCAACATGGATGTAAAAGTACCTCGTGGTCCCAATTTCTTGAGGAAAACCGGTCTGTTGGAGTGCTAAAAGCGAATCGGTGGCTATGTCTTCACCGAAGTTGAGTATGTGGTCATTGCAGATGTTGTGCCAATGTACTATGGATGAAAAGTCAACTCAATGACTATGATATCCATTAAAAATGGTACCCATCTTCTCGTGATAACACCAGTGCTATTGCAATCTCCAACAACCCCGTCCTTCACCAAAGAACCAAACATATTGATATCGATATCATTTCATCGTGACCACATAATGAAAGGAGACATTGAACTTCATTTCATCCCTATCGAATATCAACTTGCCGATATCTTTACCAAACCCTTAGATGAACCTACATTCAGAGATCGAAAGTGAATTGGGAATGCTTGACATTGAAAGTCAGCAGTCTGAAAACCAATCCCAATCTCAGTAAGTTTTCTCTGAAATAATTCATCCTCCCTGAACATATCCCAAAATAACCATCTCACTGAATGAGTAAGACTCACTCAGGGACCCTGACAGTTGATATTGAGCATTGAATGAGTAACTAAATACTCCAAATATAGTTACTTAAATGTCCTAGGTTTGTAACTATGCCAATTTAATATAGGAATATATGTCTCTTTGTCTTACTGTCATCCCACTTGGCTTTAAATGCCCTCTCTCACATGAAATATCTTATGGATATTTTATTGTTGCAAAATGCACTTTACCGTGCTCGCAATCGCTCCTTGAAAACCGGGATTTTACAGTGGGTAGTGGAGTGGTGGCATTAAATGTGGAAATTCGAAACGTTTTCAAAAACTAAATTTACAAATCCACATTTGTGCAAAAACTACCCCTCTCATCACTCTATAAATACCCCTCACAAAATCAGTAAAAACCACACAAAGTATTTCTGCAACAAAACGCAGTCAAAATACTCTTTCAAACCTAGAAATCTTTGTGTTCTTCAAATCCTATTCTGAAAAATCTTCTCTGTAAATCTTGGGAGATTTAAATCCCTTTTATTGTTCTTGTCAAGAATTTTTTTTCAAAACCCTAAAAACCTTTTAATGGAAATGGCAAGAACACAATCTCTTCAGTTTGCATCACAGTGGGTAGGGGATTTTAGTAACGTTGAATTTAAAACCAATAATGTCATAGGCAATTTTGAATACCCACAAAATGTCCCAGCCTACAAGGACATAATGAAATTTTTGTTCAACTGCCCACTGAAAACGACATTTGTTCATGTCCTCTATACTGCACTCAAAACCTCCTCGTGGAGTTTTGGGCAACAACTAAGGCCTTTGACCGACACCCCTATCGATGAGAATAACCTTAGGCCACTGTGGAATATCTCATCGTGTTCGCTTTTTAACGGGACAATCATTCACCCCGGACTATAAAACGCTTTGTACTTCAACAGGGTTAGACTACAATAATGGAGTCTATGTGGCCCATCCCGAACCTCCACAATGAAGGATGGGTTAAAACAAATCGTTTTAGATCCAAAATTTTGGACAAGACCCCAATCACCAAGAGTTCATTTCCGTGGCTCGGAGGATCCTATTCACTTTTGTGATTCGTGTCCTCTATGGAACCACTCATCCACCGAACAAGTTAACTCTATTCATTGATGATGGCATACCGCTGATGAATGGGGTCACTGTCGACATAGGGAGATCATTTACAAGATCTCGTAACCAAGCTACATAGCAAAACTAGGACGAAATACGCTTCGTATCCGAGGTTTGTCTCTTGTGCTTTACAAGTGTTACCGTTGCAATTATCCTCGTGAAGAAAAATATTGTGCTTTAACGGCATCCCGAGTCAATCTAATTTTCAAAAGGACCCATCCCTTGTCACAAATATCGAATTGACGGCCCATATGGTTGCCGAACAACCGTAGGGCTCGGTGTCTCCTAACCCCGCTCCTAAAAGAGAAAGGGAAGTCTCGGACTGGGACTAAGACCAAACCCAAGTCTCGTGGCCCCGAGGCTTGTGAACACAACTCAAAAGGTAAAAGAAGCCCCTGATCGATCCGCCACCCACCGGAGACCAAGCAACACCCACCCCGGTGACAACGAAGACACCGATAAATCACAATCGCCTTTGGTCCCAACTACTACTCCCCAATATCCGTAGGAAACATACAACCCACCGGTAGGGGCGCCTTCCACATCGCCCAAGGATGACATTAGCAAATCACAACCTTTTTCGATGGCACACCGATTGATCCCAAAGACTCGTAGGAACTAAACAACTCACCGATAGGGATATAATCACACAGACTCGCTAAAGGAACTGGGAAAACCCATCGATGTCTTAGGGGTCTCGGGGACAAAGACTCGGAGGAAAAGAAACAACCCACGACACGAAACCCATCACCAATCCCGACTCGGAGAAGACACTGGAAACACCCATCGTTGTCGAGGGGTCAAGGGGACAAAGACTCGTAGGATTAATACCACCACCGACACGGAACCCATCACCCCACCTTGCTAACTATGGCGGATGTTGCCGAGATACTATTTTCGATGAAGAGGATGTCGAAAGTGAAGATGAAAATCTATCGCCAGGAGAAGAAGTGGACGATGTTCAAGTCGAACAAGAACATCAACATGATCCACAAAGCCAAATGAGTCACCATTTCACCGAAAATAATGACTCGACTCTCTTCATCCAGCTCGATGAATTCACCGCTTGATAATATTCTTCCAATCACCGAAAGGCGCCTAGTTATGTGGATCACCAAAGCTTCAAGGAAGATATATTTTGGGGTCACCGACACATTGTGGGATCAACACATCAAGTCGCCGCAAGTTATCATGATCTAAAATCCGATGTGCTCACCTTCAATGCTAACACTGATGAGCACATAGATATTATGTACGAACAACTTCATAGATTGGATGATAACCTGGCTAAGTTTCTCAAACATCTTCAGGGTTGTGGGATAAAGATTGATGAAATCAGGGACTCGGTCAAAGACGACTCATCACTCAACTCAAAAGTGTTGGAGGCTACTGAGGCTTACTTGAAGAATTCCTCAGACCTCACTGAACTGATCACTATGCTAAAGTCCGCCAATGTTCGTGGTCTTCAATCTTCTGCCCGCCTCTTCGTGCAACACCGGCTCTTTAGATGCTCAAGTGATCAATTTAGCTAAGGCTTCCTCATCAACGGCTTGGAATCTTGGGCCACGCATGACCGCTTTGGAACTTTCTCAAGCTAACTGGAAATAAAGGTCATTGGTCTTGAAGGATACATCGACATCAAGGCTATGGTCACCGAAATCTACCAAGCCTTCAAAGGTCAAGCCACCCAAACTCCCCAAGAAATGAGCTAACTCTTGCTCTCACTAACGCTGCCGCAACAGTTGAGGGAGAAGACCAAGAGACTTCCTCTCACACCGAGGGGAGCCAACACCACCATCCCAGTTGTACCAATTTCATCAATCCCACCCTTATCATCAACAACAACAACAATGGCTATGACAATTGCACCCATCACAACAACAACACCACCACCGGTAGCACCATCATCTTCCTCGTGCCAGACAAAGGAAAAGGCATAATGCAAACTCATGAGCCCGAGAAGATTCCCTACAAGAACGGCAACATCAATACATGCTCACCACAACAATAAGTGCCTATCTTGCAAAAGAAGAAAGGAAATGAAACTAGGCGAGGAGGAAAGGAAGAGCAAAGAAGCATGATAAAGTTGTCAAGAAGTCGAGAACTTGGGAATTGATCCAAAGAAGCTTCGTAAGGGTCAGCAAGATAAAAGTTTAAGGATGCTCAGTCACTAAGATGGTGAAATGAGAAAAAGTTAAAAGAAAAGAACAAGAAATCTGCACCATCGGAAGCAATAATTGACCACTACAATCGGTCAATGACAAGCGAAGACCGCTGAGAAGATCATCGATGTCATAATCATCCCCAAGTCTAAACCACCGCAATGAACGCTCTGTGGGGATGATAAAAGACACTTCAAGTTTATGTTCCCCGAAATTCACCGACTTTGGGATCACCGAACTCGATGAGCTTGGTCTTATAATTGAAAAGAAGCGTAAAACGGTGGTTAAGGAGTTGATGAAAATGCTCAAGAAGAGATATGAAAGACCGAGGGATGCACCACCAACTGGAATTCAACCAATTTTAATCGCACTACAAGGATCTCACCTCGGTCATCCAAAGGCAAAAGAAAGAGGTTGAGTTCCACCGAGATCAAAGTGCCTGGACTCGAATGCAACAGGGAGTTGCCTGAAGGTGTAAAGTTCGTGAACTGTCTCGTGATTGAAAAGCCTGAAAGAGGGCTATTTTTCATTGATTTTGCAGGAGTGCCTACAATGGCTAGTTATCTTCCAGTGGCCTCTCAAATCCAAACTCCAACAAATGTCAGGTTCTGCAAAGACCTGAATGCCAAGATAAGAGAGCACCCTGACAAAGAATCACTCCTCAAGAAGAAGCCTAAACTTGAAGCACTGGGAATCCACCTTTATTGACATCATTTTGATTTATCCTTTTGTACTAGTGATAGGAACCATGTAATGTGATCAATAAAAGATGTATGTTTTGTTAAAATACTCAGAGTTCCTTATTGTATTCATTAGTACATTAAGTGTAAGAAGCCATTTGCTCACTTACATCGATCAAACACTTAGGCTATTTGTATATCCAAATAGGGGAGACTGTTGGTTCAAGAATACCCAAACCCCTTAAGTCAAGGATTTGAATAGAAAATACCCTAAGTGTTTATATCATTAAACACTAACAGTCACCGAGTGCATAGTCTCTCGGTGAGCCATCTTCGTGATACTCGAAGAGACGAAGAATAAGTCTCTCCACCAAGAAGACGAAACTTAAAGGGTGAAGGCCGAGTCAAGAAGAAGATGGTGGATTCAGGTGGTGATGACAATAACTCATCAATCCTTAAACTCTCACCAACTACTTACATCAAGACAAACCGGCTCAAGACTATGAAGATCAAGAATGGGCGGGATAAAGCGGTTACATTGGAAAGGAATAAGACGAGTACTTATCCCGAAGTTTCCTTTAGAATCAAGATCAAGATCGACATGAAGAAAGTGACTTGGTCTCTTTACCTAATATAGTCTTTAGAATGAGACAAAATACATCGATTTTGTCTTCTCAAATTGTCATTTGTCACTTAGGAAAGAGTTAAAACTCATACTTGTATAAATAGTATAAGAGATGGAGTGAAAGTTTAAGCTTGTGAATTGTAAAACACACACAAGCCATCTTTCACTCCTCCAAATACAACTTTGTCCCCGAGATAGCTTAGTGGTTCCGTGTGGTTGTGCTCGGACTTACCGAGCTTAGTGATGAGTTACAACACTTTGTCATTTCAATCCCTAGTCTTGTTCCGCAAGTACTAGGTAACGATTCTTTGATTCATTTCTAATAAGAATATGATGTTGAAAATTACTCTTTGTGTTTTACTTATATCTTTTTAGTCATTGATTCACTACTAGTTTGTTTACAATACTTAAACTGTCTTTATACTATAGTGAATAGGAAACAACAAGTCCCTAGACCAAGTCTGAGGATTCCTAATGGAACTCAAGACACTGGTGTATCAAAGGTCCCTGATGAAGAACCATCAATGGTCCCTGATGAGGTTGTAGTTTAACAACCTGAACCTATGCTCAGGAAGAGCAAAAGGGTCAGGACTCCAAAGTCATTTGGACCTGAGTTTCAACTATACTTGGTTGAAGGAACAAGGGATGAGGTCTCTGACCAATACTCCTATTGCTCCATTGTTGAGGATGACCCCAAAACATTTGAAGAAGCAATGAAGTCCCAAGATATTGCTTTCTGGAAAGAAGCAATTAATGATGAGATAGATTCCATCATGGGCAACAACACTTGGGTGTTGGTCGATCTACCACCTGGTTGTAAACCTTTGGGTTGCAAATGGATTTTCAAAAGGAAAATGAAGGTAGATGGAACTATTGAAAAGTTTAAAGGCTAGACTAGTCATTCAGGGCTTTAAACAAATGTCAGGGATAGACTATTTTGATACTTATGCCCCGTGGCTCGTGTCGATACCATAAGATCGCGATTGCTTTGACATTTATTCACAATATGATTATTCATCGATGGATGTGAAAATGCTTTTCTTGAATGGTGAACTGGATGAGGAGGTTTATATGAACCAACCTCGTGGCTTCATCTTGCTCGGCAATGAAAACAAGGTGTAAACCGATTAAGTCTTTTATGGACTAAAGCAGCACCTAAGCAATGGCATCAAAAATTTGATGAAGTGGTTTTGTCTAGCGGTTATGTTCTTAACCAAGTCGACAAATGTGTATATAGAAAATTTGATGAATCGGTAAAGGAGTCATCATTTGTCTATATGTTGATGACATGTTGATATTTGGCACCGACCAAAATCAGTTGACCGACAAAAGAATTTTTGTCATCAAGGTTCTCCATGAAGGACATGGGGAGGGTGATGTTATCCTTGGTATAAAGATTAAACATGAAAGTAAAAGAATTTCTATCTCTCGCCTCATTATATTGAGAAAGTGTTGAGGAAATTCAATTACTTTGATTGTACTCTGTGAGTACACCTATGGATACTGTGAGAAGTCGATGCCTAATAATGGCAAGGTCGTATCTCAACTTGAGTATTCTAGGGTAATTGGTTGCTGATGTATGCCATGACTTGTACAAGGCCCGATATTGCTTTTGCGGTGGGTAAACCGAGGTATACTAGTAATCCTAGTGCTCATCATCGCAAGCGCCTATGTGGAATCAAGTATTTGAAGAGAACTATGGATTATAGTCTCTTATATATCGTTACCCATCGTGTTGGAAGGATACACCGATGCAAGTTGGATCAAGAACAATCGAAGACAATTCGCCTCACCGGTGGTCGGGTATTCCTACTTGGTGGAGGTGCAATTTCTTGGGCATCCAAGAAGCAAACTTGCATCACCAGTTCAACAATGGAATATGAATTTGTGGCCTTAGCATTTGCTAGTAAAGAAGTCGAATGGTTGAAAAACATGCTTCGAGATTCCATTGTGGCCTAAACCTATAGCACCTATTTTTATCCGTTGTGATAGTGCGACTACATTGGCTAAGGCTTATAGCCGATGTACAATGGTAAGTCAAGAAACTTAGGTGTCGGACATAGCATGATTCGTGAGCTAATCATGAATGGGGTGGTATCTATAGAGTTTGTTAGATCTCAACAAAATTTAGCCGATCACTTGACGAAGGGTTTGGCTAGAGACTTGGTTATAAAGTCCGCTAAAGGGATGGGTTTAAGTCCAACTTAGTCACTCGAATGCTAAGACACTGACTCCTCCTAAGGAAACTTAGGAGCCGAGTTCAATGTGGAAAGTCGAACATTCGATGGATGGAGCACATGTTTTTATACATCCCAAGTTTGTGCTCGTAACTCACGAAAGGAGGATGAAGTCTTTACTTAATGGTTAATTTTCTTTGAAAAAGTGCTTGGAGAGCATGAATAAAGAGGAACCACCTATGAATGTTGAAGTTTTGCCGCTTGAGGAGCTTTGTACTTTTGGCTCTTACAACATTTATGAATTTGGATATGGACACATGGCTTGTATAGTGTCGGGAGCTTTTAAGTGTTTGAAAACTTGTGTGTATTTTATCTTCGTGTATTCAAATGGGTTGAAGGTTCAATTCTTAGAACACCCCGATTCTCGAATATTTGAACGTGTAATGTACTAAGATGGAAATTCAATCATCAGGATATTTTCGTTTATGCACATGTTTTGTTTGATGTTTGTTTTTCTTGGAAAGGAAATGAACTAAATTTGGGAGGATTGTTGGAAAATTTAGTGCACTTGTGGATTAGTTCACACCTAGTTTTGGGTTAGGAGTGCAGTGTACACCTATGAGGTCCCCGAACACCATGACTCGACTCAATAGTGGTTAAGATCGGTAGTATATTAGTTACTCGATAATGTAGTAACTAATGGTTCCTACCGGTAGTGTTATGGTTCCTCTGCTAGTGTAATGGTTCCCGGTGATGGTTTCTGCTGCTAGTGTATGGTTCTTCTGCTAGTGTAATGGTTCCTACTGGTAGTGTTGCAATAACTATTTTGTAACAGCTTTGACTCATTCTATGACCACGTTTAATTGGTCATGTAACAACTATTTCTATGATTATGGAGGTTTATTATGTGTGATTAATTGGCCGTTAATCACACATAATGTCCATTGATGTGTTCTCTACTATAAATAGAGATTGTCATCTTCAGCTTGAAGATACACTGAAAATAACAATACCAGGAGAAACAAACTGAAAGCATAAACACTTGAAAGCAAAGGGTTATTGATTTGTGCCTAAATCAATAACATACATTTGGTCTTATCCCAAGTAGATATTCGTGATACCCAGGCATTAGGGTCGAATAGTTTACTTTGGAAAGTGATCACACGATTCCAAGTGATATCCAAGAACCACCTAGTGGTATTTGCGATTCTACGATTGATTTTAACCTCGCTCCTTAACTATCACCAACATTATATAACAAAATCGGTTTGGATAGATTATTAGTGTCCAGTTTGTGGACAGAATCTGAAACTATACACAAATTTTCAGTTTAAAAATAAAATTAGGCTGAACTATCAGTTTTTAGTTTCAACGAGTGTGGGAACCCGCGCGATGCAGCGGGATTGGCTTCAAAGGACTTACTTTGTAGCGACACTTAAACCTTAGGGACTAATTTGCCAAGTTGCTATAGTTAACAATTAATTCTACAGACTTACTTGCGCCGCTTAAACCTTAGAGACTATTTTCGCCAGATTGGTATAGATAGCAATTAACTTTGAGGACTTATTTTGCAAAGACCACTTAAACATCGGGACTATTTCGCCAACTTGGGAAAGTTGCAATTAATGTTTGATATGTGACTTACCTGCAACGCCGCTTAAACCTTAGGGACTATTTTCGCCGATTCTTATAGATAGAATTAACGTCAGAGACTAATTTTCATGTTACCACTTAAACATCGTAGACTATTTCTGCAAAGCTAGGAAAGTTTGATTTAAAGACTTTAGTTTTCTTCCCCACATTTAGTATATATAGTAATAATCAGTTATTTCAACAATTTATTTTTTCTTTTTATTTATTATTATTATTTTTTTTTTAAATTTTCGGTTTTTGGTTTCATTTTTTTACTCACCCTACATTTTAACTGAAAAGTTTTTTTTACAGTAATTTTGACTTTTAGTCCACTACACTTGAAACTCCATAATTATGTCGGATCCGTCAACCAACTCACCCATTTTCCACCTTCTCCGATCTCCCCTCCCTAAAAATAAAAATCCCCAAATTTTCTCCCTTCCATAAATCCAGCACACCCAACTTTTTTATAAAATCACTTCAAACAATCACTTCATTTTTATAAAACTTAACTAATTTTATAAAATTTGATCTATATACTCATTCAATTATATAAAACTTGACCTAATTTTATAAAAAATGGAGAGAAAGCGTACACAATCACCGATATACACCCGCACCGGATCATCAGGATCATCATCACCAGCACATCCACAGTCACGGTTAGGTCAACCTAGCGGTTACTCAACGATCAAACGAACTCAGAACGCGGCGGCAAAAGCTGCTGCTCAGAGACTAGCCAAAGTTATGGCGGTGCAAAATGATAATGATAATTATAATGATTATGAAGATGATAATGATGATGATGATGATGAGGATTTAGGTTTTAAGTTTGCCAAACCGACGTCGTTTGGGAGTAGTGGAAGTGGTAATAGTAGTAGTAATGGTTTGTCTGGTGTTTCGTTTGCCAATCGTGTTGGTAATAGATCGCCTTCTCCTGCGGTATGCCTTTATTCGCCTTGTCTGCCGATTCGGTTCGAGTTTCTTGTTTAGAACTGTTTTATTATGATTGTTGGTGAAATGTAGTTAATTTGTTAGATTAGTGTTTCGTCTAGTTTAAGTCTGTTAAATTGTTAGTTTGATTAGTTTGTAATAACTATAGATGCAGTCTTCGCCTGCGGTAAGTGTTGTTTCGGTACGGTTCGAGTTCGGCTGTTTTACTGTTAGTTTTGATCAGTTTGTTATTATGACTATAGGTGAAATGTAGTTACAGTAATTTGTTAGACTAGTGCTTTGTTTAGTTTAAAACTGTTTTATTCTTCATTTTGATCGGTTTGTTTCGTTTTGCTGTGTGTTCCGTGTAGTTTTAAACTGTTTAGTTAATAGTTTGATTAGTTTGTTATTATGACTATAGATCTGGCCGTCACCTGCAGTTACTTGATACGTTCGAGTTTTGTGTTTTTTGTGTAGTTTATGTTTAAATTGAATGTTTATAACTTTTTAATATTAGTTTGATTCGGTTGAGTTTCAAGTTTCGTTTATATAAGTGTTCAGTTATTATTTGATTACCTTGTTATTGCTAGTATAGATATCACATCATCCGCTTTAAGATGATTTGATTTAGTTTCATGTAGTTTAGGTTTTAAACTATTTAATATTTAGTTTGATCAGTTTGTTGTTATGACTATAGATATAGATATCGCTGTTACTTGCAGTAAGTTGATTTGTTATTTTGTGTATTCGATTTGTCTTTTGTGCAGTGTATAGTTTATAACTGTTTAGTTATTAGTTCAATGACTTTGTTATGACTGTGCTGGATTATAGGTTGCAGATGAGTAGGTGGTTGATTAGGTCATAGTTATTGCTAGATAGGTTATAGAATTGGAGTTTCCCTTATTGAGGTTGATATTTAGTAGGAACTTTCTTGATTATTGGTCAATGAAATTACTGGTGGAATAGTTCAACGACACATGATTGATAGATCAGTTATGGAATTGGAATTTGATCTGATGATGAAAGTTTATTTGGAATTTTGTTGATTTAGAATGCAATGAATTCGTTGGTATGGATATGTGTGCACGGATCATTGCTTCACATGATTTAACACTGTGTAATAAAGAATCCAGATTCTGGTTACTTCTCCCTTAAGCTAATATAGTCAACTACTGATTACTAAATACCACTTAGTAAGCGTCACATGCTTTTGAAGTTACCATGTATAGTAGCCCAATCAATATGTAAGTGTTAGATCACGTGAGACAGCTATCAGCCTATCAGTTATAAGAATGCTGATTTGGAGTGGTTCAAATTTAAATGGTGTGTTATAGAGTTACATGGTGGATCATTGCTTCATGTGATCTAACACTATGTGGTAAAGAATTTGGACCTTGGTTACTTCTCAATACAATATGACATAGTCAACTACTAAATACTACTACATAGCAAGGTTCACTTGCTTGTGAAGTTATCCTGTATTGTAATAAGTTATCATATTAAAATCTACTCTGAGTTTTGCGGATTTCGTTGGTAATAAGTTGCTTGCTTTAGCTTTACATGCACGACTTGTGGCCTCACTTGGTCTAGTGCTGTATAATCCAAAGCCTAGTTACTTCTCATTTAAGCTAACACAGTCAAAAGTCAACTACTGAATACCTCTTATGAATGGTTACTTGCTTTTTAATGTTATCCTATATTTTAAGTCAATTGCTTAGAAAGTACTAAAAATGGGGATCTCAATAAGCATATGGCCTTTCATATAGTTAGTTTGTGAAATCATTGTTCTTGAGCTACAATAATTAGGAAAATATCACTATGGTTTGATCTTGGATTTTATCAACTAATTCCATATATAACTTTATATGTTTATACTTTATCTTTGTCTGTGTTGATGTTCCAAGCACTTTATTATGCTCCTATGTAGTTAGGTCGGAACTTCATGGAGCACACTCCTTCCCATCGCTCAACGTCAGCTGGAAGACCGGCGGTATCTTCTCGCACAGGACAAATTATGCCACCTAATAGACCTTCTCCGAGACATCCTAGTTCCATTCCACCCCCAATAGAACCTCCTGCTGGAAACAGAAATAGAGACAGAAGGTAATAAATGTTTTTTACTTGTTTATCTCTGTTTCTTTGGTTGTTGTTTGTCTTTAGATGTTTTATCTTTAAACACCAAGCAAGCCAGTGAGCATTATAATTCTGAATTTGTGAATGTTCTTATTTAATCTATAACTTATTTCAATTTTAGGTAAGTACTACTATATCTACTGGTAATTATTATTCTTACTAATTAAAGCATACCATATTGACAAAAGTAGCCGAAAAGATTACTAGTTATATACTTGCTTAATTAATTGAGGTAGGTATTATCTATCTACTGATAATAATTATTCTTACTAATCAAAGCTAAGCATAAGGACCATAAGTAGACCTGGTAACCTCATGCCTGTCAGTTTTTAGAAAATTGGAGTGCCACATACATCAATGTGAACTAGGTGACTTGAATAAGACTTGTGAACTCCGGTATTTTGACATACCTATAATTCTTTAGATAGAAATTTGCTCCACTTATACTGATTTTTTGACCACAAGTCTTTTAGCTTTTATGATATAGAGTTAGACTAGAAGCGATATCCAATAGATTTTTCAAAGCAGCAACAACCAATTTAACTTCTGAGGACTTGAACCTCAAGGGCTCCAAAATTAGATGACATTAACCTTCTTGCACTCGTTTTTATCTAAGGTGGATTCCTATGTATATGTTGTTACTCAGACCTCTATATACCACTCGTGCTAAGTCAATGTTTGCTGACCTCTAAACATGTTTAAGAAGCCAAGTATATGACGGTGATAATAATGATGATCATAATATTAAAATAATAGTATTAGTAATAGTTATCATTTTAATGCTCTACTAAATAATAATAACAAAAATAACAAGTATTTGCTAATTTATAAACCATAACCAGGTATGTCGACTATCATAAGTTTATATTCTTTTATGCCGTCACCCGTCTGCGGTTGGTATCACTGTGTGATTCCAGGGGTACGAGTATGTTACAAGTTAACTGTTGTTATTAATTCTTGGATAATAGGGTTACTTCTTTAGCATATTTTTTGTGCACATTTGTTACTATCTATGCTTTAGATTCCAGGGGTATGAGTAGGCAGTAAAATCTCTTCCTTCCAATTTGTAAATGCATCTTGTGCTACAGCAACATGTGTGTTGTGATCTTACAAGTGTATATTGTAGGTTCACAAATGACATTGGACGTGGCAAAGATATGGGAGATCAGCATGAGGCATCTGCACTTCGTGATGAAGTATGGCCGTTTTATCATATTTAGTACTTTCTTGCATACCACACACATAAACTGTTAAAGGACATAAAATGTAATGATCATTGGGCTCCTTTATGAAGATGTAAACTATAAGCTTACATTTACACTAGTTTACAACTCTTACTTGATGTAACTTGGCGCTTAATTGCAGCTTGATATGCTACAAGAGGAGCATGATATCGTTATAGATAAGGTGAGTCAATTCTTAATGGTTCATCTGTTGATCATAGTTATACAAAATAATAGCATAACGGCACAGAGACGTGATGCCAGTTGTGGTTGATGCACACTTTAATATTCATATGTGTATTTCTATTTCAGCTTCGTCGTGTAGAAGAAAAGCGCGAAGCAGCAGAGGCCAGGGCAAGGGAGCTGGAGAAACAGGTATGTAATCACTTCTGTTAACAAATTGTTTATTCTGAATTTTGATGTTGTGTTGCATGTGGTACAGTTATTAGTGGTCCGGGTTTGGCAGTTTGGTCTGTGTGTCAAATTTTTGTTTGTTACAATTGATGGTACTGCATAGTTACATTTATTTGTAAAACTTGTATTCTCTAGGTGGCTTCTCTAGGAGAAGGAGTATCTTTGGAGGCGAAGCTGTTAAGCAGGTAAATTTGGATTGAGAGAATGTCAAATCTGTTTTGATGCATAACACTCAGAAAATGATGCGACTTTTGTTTCTGTAGGAAAGAAGCAGCAATACGTCAAAGAGAGGTAAATATAATACAAATTGGCAGTTGAATATATATTTGCGGCAAGATATGTTTTTTCTTCATGAAAACTTATTCTGCAAAAAGTGTCATTTCAGGCTGCTTTAAAAGCTGCACAACAGACTAAAGATGGAAGAGATGTAGAAGTTTCTAACCTTCGTGCAGAACTTGAGGTAAATACATGGTAGTCACTAATTCACTGAAAATCTGGTCTCTCTTGGCTCTATTGATTTTTTTGTGTGGGTACTGACTATTTTTATACTTCTTTCTACTTTGCCTGTTTGAATCAGAATGTAAAAGATGAGACTGCAGTCGCCATGGAGCAGGTCAAAGAAGCTGAATCGGAAGCAAAAGCTCTTCGTACAATGACACAAAGAATGGTTTTGACTCATGAAGAGATGGTAGGCTTGATTTTCCTATAGTATTTTTAGAGGTAGCTACTAGATGGGTAGGCTAAGGCAACAACTTGAAACAAGCTGATTCGGGTTGGCCCGAAACATGTGTTTATCCAGCTTTAAATTTTTTATAACCACACACGGATTCAGAAAATTATTCTTTCAGTAACTAAATCTTGAAACGATTTTACAAAAAACAATATTTTTATAATATTAAATTTTAAAAATTTGAGAACTATCTTTTTTTCTGAAATTTTAAACACAACATATTTTCCAGGTTTTTTAAGGAGGTTTTATACGTTAAAACTCGACTTTAGACGGATTTCACACATTTGACTCACTTCCCTTCTAGCTAAGTTAATTTACTTTACATATTTACCCGATTTAGAATACAACCCAGATCGAGCCATTTGTAAGCAAATGGGTTGAAATTGTCTCCTCTAGTGTTTTATGCTCTCATTTTCTCTTTTTCTGTTTTCAAATTCTTTCAGGAGGAGGTAGTTCTAAAGAGGTGTTGGCTTTCTCGTTATTGGGGTTTGGCTGTACAATATGGTAATTTTCTTGCTACAAGCTGAGCCATAATTGGAAACTGAATTGCGTGTAATGTTTCCTTATATTGCTTGACAAGGAACCTCTGCATCTTAAAATTTTATTTGTCGAATACATTGATGTTACAACTATTTTGTTTGATCATACAGAATATTTTCATTGGTAAGTGTATTTTTGGTCTATTTTTGATGATGATTGTAAGGTAACTCGAATAGTATAGGTGTAGCTGTGAAAGAATAGGTTGGAAGGTTATGTGAGGCTATATTGGTTATGTATAAGTCTACAGTCTGCTTGTAATTTCTGAAGCTTTATCAAATTAATTATTAGTTACTTTTTAAGATTTCACTTCACGAACCTGTTAATATATGTTATTCGTATCTGAGCACCTCATGTTTGTTATATCATGATACCGTTTTTTACTCCTTTTTTAAGGTATATGTGCTGACATAGCGGGCTCAAAGCACGAGCATTGGTCATCATTTGCACCGCTGCCATTTGAAGTTGTCATCTCGGCTGGACAAAAGGCGAAGGAGGAGTCTTGGCATGGTGGCAAGTTCACTAACTCAATAATTATCGGCTTTTCTTTGCAGTTCATATAATATTGGCTATAGGTGACTAGATGGGTGGGTCAGGTTATGGTCATTATAGTACAGATTAGGCAGGGTTGACCCCTAAACACTTTACCCATTGCATTAGTATGCTTACAATATTCTACAACACTAAGCTAAATCTTTGATGAAATGATTTGGGATGTTGTATGCATTAAAATAGACTTTCAACTTTTAACCTCTTTGACTCGTTCCAACCCATTTGACCCTGCTTCTTTTAGCCAAGAGTTTTATTGATCTTCTTGAGATAAAACACAGCCCAACTCGGCCATTTTTAAGTAAATGGGTCAAAATGACCACACCTATATTATTTGATGCATCATTTTCTAAACTTGTTATCATGGCATGGGAGCAGGTGATGATGATTCTGACAGAAGAAAACTTGTGCGTGATATCAATGACCTAACCGGGGAAGGAAATATTGAAAGCATGCTTTCGGTTGAGATGGGATTGAGGGAAATGGCTTCCTTGAAGGTCTCTTTGCTTCCCATTAATCAAAACTTCAATATTATGTTGATTCCAGTTACATTATTTTTAATGTGTTTTATATCTGCTTGAAGGTAGAAGATGCTGTTGTGCTGGCAATGGCCCAACAACGTCGTCCAAATTTGGTTCGGCAATCAGTCCCTGGTATGGTCCACTTTTAATGTTTCATGCCATAAGCCCTAAATGAAAATTTTGTGACTTACGTTTTGAGGTGGCAAGAGGATTGAGTTGGGTAACGGGGCATTGTTTTTACTGGTTGAAGCAGGCTGGTCTGGGTTGGATCGACCCATTAGCACTTCTGGTTCTTTTTGTAAATTTTTATGAATATTTGATGTGTTAATTCTATTCACATAAACACTATTTTTTACAATACTAAAATAAGTCTCTGAATAAAACAGTTTAGGCGGTTGTCTTTGGACTATATTCGACATGTTTGACCTGTTTAACCCTGTTGACATCCTTTTAGCCAATCTTTTTTTATTTGGCTCACTTGGCATGTTTGAGATAAAAAGCACTTATGTAAACCATAAACAGGTCGAAATTGCCACTTCGACTTATATTTTATGCCTAGGGTTTATGAGAATAGTGGAAAGCTTATTCTATGTAAGTTCATACATGTATTTCCATTATTGTATTTGTAACATCTGCCTTCTATTGCAGACCCGAAGTCCCCAGGTGATACCAAGATCGTGGAAGGATTTGGTAATGATTTTATTTAATATGCTTTCGCAGTTTTAGTATAAGGCTAGGCTAAACTTAGAATCCTTATATATGACACTCTATAACTGTACCAATAAGCTTATATATCTCCAAGGCACTCCTCGGTTTATGATTTTCACATGTTTGTAACACAGTGGTTGTCTAATTCACCATTGTATCAATATGTTAGTTTATGTTTTAACTTCCGACTAACTTTAGTTGCTCTACCTTTATTGCAGAGTTGAGTCTTGAAGAGGCTGAAGATGTTTCTTTTAAAGAGGTTTGTTTCCTATTACATTCCTTATATATGATGACTAGTCACTAAATTATGAATTATGTCGATCTCAGAGATGGGAGGGTTTTAATGAAGATATTGCCATTCAAACAGGCCAAACAAGTCAAATGGGTCCAAAGTTGCATGAAATGTATTCAAATACATACCTCTTAAAATGGCTATTTTTTCAAAACCTTATACTACTGTGTTATTGCTAATGATCATATTGAACACATTAATTTGTGATGAAGCTGAAAAATCATGGACAGTGGTTTTTCGCTTTAACCCAACTCGACCCCAACCTAAACTGGAATTTACCTTTTTAACCCGAAGCTAATACCTAGTCTTCCGATCTGGTCTTGAAAACATATTTGAAACTCTAGTAAAGTTTCTTGCAAATGATTATAGAAGATTTCTAGATGGTTATTCAATTAATGAAAACTTTCGTTGCAATTTTGAGGTTACGAATGCTTTCTTGTATTCAAAGATCAATGTCGAAATGTGAGCATCATAATTTTCTAAATACCCTATCTTATGTCTCCATATATCTTACATCTAAATATAATAATTTCTCCTTTGGTAGTACGTCTGCTTCATAAGTTAGTAATCACCTTCATGAATATGAATTTATTTATTGAGAATGTTCATTAACTTATATGTTTTAGGTTCATAATTACATCCTTGTGTGCAGGCTTGGCTTACATATTTTTGGAGAAGAGCCAAAGTTCATGGTGTAGAAGAGGATATTGCTGAAGATAGACTTCACTTTTGGATAAGCCGCAGTGCAACATCCCCCACTTCTCATGATGCTGTTGATGGTAAATATTCGTCCAGCTGCTTCATTATAGTAGTTGAAGATGCACATAATATTCAATTAAACAAACAATTAGAAAGTGAAAAAAAAGGTTGGCGTGGGAAGTCTAAAACTGGGACATAGGTGTAGTAATCAAGTTGTATATGAAGGTGGTAAATTGGGCAGGTGGGTTGGGTTGTGTAATGGGTCAAAATGGGTAATTTGTATAACAGGTTGGGTTTGATCTTTCTTTTTTCTTGACATTATTACTACATTTCTTACTACCTAATAGTACTTATACCATTTAAACTAAACACATGACATTCTCGACTTATTTACTTATGAAAAGGATTCATTTAGGTTGTGGTTATCTCGAATTGGTAGGATAGTAATTAGCTAATAAGAAAACGAAAAGTTGCATACAACCTCCTAAAATATTTTAATAAAAACATGTTACTTTTGTAATAATATGGTTAGTATAATCATATCTAACGTGTTTGTTAATATATAAAAAAATGGACCAAATAATGCCTGCTGGTCCAACCCTAACCCATTTTAAGCATTATTTATTTTTCTGATAACATCATTTTTTGGTTTCTCGCAGTTGAAAGAGGGTTAACCGAATTGAGGAAATTGGGTATAGAACAACAGCTATGGGAAGCATCTCGCAGGGAAATAGGAGACCAGTCATCTTCATTACCTGTCGACAATTCCAAAGATTCTGGAGATGAAGATGCCTCCTAGTGATCTCTCACTGTTTATTTAATTTCTTTTTTTTTTCTCTTCTTTCTCAAAAATGAAAAAAAAAAAAAAAAAAAATGCAAATTTTTGTGTCTTAGTGTCGATATATCAACTGTGAGTTTGTGCAAGTTTTTCATGTATAATAGGCTGGATGATGATAATGGTATAGACCATAGATACACATGTAGTTACAATTATCTATAAGTCGGAAAATATTCAATTGTTTGAACAGAGAGTGATCCCAGATAATGGTATGGCAGATGTGCAGATTTTGCTGCTTGACATTGTTTGTTATGTATTATAAATCAATGTTGTCCGAATAAAAATGCTCGTTCGAATTATTTTGTTCGTAATTTTGTTATGTGTTCTCGTCCCGAACTTTTTATTTATATATATTCATATGCTACTATATACTTTATATTAAATTTATGCTGGATACAGCAGCTTCAGGAAATGGGTAGGTAAATAGAGGAATCATAAGCAATTAATGTTAGAAGACAATTGCATCTTCATATCCGTCTACATCCAATTCACGAGTTAACAAGAGAAGTAGTAATGTTGATTTGTACCTTTCCTAGATGTATATCTCCTTTTTTTAAATACAGTTCCGTAAGATGCCATCAAAGGGGTTTCAAAAAAATAAAACTATATTCGAGTAATGATAAACAAAAAGCTTAATCGACTTGGTATGTGAAACATTTAGAACATAACAGATGCACGTAAAACGGCATACTTAGCATTGCATCTGTGTTGAGAACCGCGTGTCAAAAACTCAACATACGATGATAACGTTGTTAGTGAGTGGCATGTACTTGTCGTAACGATATTGCTTTCTCTTACCCAAATCATAAAGATATGGTTCAGATAGCTACTTGTATAAGTTTCTTGAATAATCGCTATTTGTCAAACTCAAAGAAGAACGATAGATGTATCATTTTAACAACAAAATCGCGATCTTTGACATTTTGTGTCTTCTTTCTCTTTTCACCGCTTATTACAACTTAACTTAAAAACTGTTTAGGACTTTCTACATGATTAAAACTTTCATAATACAAGGTTAAACACAAATCCAGTATCTTTTGGGACTTAACATATTATGGGTCTTCTGGTTAGAATTGCTATATGTGATGTGAGCTTTATAAAGGTAACTTTAACTGTAGCTAAAATACACTTGATACCTATCTCTTGTCCGAAAGTAGCTTGTTTTAGTCGGCCAAAGACACACACACCTTAAACTACCTTATAACTCAAGTGAGACTTGAACTCTTTAGTCTTTGGGAGCAGAACGCTATAGCAACACGCCTGGATAACGCTAGACTAGAAGCTTTTTATTTTCCAAAGCTTGTACTTATATTTGACAAGTACTTTAAAAGACTTGTTCCTATCAAATCAAAAGTTCAAAAATAAAGGGTTTTCATTTATACTAAAAACTTGTCAATGAAAACTTAGCAAATAACAAGTTAGCAACCCATTGCCCCTTCCCTTCTGCAACTTCCACCTTCCTTCTCTCTTACACACACAAACATAACCATTTTCTCCTTTTTCAATCTGCTATATATAGCCACCAACATGAACAACAATCATGAATATGAAACCAACAATATGAACTCTTTTAACTCGCTACATGAACTCGAAGAAAATAACAACAATTGGTACTTTAGTCACCATGAAAACAATCTCTCTTTTGCACCAAGTTTACCTTCAACTTACCAAAATTTCGATATAAAAACTAGATTTGATTCACAACCCCACATGGATGTTCCAAATATAACCTCCAACCATCATTTTCCAACGAACCATTTGGAAAACACGTATGGAGCATCAGGTTTTCAGAGTCTTGGACTCATGGGTAGTTCAAGTAATACAAAAAGTGGCGATGGGCCAAATACTTTGGTTATGGATGATGTTGATGACATCAGTTTTGATGAGTCCGTTTTGAATTATGAGTCAGATGACGTCGCTAGAAAGATGGATTCTGGTGTAGGAAACATCGGAGGTTATAGGAAAGGTAAAAGAAAAGGGTTTCCTGCAAAGAATTTGATGGCAGAAAGGCGACGTAGAAAGAAGCTGAATGATAGGCTTTTCTTGCTTAGGTCTATTGTGCCAAATATCAGCAAGGTTAGCGCGTGTTTAGTTATATCTAATCCAGCATAAAAAAAACATATTTAAACAACGACGATGATCTTCAATTTTTTTTTTTTTTGAATCTATATAATTGTTAGTTTCTCTTTGAAAAATTTAGAGACTCGTATATAATTCCGTTCAGCAAATGTTTTGCTGAATTTGGTATAAACAAAACATCTTCTTTTGCATACTTCTGGTGAATATCTTATAAGTTATTATTACTGGTTATATGAGGTTTAGCACTTTCCTTGTGATTGAATGGTACCATGTTTTTGTTTCAAGTATGTTTGAATGTTTGCTTTTTAATGAAGTCACATGGATTCTGAAGTCAATCAATCCTATATGGTACAAACCGCAGATTTTGGACCACCTCGAGGATATTGATGTTAATCGTCAAAACATACATAAAACCATCCAACTATTCCAAAATTACCGAAATTTTATTTTCCAGTCTCGTGTATATTCATTGTTATTATGACTAATATTCGGAAGGGATCTTGCGTCTCATGCATTTACAACAATAAATTTGAATTCTGTTTAAAATTTTGTGATTATGTTAATGTTAACAGATGGATAGGGCTTCGATTCTTGGAGATGCCATTGAGTATGTCAAAAAGCTTTTGCAGAATGTAAATGATCTTAACCTTGAACTGGAATCGACCCCTTCAACCTCTTTGATGCCCCCTATTGTCGCCCCTACTACCACCACCGGATTATATCAGCTAACCCCGACTGCCACCATTGTCCCTTCATGTATCAAGGAAGAGGTTTTTCAAACTGGACAGCCTATCAAGGTAACCTTATTGTGCTCGTTTATCTTCATAAGCGAGTTCGTGATTTTTGAGCCTTATTTTATTTTTCCAAAATTATTCATAAATCATCCACACGCTCATATTAAAATTCCTTAGTTGTTTCATGTTTCTATGCTCTGAAATAGCATCTTGCTGAGTAGCATCAAATAGCTTACAATAGAAGCAAATGCTTTACAGCATAAACTAATACTGTTCTATAAAAATCGGCATTAACTAGTTTTTGGATATAAAAGATAGAGTCTACTCGTCGTCGTGATTTATCTTATGGGTATTCTATATCAGAAAACTTTACTTTACAATTTTGTGTAGCACTATTAAGTCTTCTAACTTATTAACAGTCCTGCTGCTATGACTTGCATATAGAATTTTTAGGCCAAAATAGATACAGGGCTAAAGCACTCGCTTTACTGGCATTCTGTTTAAGACGGCTATGGATAACACAAAACAAACATATACCATACATTCTTCATTGAATTTGCATGTTTAGTAACGCGCTTTTAAAAATTTTAAACGGAAAATAAAATTACGATTTATAACCGTCGAAAGCATTTTAAGCATGTTAGTTCATTACATAGTAGTTTAAAATTCTGATCTTAAACAGTATAACGTCTCTTTAAATTGTATTTCGTATGTTAAAATATAGATTGAAGTGAGGCAAAGAGAAGGAGGGGTGTTGAATATACACATGTTTTGTAGTCAGAAACAAGGCCTTCTGTATTCTGTCATGAGGACTCTTGAAGATCTCGGTTTAGACATCCAACAAGCCGTCATCAGCAGTTTTAATGGTTTCGCACTCGATGTTTTCCGAGCTAAGGTATATAAATTTAACTTGAACTCCTCCATCTAGAGTATATTTAAGATATATATGAAAACTGATCTTATAACATACCAATAAGAGAAGATTTAAATCGTTAATTAATTTTGGTTGATTCGGTTTTTTGCAGCATTACCTTGAAGGCCAAGATGTTAACCTTGATCAAATCAAGGCGATGCTGCGTGAAACAGCTGAATATCATGGGGTCATGTAGATGTGGTTCACCGCCATCAGTGGAAGCAAGTACTTTAGGAGTTTAGAGAGTTCTAGTAGTAGTCGTCAGCGTCGTTGAAATTAATTTTTAAGTACCTAAGCCAACTTTGTCGCTTGAATCCGGTGCATGATCTTGAAACCTAATTTTTGGAAACATTTTAATTTGGCAACAATTGTTTGACAGTTTAAGCTAGTGACACCTCTGGTGGTTCAATGATTTAGACCTAGACGGTAAAGTTTATATAAGTGTGTAATTTGTAGTATATAGATAGGATGTCAATGGAAACCGTCTCTAATAACATGTTCGGATTCTGGATCAAGTGCAAACCAACTAGAGACAAACTCTAAACACATTTGTTCAGGTTAGCCCACAGTGACAGGTTATAAGAGCGCGGTTATAGCAATAACTTAGTCCTAAGTGACGTTTAACAATTTTGATCTCGTCGTTCCATTTTCTTTTTGCCAAAACCATATCGATGACCTCCTTCCAGTTGATCCGTGAAAGAGTATAAGTTCAGTCGCTAAGAGCGGTAACTTCACCCAAAATAAATTGCTTTTAGTTTAAGAGTTGTTGAAACAAATACACCATAGAAAGCTAATTGCTATTTTGGGCGGTGCCATAAGCCATTTATAGAAATAAAACAACTGAGTATAGTATACACTAATGATCATGTTTTAAAAAGTACTAGTTGGATACCCGCGCACAGAGCGGCCATAAATATAATTATGTAATAAATATAGTAAATGAATTGTTAACCCAACTCTCTTTGCAATTCTCTACCCGCTAGTGAATTCATTTCACAACACTCCAAATGTGTATGTGTTAGTTGTATGTGTTTATTTGGGTTTTAGTATCTTTCCGTGACATCATTATTCCCGCATATAAAAGACATTCACAATCTCTTCCCGTCAAACACTTTCCCAAAAGTAAATGATTTTGATAAATAAAGTTTGTATTGATTGAAATAAATGTTAAAGTTATAAAAATTTGAATCAAAATAAAATAAACCTACTAAAATGTAAAACTAAAATCTTATAAAATATATCAAAATGGATGTTGAATTAAAGAGACAAAATTTTTAAAAATATGGTGAAATTAGATCATAAAAAATTAAACGAATTAAAAGATATTTAAATTTAAAATAAAGGTGATTAATTAGTTAAAAGTGATATGTCAATACTCTATTATTAACTTCTATTTTAGTTTGTTAGAATACTACTACCTTTTGTTATTTTTTAGTTAGAGAAGTGATACGTCAACTCGATGATTAGACTCCTTATCTTAATTTTTGTGAAGCCACAACTTAAATGATTTATATAGTATAAGTATAGAAGTATAGATAATGACCAGCTAAACTTGTGAATTATATGCCAATTCATCTGTAAAAAACTTACAGAAACCTTCGTTAAGCACCATTATAATAAAAGAACGATTTTGCAGTCATAACTTTGGCATCTTGAGTATAAACATAGTTTGATATAAAAAAGATGCCATAAACATATGGGATAATATTATTAAAAAGCATCAGAATTATCCAAAAATACTCTTTTAAATAGCAAACTAAAAAAAAATACTCTTGTTAGTACTAATGTTGATATTTTTGTGTTTATGTTAGTAGTATGACAATTTTACCCTTCCAAATTACATAAATGATCCTTGTGAGTTTGCGAAATTGCATCAAACGTCCTTAGGGTAACTTACATAAATGGTCCATGTCGTTTGAATGAAGAAAATTGCATCCACCGTCCCTAACTTTTTTTTCGATTTTTTTTTCCAAAACTTTTATTTCGTTTGTTTTTATCCCGAATTTTTTTTTCATTTTTTTTTCGAAATTCTATTTCAATTTTTTTTCTCAAAATTTTTTGTCGAAAACTTTTTCTTAACTTTTTAGAAACTTTTTCGTGAAAAAAAAAAAAAAAAAAAATCGATAAAAAATTTTCACTTGTGACAAAAAGTTTTTTAAAATTTTATTTTGTTCACATGTGATCGGAAAAAATCACATGTGCGAAAAAAATTTCCAAAAGAAAATTTGAAAAGAAAAAAATTGAAAAAAAACGGACAGGGACCATTTATGTAAAAAAATTCTGATAAAAAGTTTTTTGGCAAAAAAATTTGAAAAAAAAAATTCGAAAAACAAATTTTGGAAAAAAAAATCCTAAAAAAGTATAAGGTCAGTGGATGCAATTTTCTTCATACAACAGGGACCATTTATGTAATTTACCCTAAAGACAGTTGATGCAATTTTCAAAAATCCGAATGGTACAATGGTCATCATAGGTTTTTACTACTCACATAAAGAAAAAAATGTCAACATTAGTACTCACAAAAGTTTTTTTTTTTTTTAGTTCGCTACTTAAAAGAGTATTTTAAAACAAGTATGATGTTTTTTAATGATATTATAGTCACTAAATCTATCTCCTTTGATATTCTAAATCCTGCTCGATTTATTCATCGTTGTCAATCATCCAAAACAAAGTCGGCAAAGCCTATACTCCGGACAGATATATCTCACAAATTCATACTCCATTGATTGGAACACATTCCAATTATGGGTTTATTACAATAAAGTTTTGAGCAAAACGAAACATAAAAAGAGTTCAAATTCATAAAGATAAAAAACGCAATCACAGCTTAAATCTGCTAAACGATGTAACATATCCTCAGACCTCCGGTGCACCACCGTCTCCAACCAAATCTAGTAATATGGCCTTGATTTGATCAGGCTTCACACACTGCCCTTCATTGCTTTGCTGCAAAACCAAAAAAAGCAAATGCTAATAAAAATTCACACGTACGGTAAATATGTTAAATAGAGGGTTTAATTTAAAGATGTATATGGATGTACCTGAGCTTGTAAATCGAGTTTGAACACATCAAAATTGGCGATCATAGCATCTTGGATGGTTAAACCGAGATCTTCAAGAGTCTTCGAGATTAAATACAACAAATCCGGTTTGGGACTGCAAAGATGTGTATATCCAACACCCCGTTTTTCATTTGCTGGACATCAACCTACATTTTACACACAAAAACAATCATAAATAATTGTAATCGAAAGATGGTATTTACTGTTAATACACTAGTAACGAACACGCTGAAAAATATTTCGACTTGAAGAACATTTATACCATGTTTTGTACTGTCTAACATTTAATTTAATGTAATAATAAGATTTATTTTATTTCAATTTCATCTGTAACTTTTGTTTTTCAAAATTTGGGCAATTTCATAACCCGTTGGGCGCGTGTTGGTTTAAATTTTTACACATAACCTTAAAATCGAGTTTATAATATAAAATTTTCACAAATTATTAAATGAAGATAATCATTTTCAATGAATGGTATGTATAAAAACGGGACAAATGTAAACGAACGTTGTTATTTTTCAGCAAAACAACTTTTTAAATATAAAAATAGAACGAAAGATACCCTAGCAGGCTCTCGGATTGGAGCCAGGTCTTTTGTGCTGCATGAAGGTATAGTGGCAGCATTCGGGGTTAAATGAGAGAACCCGGTGGCAACTGGAGGGGTAGCAACAGGTGGCAGCAGCTCGAGTTCGCGTTCAAGTTCAGAAATTTTCTGCCTAAGCTCTTTCATATAATCAATTGCATCTTCAAGAACTGAAGTTTGACTCATCTGTAACAATAGCATAATTCGAAAGTTTTGTTAACATTTACGTATAAGAAAGTTTTGAAGTATAACCAACACGAAGCATTAAAAGTTCATTATTCGAAATTCATAATTGCAAATAAATAAAAATTACTAACTTTGAAAGATTAGGATCAAAAGCATAAAAGCTAATCAACGTTGGTCCAAAAACTATGGTTTTAATTTAGTAAAAAATTTACATCAAATTCATGTGAGTTCACTAAAAGCAAAAATCAAATCTATACTAATTATATTTTTAAACAATTGTAATAACAAAAAAAAAAAAACAAAAAACATGTTACATATGAATCACGTAAAAAGAAAGTATTAAAACAAAATAAAGAATAAAAAGGGGTATTTCTAGTTGAAATAAGCTATTTGTGAATAAAAACATTGATTGCTTTTCAAACCTAGTTATATCGAAAGATTGATTTCAAGCGGCGTATTATTACGAAAAGAACAACACAACGTATTTCAGTTACAAATAGCTATATAGTTTAGCAAGTATACTGATTATATGCTTATATTGTTTTTGTGGAACAATTTGTTTTGAATAAACTTTTCAGTTATTGATTCATAAGAGTTTATCTCACTCAATATAAGTAACTATTTATCTGATTGTATTTATAATATGTGTAATAAGCAGTTTAACTATGAAATCCAGATATCTACTAAATCACATGAAAATAGAACAAAAAGAAAATTTTTTTGCTCACCGTGCTGATCTTTGGTACCACAGA
Organism: Chrysanthemum lavandulifolium; assembly: GCA_022545495.1. Lineage (NCBI taxonomy): Eukaryota > Viridiplantae > Streptophyta > Magnoliopsida > Asterales > Asteraceae > Chrysanthemum > Chrysanthemum lavandulifolium. The sequence goes on along the minus strand of CM040239.1, from coordinate 269,711,467 downwards.
CCTCAGCTCGCGAAGATACTTATTCAACTTTGCTCTGCGGCGCCTTTCAGCTGGCACATTTGTAGCAGGGCCATCTTTTTTGTTACCACTTCGATAGCCACCATGATTATTGCTTTTAGTCTTAGAGCTCCCTTCAGTGACTTTAGCATTAGTATTAGAGGTGTCCACACAACCTATGTTGGAGTCATTGCTTTCGACTTTAATTTCATCGAGATCAGCAGCAAATTCATAAAGACCAGCTGTGCTATTAACCAAATTCGTAAGAACAGCATCTGCCTCACCACCTTTGGTTGTATGCTCACTTGCATCTCTTTTTTTACCTCTTCGATGACCACCATGATTATTGCTTTTAGAGCTCCCTTCAGTGACTTTAGCATTAGTATTATAGGCGCTCACACAACCTATGTTGGAGTCATTGTTTTCGACTTTAATTTTATCGAGATCAGCAATTTGAACCACATCTCCTTCGCCACCTTTGGTTGCATGCTCACTTGCATTCTCTACAGCAAACAAAGTTTCTTGTGCTCCAGTTGATGTTAAATTCTGCATAGAAAAACCCGAGGACTGGTTTTCATGGATTGTCGAAAAATTTGGATTCAGATTACTCACGTGTGTTACGAAGTAGTGAGCAAAATTTGGTTCTGGGAAAATTTGAGGTGAATTTTGTTCTAAAGGAAGATAGGCTTCAAGTTCATTGTTTTGAGGAAAGTACCAATCGTTATTTTCACCAAGTTCTGCTAACTCGAATAGATCACTCATTTCGATTTTATCATCGTAACCATTATTGTTCATGTTTCTAGGTTTTCTAGAGCATGAACCGAATGAAATGGTTGAGAGAATATGGTGAAGTTGTAATGGGAAGGCAAGGTTTTTATAGGATGTTTGCAATGGTCAGTCTTTGTTTTTTGTTACACGTCAACTCGAGTATAACACTTTTTAAAAGTTGGTAACATTAGCGAATCACTTAATGTATTTTAAAAGTTTTTTTTTTTTTTTTTTTTTTTTTTTAATTTTGTTTATTATTATTATTTTTTACAACTAGTATTTTAAAAGTTGATAACAAGGTTTTTAAAAGTGGATAACCCATGTTTGAAAATAGAATTTTCATTTTTTCTAGGAAATAACTTTTAGTATTTGCTTAGGATCAAATTAGAAGAAAATTTAAAATATAAAATCATGAGAAGTAATTATAACGATACATTCGAGATACATCGACTTGAATTTGATCAATTTCTAATCATTTAGATGCATTGTCTATCTTTTCGAAACTGATTTTGAATTGAAAAAGAAGCAGAGTAGCATTAGAATCACATTGGACATGTAGAGGACGGAAAATGCACAAGATTAATCTAATTTGATGAAATGCATCGAATATATGTATATGCATATAATTTTGAGCTAGAAAATACATTATCATGCATCTAAATAAATTGAGATGCATCTAATTTAAGCCGGTGCATACCAAGTATGTGGTTATAGTTACTTCTTATCCTTCTCATTTTCTTCTCATTAGATTCATAACCTTGCTTACATTATGAGTACTTTACTATCAATTTTTATCAGATTTTTCAAACATCTAAGATATGTTTGGCAAAAATAATTGTTGTTGTAACATGAGATGTAGTTGTTGGGAATTATATTTTGTAATGGTTAAGTCTAGTTAAGTCTAGTAGCAGTAATAGTTAAGTCTGGTAGATCAGACTTAAGTCTGTTTTAGTTAAGTCTGCCAGTACTAAAGATGTTAAGTCTGGCAGAACATAGTGTCGATGGTTAAGTCTGTTTATGTTCAAAACATAATAGTTGTTAGAGTTATATTAGGAATAGATATGAACGTGAAGAGATATCATAGGAGAAGATATCTTTACCCTTCTACAAGTTTGTTAGATAATTAGGGTTTCCTTGGTGTATAAAAGGATCCCTAAGGTGTTAGGTTAAGGTACGGGTTGTATGCATTAGCTTTCAAGCAAATTAATAGAGATTACGAAGTTAGTTTATATTGTTCTTCATACTTTGTGTGTTAAGATTCCACATTAACACATCAAGCTTTTCCTAAAGAGTTCTTCATATAGTAAATTGAATCTATTCAAGTTTATTATTAGTCATTCAAGGCTACTAAGATCCAGAAACTTTTGGACCTACAAGTGGTATCAGAGCCTGTTAAAGGACTCTGTATTGAAGAAACAAATCATACCAAGAACACTCATCTCATCTCTCAAAACCCTTAAGAATGTCTCTTCATGACGACTTCTCAAACCATCATAGTGATGAAGAAGGTTTCGAGAAAGAAACTGAAGCTTCAGAAGCAGGATCTCAGAAACAACAGAAGAAACAGCAACAACAACTTCCTACAACAACTATCTCCAACCTCAAACCTCCTATTCTGAAAAAAGAAGAATACGACATCTGGGCCATGGAGATGGAACAGTATTTGGAATATATAGATTATGAGGTCTGGAAAGTGATCCAGAATGGGAATTCTAAGAAGAGAATTTCCAAAGGAAAAGATGGCACAGTCAGGATCCTTCCACCAGTCACAAATGCAGAGATACTTGCTGAAGAAAAAGAAAGGAAGGCAAGAACTCTCCTAAAGATGGCCATACCAAAGGAACATCTGAGAAGGTTCCACAATTTAGACGATGCTAAGGAGATATGGGAGGCTAGTAAAACAAGATTTGGAGGAAACGCCAATTCCAAGAAAATGCAAAAAGCTGTTTATAAACAACAGTTTGAGGCATTTTCAATCAGCAGTTCTCAAGGCCTAGAGAAAGGCTATGACAGGTTCCAACAACTCCTGTCACATTTGGAAACACATGGATCTGAGGTATCCAATGAAGATGATAATATGAAATTCCTCAGATCATTGCCCAATGAATGATCAAATCTAGCAATGATAATGAGGAATAAAGAAGATATTGACACCTTGTCAATAGATGACTTGTTTAATTATCTCAAAGTATATGAACAAGACATCAAGGGGAATTCAAAAGCTTCTTCAAGTGATAATGTTGCTTTTGTCTCTCATGGCAGAAACACTAAAACCAGAGTTAAATCTAGTAGTGGTTTTAGTTATGGTAGCTATACAGTTAGTACTGGTGTTAAGGAAAAGTTTAATGTGTAAGAATGTGTGATATGGTATCATGTCTAGAATGTTTGAGACATTATAATGATTAGAGAATGTGCGATGGAATGTGAGGAGTAAAATGGGATTATGTATAGAATATGGGAGACAAGAATGTTTGATATGGGAGTGTGTAAAAAGGTTTTGTTTGTTGGGAAGTAAAAGTGTACAAAGAATATTCAACTTCCAAATAACCAAACTCAAATAATCAAATGGCATAATCCATGATTAAGAAACAATAGACATAATCACTACTCACACTGATGAAAATAAGATAAGTGTTTTGCATCATAAGTAAAGCACCTCCATAAAGGGAAAAGATGCATTTATGCAAAGTGATGTTGACTTATTTTGACCAATAAAGGAGTAAACCCGTTACGTGATTAGAGAATACATGCACATGAATTATGGTCATGTGAATGCTTTCATTTGATGTTATATTAAAAGTATGAATGTACTAGGTTTGAGAAAAGAGTTTTGGCCTTTGTTAGAGGAATTTAGTAAAGATTTTGAGTCGACATTTTTGGAAAACGGGAGGGCTTGTTTTGGTCATCTCTTTAAGTCCACACCTTGTTGTGAGTTTACTTAATATCTCAATTATCATATTCATACTAGTAATGAAAGATCCACATTTTTCGGGTAAGAGGAAAGCCAACATTCAAAAACTAAAGTGAGTCTTAAGAGACCTTGGTGCGCCAAGTCCTGTTTTGCTGCGTTTCAATTTTTGGCTATCGTTTGTGATTTTATTTGTCCCGTACATTTATTTCTCATCGTTAAAACATTAAGGAGACTTAATCAATGTTGTACCAACATTCTTTGTACCTTTTGAATTATGGTACCTTTGAATTTGGTTTGATAATTTTGAATAAAGATTCAGCTTCGTTTGTTTAATTTTTTTGTTTGTTTCGTCTTTTGAATACCAACAAACATCGAATGGTAGATGCACATATTGTAACCATATAGACATAATAATCGTGTTGCTACTTCTATACTCGTCTAAAATCTAAATATACACATAAAAACATGTCCAACATTGTTTTGTTTACACCTACATTAGAAGCTAAAGAAAAAAATAGTTATCAAATGATGTGTTAGTCATAATTAAATCAACTAGCTATAACTTTACCAAATTTTAACATAACTAAACCAAATAACCAAATTAGTTATTCATATTTATGCAAGAAAAGCCCTTTCCGAAAACAAGTGAATTTATTTAGTAAAAATAATAAAAACTTGTAGCCTGATAATAGTAATTTATTTTATGTTTTGAACCTATTCATACTTACCAAAACATGATCAACAATGTCTGACACCAACACTTATCCTAAATGTATAATGTTAAACGACGAAGTTTTAAAACTTCAAAACAACAAAGTGATTTTTAGTTTAAAAGAATATAGTTTAAACTTTATAAAGGTTATCTAATATTCCCTCAATCTCCAATTGTCCACCTTTTTTTCAGTTGATCCCAGACTAATTGTTAATTATCAAATAGATATGAAAATTTAAGATCACGTATTACTTTAAAATATTATTACAAACGTTATAGAAAACAATAATCAATTAGTTAATGATAAAACTCTTACTATATTATGTAAGAAGTAATTAGTAAAACAATAATAATTATGTTTTCTTAAACTATGTTATTTTTCGAAGACAATTATTTTCGAGATGAAAGGCGTAATGTATAACACACTTTGATACCCAAAAAAGGAGTAATTCAATGCAAATTTTGTGATATAAAAAGTATTTAAAGGTTAAAAAGTAAAATGACAAGTTATTAAATTTATTTATTGCAAGTGAATAGTTTTTTTGAAACAGACAAAAATAATAGGGGAAATTGCATATATATTCAATAAAACTTGTATATTTGTATATTTCTGTAAATACAAGTTTTTAATGCATAATGTACAATGATGTATAAGCATGTTTTGGGAAATATGAAAATATGTAAGTTTTAATGGGCATATATATAATTGCCACTAAATAATAGAATAAATACTTTAATTGGGACGAATGGAACAATTAATAACTGTGGAATAATATAAATTAGATGACGAAATAAGCTCTAAATAATAAAATTATTGTTTCCATTTGTTTCGATTTTTAACAAAACATTTTAAGTGTTAAATAAGCGAAAAAAATCTATTCAACTAAGCGAAACAAATCTATTCATTGATGAACATATTTATAATATGCTGACATGATCCTTTAACTAGTTAATAAATTTCATTTTTTCTTGATTGCCACCGTATAAATGTTTTATATTTTATTATATAAAAAGAAAAATTATTAAAATTAAATGCAACTACCATAATCACCTAAAATGGTACGAATCATTACCTTAAATTCATTGGGTTGCGGTTGACTGGTGTCACTCTGATCATTCACCAACGAATCTCCACCATCTAACACTATGCCCACTTTGCCTTCGGTTTGTTTTGCCGCCATACTTCTAGTGATAGCCATATTATGATAACCAGACAAACCAAGGATGGACAACTTTGATACTAGTTATATGAATTAAGACATAATCAAAGTTGGATATGGTATCCAACGATAATCCTACACTAATCACAAAGAGAACTAATGAGAATAATAGTTCCGATGATGAAGGTCACAGCCAATGAAAGAGTGAAAATAAGAGAGGATGATATGTTGTGCATTTTTTGAGCACGTCCCTTTCTTTACATGTATATATAGCGTACTGTGAGGTAGCATACACCAGATCTATCCTCGCCTAACAAACCATGTAAATTACATCTGAGTCCCTATACTTCTATTATTTCTAAAAAGGACATAAATAATTAATATGTAAATAAGACCATAACATGCTCTATCGGTTTGGCTTTAAAGTTTGATACACAGAGTAGATGGTCTAGCTACCCAACATGCGAGCATTAGCTAGGTTCCATAATTTGTACGATGAACAACGACAAATATTTTATTGAGCCGCCTCTCAGGTCGTTGGAGAGAAAAACACCAGGTGTCATGTCAGTGTGATCACTTACATACTTCACGTGTGGATCTGGAAACAACTTACTTTAGTATTTTGGCAATCAACTTGCACAAATACATGTACAACGTCAATCCTTATAAAATCATTCTTGTATCCCTTCTTTCAATCTTTTAAAATCTTGATATTTACATATCTCTGTCATAATTATTCATGTACCATTCATCAAATATTGCACGACTTATGAATTATGCAAACTAAACATTTGTTGGCAATTGCTTGCATGTATCATTCATTACGTATGTAGTACGACTTCTGAAATATGCAAAATGAACATTTGTTTCCTTAGTCAATTATGCAAAGTTAACATTTGTTTGGAGTTCGTTTGGATTAAATTTTGATTGTTTTTTGTTTGAAAAATCCTTTTTGTGTTTTGACGATTCGTTTGGATTTAGGATTTGTTTTGGTTTGATCGATAAAAAATGAGTTGCTTGACGTTTACAGAATTTGTTTTGGGATGGATCAATATATTTTTTGCATTATTATGTTTTTTAATTGGGTTTTTGAATTAGAATTGGGCATGTAGGAATATTGTTTTTGTACTTGGACTAGTTAAGTTCTAGGGGATTAGATAATTGGTTATTTGGTTATTTTTGGCACATGAAAATCTTTGGTTGAATCAGGAGGAACATATAGTCAACATATAATATTAGTATTGCTATGTTTGAAGGATCGTTGTTTGGGATTTGTCTTTTTGAGTTAATCGACCTTCAGTCACTTCTGTTTTTTTGAAGACATTTTGTATCGGGATTTAGTTGTTTGAATTCATACTGTAATCCTTATTATATAAGTTGGTCATTCGAATTATTATGTGTATGATATTTGGGATGCTTAACTTATAATAGCCCATTTGTCAAGTTATTTATTAACTTGAATTTGTTTGATACTTACATAATAAGTTTGAAGTTGGATCGTAATACTTATAAAATAAGTGAGTCATTTGAATTTGAATTTGGTATTTGAAATTTGTAGATTGATTTGGTGTTTGAAGACTTGATTATAGTCATTTAGATTTTGATCGATCGTTTGAGAATTTATCATTTTGAAATTAGGATCTTCGTTTGTCGGGCTTTTGAAGTTGGTTTCCTGAATTTGTTTGTCTTTGTTGAAGATCTTTTGAGCCAATTTGGTTTGTTTGGTTGATCATTTTGAATTTGTTGGTTAACATTGGATTGTTCGTTTTGAATTTATTGGCGGTTTTTTATCGAAATTATTTTTGATCTTTTTTGGGAATCGATCATTTGTTTGAACTTGTTTGGTATCTCTAGCATTTGGAAATTTTAATTTGAAGATGAAAGATTCGTGCAGTTTGAAGTTTCGAGAAGGTGTTACTAGAGTTTAAGTCACGGTGAGATTGTTAGAAAAGTGACTTAAACTCTAAGGGTTGTTTGGTAAATTTGGTAATTTGTTTGACTTATCTTACAAGTTTGTTTAGAATTAAGAAACTATTCTATGATGTAAACAGGGATTAATAGTTTTAGAATTCTCTGTACCTTTTGAATTAGAATTTGGTATCTTTGAATTATAATTTTATATTTGGTATCTTTGAATTTGGTTTGATAATTTTGAGTAAAGCCTTTTGAATTAGAATTTGGTATCTTTGAATTATAATTTTATATTTGGTATCTTTGAATTTGGTTTGATAATTTTGAGTAAAGCTTCTGTTTTGTTTGTTTGATTGTTTTGTCTTTTGATTACCAACAAACATAGAATAGTAAATGCATGTATTGTAACCACATAGACATAATAATCGTGTTGCTATTTTTTTACTCGTCTAAAATCTAAATATACGCATAAAACCTGTCCAACATTATTTTCTACTAAGTATACACTTTCATTAAAAACTAAAGGAAAGAAAAAAAAATAGTTGTCAAATGATTTGCTCGTCATATTTATATCAACAAGCTATAAGTTTACCATTTATTTTAAGTAACTTAATTAACTAAATAACCAAATTAGTTATTCATATTTATGCAAGAAAAGCCCTTACCAAAAACAAAGGAATTTCTTTAGTGAAAACTAGAACAACTTGTAGTATGTTAATTAACTTCTTCATGTTTTGAACCTATTCATAATTACCAAAACATTATTAACAATGTTTGACACCAACACTTATCCTAAATGTATAATGTGAAATGACAATGTGTTAAAACTTCACACAACTACAAAGTGATTTATAATTAAAAAGATGAGGGATTTTCATTTGCTTACCTTTATTTTTGTGCTTACCAAGGGACAAATCCCCACCATCCATCTAGATTAATCTAATGGTGGGGATTAACCTAAGATTTAATAAATAAACCTAAGTCCATGTTTTTTCTTGTTTTTTGTCTTTCTTTTTATTCATTTTTGTCTTTTCTTTAATTCACGCTTTTTAATCCACGTTTTTTTCGCTTTTTTTTTTTTTTTAATTCACGTTAGTCACGCTTTTTAATTCACTTTTTTCGCTTTCATACGCTTTCTTCGCTTTCATACGCCGCCCGCTTTCATACTTGTTTTACGCTTTCATACGTCATCCATTTCATACATATTCATCCATTTTCTTACGTTTCGCCGCTTTTGTTCATTATTCATACGTTTCGTCCATTTCGTCCGCTTTCATACGTTTTCGTCCGCTTTCACTCGTTTTACGCTTTCATACGCTTTCATCCGCTTTCATACATATTCGTCCATTTTTACGTTTTCTTCGTCGTCCGCTTTTAAATGTTTACGACGCTTTCATACGTTTATGTATATCACAAGTGATATTCGTGATATTATGTGATATTCGTGATATTCATATGATCACAGTGATATTCGTGATATTCGAATATAACTTGTGATATTCTAAATATCACAAGTGATTTTCAACTAATGTTTTGTAACATCAAAATCACAATTGATATTCAGAAAATCACAAAGTGATATCCAAAATCACAAGTGATATTCATAATATCACAAAGTGATATCCAGAATATCACAAAGTGATATCCAGAAAATCACAAGTGATATTCAGAATATCACAAATATATAATTTGAATAGCAACTACATAGTTTGGGGGTAATTGTTAAATCTTATTTTATTTGCTTATGAGCTTATGTGATTTCGGTTTATGTTTCACAAGCTTAATTTGCTTATTTTGAAACTTATAAAAATATGTAAGTTTATATTTACCACGTATAAAGATAAAATGGTCAAATTTTGGTTTAGAGTTCATACATATTCGTCCGTTTACACGTTTCGTCGGTTTTAAATGTTTTGGCCATTTTCATATGTCTCTAAATATCACAAGTGGCATTCGTGATATCACAAATGATATTCGAGTATCACAAATAATATTCGAATATCACAAGTGATATTATGTGATATCCGATGATTAACAAGTGATATTCGTAATTTTTGAATATTACAGTGATTTTCAACTAATGTTTTGTAACATGAAAATCACAAGTGATTATCGAATACCACAAACCGATATCCGAAAATCACAAGTGATATTCGAATATCTAAAAGTGATATTCGAATATCATCGATATTCGAAAATCACTTGTGATAGTCGAAACGTGAAAACGTAAGAAACGGACGAAAACGTAAGAAAATGGACGAATCGTGAAAACGGACGAAACGTATGAAAGCGTAAAACACGCTTGAAATGGATGAAAACGTATGAAAATTGACGAAAACGAAGAAAACCGATGAAAACGGACAAAACGTATGAAAACGTATGAAAATGGACGAAAATATATGAAACGGACAAAACGTATGAAAATAGCGAAACGAAGAAAAACGCGAATGAAAAAAAACGAATTAATAAATAAAAAACGCGAATTAAAAAAACATTAATTTTAAAAAGACAAAAAAAAAAAAAAAAAAAAAAAACGTGAATTAAATAAAAAGCGTTAATTTTAAAAAGACAAAAAAAATATGTGAATAAAAAAGAAAACAAAAGACAAGAAAAAAACTGACTTAGGTTTACCTTTTAATCTTAGGTTAATCCCCACCATTGATCAAACTAGATGGATGATGAGGATTGTCCCAGAAGATTAATTTATGGGTAAAGAAAATAAAGTCATCTAAAAAGATATATAGTTAAACTCTATGGAGGTTATCTAAAGAAAGAAACGAAATTGAAATTATTATTACAAATGATAGAGAAAACAATAAATTAATTACTTAATGATAAAAATGTTAATATATTATGTAAGAAAGATAAATTAAAAAGCAATGAATTATATTTCTTTAAATTATTTTATCTTTTTAAAACAATTATTTCCAGGATGAAAGGAGTAATTGAGTACACTTTCATATCCAAAAATGAAGAAAAAAGTTCATCAAATATACATCGAAGTATATTTCTATTAAAAGATACTAACTACATCCCGAAAAGAGTGTTTATAAGCATTTTTTTTTTCACATATTATCATATGCGTAATATATGTAAATTCAAGGTGACCAAAATGTCATTTTTGTCCATGTTTTTAGTGTGTCAGTTAAATGCAGATTTTGTGATATGAAAAGTATTTACAGGTTAAAGAGGTAAAATAATAAGTTATTGAAGTTTATTCATTTCAACTAGATAGATTTTTGAAACATACCAAAATAATAAGATAAATATTTTAAATAGAACGGAGGGAGTAATAAGTAAATGTGGCAGTGGTATAACTAATTAATCAGTAACTATTTGTAAAAGATGATGAAATAAGCTTTAACTAATAATTTCTAAAAAACCTTTTAATTGTTATAACTAAGTGAAATAAACTTATTGAGTGATAAATGTATTTATAAATAGAACGAAGGAAGTAATAAATAATTGTGACAGTGGTATAACTTGTTAATGAGCAACTATTTCTAAAAGATGACGAAATATGCTTTAAATAAAAATATTATTTTTTTCATTTGTCTTGATTTCTAACAAAACCTTTAAGTGTTAACTAAGCGAAATAAAGCTATTAAGCGATCAATAAGTTTATAATTTGCTGACATGATCCTTTAACTAGTTAATAATTTTTTTTTTATTGTCACCGTATAAATGTTTTACTTTTATTATATTAAAAGAAATTTATTAGAATTGAATACAACTTTACCAATTAAGTTATTGTGTCTTTTGAATAACTAAAAATAAAGGTTACATGAAATTTTTGCCTTGAATATCTTCCTCAATCTTTGTTTTACTTTGTACTTAAGAAATAATTATCTCTAAAAACATCTTCTTAACAAATCTTAGATTTAACTAAAAAATAATAATCTCCAAAACAATAAGCTACTAGAAACTTAGAAAGGTTATTACTTATTACTAAAAGAGGTTGTGTTTCCTGTTTGAGTGTCTATTTGCTTGTGAATCTCTATTACATATAAAGCAAAATTGCTTTTATTTAAAATTAATAATATTTAATTCTCAAAGTATCATTTTAAAACTTAAATTCTCATACAAGAATTCAAACAAAATTGACTTAATGAAATAGTTGCTTTAACAATGTCTTCATCCAAAATTTCAATAAAAATAAAATAAAATATGCATGACAACTTTTGACAACGAGCTTTTCACAAAAAAAAAAAAAAAAAAAATATATATATATATATATATATATATATATATATATATATATATATATATATATATATATATATATATATATATATATTTTGAATTTAATCTTAACCTTAATACTTTAAAAAAAATCAACTACAAACTCTACCATATAAGATACTATGCTACTATTTTTTTTATTATTGTGTTAGTTCGTAGTTGATAAAAATAAATAACCATAATGTCATAACTATAATTGTGTGTTGATATAAAATTTTGTTGCTATGTGCAGACACTTGCGTAGTTTTATAAATTGAGGGTGATCTTTCAACATTTGACGACGATCATATTTACGACATTTAGATTGTATTGACAAACTGCAGAATGCATAAACGCGACGACGATTAAAAGACGCGATAAGATCAATTCTATTTATAAATGGACATAAATTAGATATATAAAGTTTAGGAAAACGTGAAGTATGTTGTCAAATTTGAATTTATTAAAAAGCATGTTATCGTTAACTTTTGTATCCTAAAGTCCCCAAAATGGGCCTTTTGGAGTTGCTTTTTTATATTTGTGCTTTAGTAAAAATTTATATAACGCAAATGAACAAAAGTTTGTTGCCTTTTAATTAGCTTTTATGTCATTTACAACTAGATTCCATGTTTACTCTAAAGTTGCGGAAAATAGTGTAGCTATGTTTTTTCTATTTGTATTTTACCACTAACAACCTTTTTTGGACTTGTCTATGACACCTAGCTCATGCTATGCATGCTTTTCTTTTTCCTAAAACCAAAAATAGTAAATTTCTAGATTATTTGAAATAAAACCATAAGTAAATAAGAGATAAATAAGAAATTGTCTAAGTGCTTACGAATTAGATCCACTCAATTATTTTAAATGTTTACGTTGTTATTTTAATTTTATCCTAAGAAATTGTCCATTTGAAACAAATAAATGTATTAAATATCATCTTTACCAATTTTACCTTTAACTTTTTCTTCATGTAATAAAATTTTGATCTAATTGATGTATTAAATGCATAAATACAAATATTTGCTAACTTGAGTCTACATATTACAACTAGCAGGTTACCCGCGCGATGCGGCGGCGGATAACCTGAAATAAAAAATTTCAACAAACCATGCTTTATAATCTAAAACGTTTTATGTGACGATAAATTTGCGGATGCCAAAAATTTCATGTCGCATATTTCAACTCTTTAGAATATTATAGTAGGGTACCCGCGTGTTGCGATGACGGGTATCAAGTAATAAAATTTTCGGCAAAAAATGTTTTCTATTTTATGTTTTCTCTTACAATAACTTTACCAATAGCGAAAACATAATTAGTTTGAGTAATTTTAAAAAAAGTGGTGGATAATATCAAACTAATTCATATAAAAACAATTAAAAGTGGCGTGATTTTGCGTTGCGGTAGTCAATAATGTTATGGGGTTATGGTCAAATTAGTTGATAGTGGTCCCAATACAAGTAAGTAGAAACATTTTTAATGAAATATATATATATATATATATATATATATATATATATATATATATATATTTATATATTTGAACATGTTTGTATCATTAATATTGTTTATTACATTTGTCTCATATAGATAAAAGATATAAATAAAATAGCACTTATAATGTATACATCTTGTAAAGTATATATTTATGAAAAAATGTTTGAATCATTAGTATTGTTTATAGCACTTGTCCCACATAGATAAAAGATATAAATAAAACTTACATGTTTAATGTAAAGAAAACTTACTTGTTTAAGCAATCATTTAGAGTTATCCATGAAAAGTATAATAATTAATATACTAATATATTAATCATTGAATTAGCACTTAGCACTTTGCACATTTGCATCATTTGTCTTAAAAAAATTGTCCCGACTTTTACAAAAAACCGTGTTTTACTTTTGTGGTTAATTTTATTTAAAATAATTCAAATTTTATTTAGATTTTCGAAACACTCTTACGATATAATAATAGTTTTGGAACTTTGTAGTTTTGCATGCATTTTAAAATCATATTCATTTATATGTGCATTTTTTCATTAAAACTAAACTAATTCAAAAAGAAATAATAAATGAAGCATTAAAATGTTGTGGAAGATAAATAAGTAAAAAAGTTATTTATTGTGTACATTATGCATTAAAATTTGTAATGCTTAAAAAGCACATTAATGACATTTTAAAAAAATTTATGAGAGATGGTCATCCCTCCATTATAAGTAGTAGTATAGATATGTGTAATATGTATAAAATCAAATAAATTATCACTTGTGAATTTACATCGTTGCATCATTTGTCTTAAAAAAATTGTCCCGACTTTTACATAAAACCATTTTTCACTTTTGTGGTTAATTTCATTTAAAATAATTCAAAATTTATTTAGATTGGTTCTCGAAACACACTTACGATATAATAATAGTTTTGGAACTTTGTAGTTTTGCATGCATTTTAAAATCATATTCATTTATATGTTTATTTTTTCATTAAAACTAACCTAATTCAAAAAATAAATAAATGAAGCATTAAAATATTGTGGAAGATAAATTAGTAAAAGCTATGTATTGTGTACATTATGCATTAAAATTTGTAATGCTTAAAAAACACATTAATGACATCTTAAAAAAATTTAGGAGAGAGGGTCATCCCTCCATTATAAATAGTATAGATAGATATGTGTAATATATGTTAAATCAAATAAATTATCACTTGTGAATTTACATCGTTGCATCATTTGTCTTAAAAAAATTGTTCCGACTTTTACAAAAAACCGTGTTTTACTTTTGTGGTTAATTTTATTTAAAATAATTCAAAATTTATTTAGATTGGTTCTCGAAACACTCTTACGATATAATAATAGTTTTGGAACTTTGTAGTTTTGCATGCATTTTAAAATCATATTTATTTATATGTGCATTTTTGCATTAAAACTAAACTAATTCAAAAAGAAATAATAAATGAAGCATTAAAATGCTGTGGAAGATAAATTAGTAAAAGTTATTTATTGTGTACATTATGCATTAAAATTTGTAATGCTTAAAAAACACATTAATGACATCTTAAAAAAATTTAGGAGAGAGGGTCATCCCTCCATTATAAGTAGTAGTATAGATATGTGTAATATGTATAAAATCAAATAAATTATGACTTGTGAATTTACATCGTTGCATCATTTGTCTTAAAAAAATTATCCCGGCTTTTATAAAAAACCGTGTTTTAGTTTTGTGGTTAATTTTATTTAAAATAATTCAAAATTTATTTATATTGGTTCTCGAAACACTCTTACGATATAATAATAGTTTTGGAACTGTGTAGTTTTGCATGCATTTTAAAATCATATTCATTTATATGTGCATTTTATCATTAAAACTAAACTAATTCAAAAAGAAATAATAAATGAAGCATTAAAATGTTGTGGAAGATAAATTAGTAAAAGTTATTTATTGTGTACATTATGCATTAAAATTTGTAATGCTTAAAAAGCACATTAATGACATTTTAAAAAAATTTAGGAGAGATGGTCATTCTTCCATTATAAGTAGTAGTATAGATATGTGTAATATGTATAAAATCAAATAAATTATCACTTGTGAATTTACATCGTTGCATCATTTGTCTTAAAAAAATTGTCCTGACTTTTACAAAAAACCGTGTTTTACTTTTGTGGTTAATTTTATTTAAAACAATTCAAAATTTATTTAGATTGGTTCTCGGAACACTCTTACGATATAATAATAGTTTTGAAACTTTGTAGTTTTGCATGCATTTTAAAATCATATTCATTTATATGTGCATTTTTTCATTAAAACTAAACTAATTCAAAAAAAATAATAAATGAAGCATTAAAATTTTGTGGAAGATAAATTAGTAAAAGCTATTTATTGTGTACATTATGCATTATAATTTGTAATGCTTAAAAAAAACACATTAATGACATCTTAAAAAAATTTATGAGAGAGGTCATCTCTCCATTATAAGTAGTATAAGTATAGAATATATCATAAAATGCAAAGTATCTATTTGTATACACTTAAAATGAGATAGAAGGAGTATAAAATAATCTTTAAGTCGTAGGTTAATACAAAGTTGTCTAGAAATACTTATTTCATTTTAGCTTTATTTATTTTTTGTCGTTCTAAAAAAATTAGAAACAAGTTTTTCTCTCCGATATTGAATATAAGATTCAGTTGAAATGCTAAACATGGATAAAAAAATTTAACTAGAACAATCTTGTGTAAAAATGAAATATCGTCCAATCGTGTTTCTTTGCGGATCATTTTGGTATTTCTTTCATTAAAATTTGTTTTTAGAACCAGTTTACAATGTTTTGTAAGTAACAATGATTCTATTATAAACATTACAAACACACTGTATTTGTCCAATAAGAGTTTCAAATTTATAAATACTTTGTTAAAAAGCATCCAATGGAAGCTGAAAAGAGAAAACGGTTATGCTTATTGCTAATTTATTGTATTTAAAATTATTTTTTAGTTTAATACAGTACTTATTTGTCAAAAGATAACAAGTTTATAACCTTGTGTATACCAAAAGTATTTTACAATCATTTTAATTCAAAACTTGTAATAATAATTGGTATTGTATTAATTTAAAATCCATAAGATTTCTTTTGGGTAATACGATTAAAAAGCATAATACTTGTTCAAAAATATTTTTTTTAAGTAGAGAACTACAAAAAATACTTTTGTGAGTACTAATGTTGACATTTTTGTATTTATGTTAGTAGTATGACAATTTTACCGTTCCAAATTACATATATGATCCATGTGGGTTCGCGAAAATTGCATCCAACGTCCTTAGGGTAAATTACATAAATGGTCTCTGTCGTTTGGAGAAAATTGCATCCACCGTCCCTAACTTTTATCCGATCTTTTTCCAAATTTTCGTTCGGTTTTTACCGAATTTTTTGCTGATTTTTTTTGAAATTCTATTTCAATTTTTTTTGGAATTTTTTTGTCGAAAACTTTTTTCCAAAATATTTTTTTAGAATTTTTTTTTTCGTGACAAAAAAAATATTCACATGTGACGAATTTTTTTTTTCACATGCGCCAAAAACAATTCCCTAAAAAAATTAGAAAATAAGTTTTTCGAAAGTAAAAACGGACGAAAACGTATAAAATAGTGTTGTTCCCCGTTCACTATCGTTTAAAACAGTTTTAAGTTTATAAAACAAGTTAATAGTGAACTATGACTGAAATTAACATAAGAAAAGCACACTAAGTAATTTTCAACGTCATATTCTTATTAGAAATAAATCAACAAAGAATCGTTACCCAAGTACTTGCGAATAGTACTTGGGATTGAAATGACAAAGTTGGGTGACTCTCTCTAAGCTCGGGCTAAGTCCGAGCACAACTCTTAGAGTTCACCGAGCTATCTCAGAACTAAGTTGTATTGGAGGAGTGAAAAGATGGCTTCGTGTATGTGTGTTTTGCAATTCACAAGCTTAACATTTTCACTCCATCTCTTATGCTATTTATACATGTACGATATTTGACTCTTTCCTAAGTGACAACCGACATCATACGTAAGACAAAATCTCGATGTATTTTGTCTCATTCTAAAGACTATTCTAGGTAAGAGACAAGACTACTTTCCTAAGTTCGGTGATGACACCGAGCCCGATCTTTGCCATTCGTGGAAAGTTGACTTTGGTTGATAAGGACTTCGCCTTATCCGATTCAACCTTTCCCGCCTTGTCCCGCTCTTTCTTCGCCTTTACATCCTTCGCCTTCTACTTGATTTGTCTTCGTGTAAGAGTTGGAGAGTAGTCTTAGGATTCAGTGAGTTATTGTCATCACCACCGAATCCATCATCTTCTTCTTGACTCAATCTCCACCCTTTAAGTTCCGCCTCATCGAGTGGAGAGACTTCTTCTTCACCTCATCGAGTATCCTCGAAGATGACTCACCGAGAGACTACGACTCAAGGACTGTTAGTGTTAACGGATTAAACACTTGGGCCATTTTCTATTCAAATCCTAGATTAAGGGGTTTGGGTATTTACTGAACCCAACAAATAGGACGAACAAAAGTTTTTCGACAAAAAAATTTCGAAAAATATTTTAAGGACGGTGGATGCAATTTTCTCCAAACGACATGGACCATTTATGTAATTTACCCTAAGGACGGTGGATGCAATTTTCAAAAATCCGTAAGGTAAAATGGTCATCACAAGTTATTAATACTCACTAATACTCTCAAGAGCATTTTTTTAAATTCGCTACTTAGAAAAATATTTTTAGACAAGTGTGATGCTTTCTAATGGTATTACCCAATTTCTTTTTGGTTTATATAACTATAAAAATTATGAGACTTTATAATACACGAGTTCAAATCAAACGAGGATTTTAAAAGTAAAATAGTTTTACATTTTTGCAATTTGTGTTTGTAGGGATAAAAAAACAAATATTCGTGAAAATCGGAAAAGGTATTTAAAAAGTTAAAATATTTAAAAAATATCTCAAAAAGTCCAAAGGATAAAGGACGTTGGTGGATAAAAAATTGGTGAAGAAAGTTTTTCTAAAAGTGTGTAATTTGATGAAAAGAAATGTGAAAAAAAAATTGCTTATTAGAATTTTGTAAATTGACATTTTGTGCATCAAAAATCGATTTTACATCCAACTTCTCTCTAGATTGGTATTAAGATTTTATTGTGCAAGAAAATATAATAAGTTGAAAAAATTTTGGGCATCAAATTTTTTTTGTTTATTAAAATTTCATTTTTTGTACAATAAAAAATGTATAAAAATTCAAAATTTAAAAAACTTCCCTTACAACTTTTTTATGCACCAATGTACTCTATTTTGAAAACAAATCAAATTTTTTCAAGACTTTTTATTTTTTATTTTTTTCAAGTCCTTTTATAATTCTCAGAAATATGTGTCTTTTAATTAGATCACTTCCATGTATTCGTATGCATATTAACGGAGATTTAAAATAGTATATTATTAAATAATATTTTACATTAATCTGCATTAAAATATTTTAATATAAAATAATATTTTTACATTAAATTATTTGAGTGTAAATTGTACTAAACGTACAATCTTGTGTATTATTGTGTTACATTTTTTTTATTTTGATATTTATAACCTCATGTGTATACGGAATTATTATATTACAATCAATCTAACAAAATAATACTACCTTCGTCCTTAAATAAATGTCCACTCTTGACTTTTAAAGTCTTTTTCTTTCAACTTTTGACCTTAAATTATTTAATTTGTGTTATGTAATATTTGATGAAAATTATACCGAATGAAAATACATTTCAAACCCAATCCATTCATATATTTTGCATCAAGTCTTACATATCACAAATAAAATAATTCAATGTCAAAGTTAAAAAAGAAGACTTTAAAAGTTAATAGTGGACATTTATTTAGGGACCAAAGAGGTAATAATAAAACAAATAATAAAATTAATAATAAAATAAAAAATAATAAATAACAACCACAACAGCAATAATAATAATAATAATAAAAAAGTTGGTTTCTCGGCTTCCCACTATTTTTTTGTAAATCCTATGAGTTTTTTAATAAAGTGCTGATTTTTATAATAAAAAATAATAATAGTAATAATAATAATAATAATAATAATAATAATAATAATAATAATAATAATAATAATAATAATAATAATAATAATAATAATAGTTCAAGTCCTGCTAGAAATATTATGGCTATATGATACTGTATATAATCCGATGAGTGAGTTTGTTATTCCGAATAATAATAAATGTACCTGCTAGGTGTTTTTGAGGCGATTGAGGTTACGTTGAAACGTATGAGTCTTTG
This sequence comes from Chrysanthemum lavandulifolium, assembly GCA_022545495.1. Taxonomy (NCBI): domain Eukaryota; kingdom Viridiplantae; phylum Streptophyta; class Magnoliopsida; order Asterales; family Asteraceae; genus Chrysanthemum; species Chrysanthemum lavandulifolium. The sequence continues at coordinate 269,691,981 of CM040239.1, read as the reverse complement.
GTTATGTGGGTTTTTAAGACGCACACTATTCGTTCTAAGTGAGGGCATGGATCTGATGTTGTGCCACCCCCTTACTGTGGTGATGGTGTTGTTAGCTTTGTGTTGTTTGATCTCGTCAAGCCACAAGTTCCTTCTTCTATTGTTCATGTTGAAGACCAGGTTTTGGAGGAGCATTATGGTTTTGATATACACTTACTTGACACTTTGTTTCCTAAAGGGTTGCATACTGTCAAATCTATCCCTTCAAAGTGTCGTTTGGGATTCTATCGCGTATTGAAAGGAGCTCTTGATAAGGTGATCTGCACACCTGGGGACATTTCTTGTTGGGTTAGCCTGTTCGTCTTGCCTCTTTGTCTCCTTAAAACCTTTTTCCCGAGGAGTAACATGGAGTGTAGGTCTGCCATTAAACGCCAACGCCAAGAAGAATATATCGCTAACGCCATTCATGCTTGGGGTACGTCTGGTGGGAGTTTGCAGCTTGTTAGAAAGATTTTAGCTGAACCATCCCCTGCATGGTCTAATATTGACGAGGAAAACCTGGACTTGGGTGAACGTAATATCAAGCAATGTAAGATGAAGATCTGTAATGGTCATTGTGCTGCGGCTATCAGAGTTCTTTCTTCTTCGGGTGTTGCTCCTTATAATGATACCACCCTCGAGGACTTAAAAGCTAAGCACCCCTTTTAATCTGCTCCTTCCCTGCCAGATATACCTATTGACCATCATAATCTCATTGCATCTCCTGCTATGGTCCTTGATATGATCAAGATTTTCCCCTGTGGTACATCTTGTGGTCGAGATGGTTTGCCTGCTCAACACCTTTTGGATTGTTTTAGTGGTGCTGTTGTGGCTATTTCTGATGAGTTAATCGATTCTATCACCCAGGTGGTGAATCTTTTTCTTGATTGTAAATGCCCTAGGGCATCGGGTGAGTATATTGCTAGTACTCCGCTCACACCACTGATCAAGCCTGGGGTGGTATTCGTCCCATTGTTGTGGGGACCGTTTGGAGGCGTTTTGATACGCGTACAACATGCGTTTGGGGTCAAAGGAAACTTCCTTTTCTTCGAGCAAGTTTTTCAACCACCTAGGCAGTGAACCTAATCGTTGTAGTGTAGTATTAGGTAAGCCTTGGGATTGATATCGTTCTCTATGGGAATAGGAATGCTAGTGAGAAATTACTACGCTAAGGTTGGGGTTGAGAAAGATTATTTTTTATCTTTTTTTATATTTTTTAGAAAATTGAAAAGTACGATCTCGGGTATTGGATTTGGGGTGGTACTTCACCGATTACTCTACTATCTATTTATCTAATTAACTAAGCTAAGGGTAGTCTATGTCTAATTGATGTGTGCTCGATGATGATTAAAATGTGTCTACCTAGATACTATTACTCTCTAGTTATCTTTTATTGATGGTTGAATTGTCACGTCCTTATTCTTAACGCGTTGTGTCTTCTAAGGTCGTAGGGTATGCTTTTCTCCCTAACTCTTTGAGAATACTTTAAGGTTATTGCCTACAAAATCTCTAGGATTCATAAACTAACTCTAAGGTTATCTTTGGATTTTTAGCCTACAATAACTCTAGGCGATTATAAACTAATGTTCACAAAGATTACTAAAGCATTAAAAACACAACGATGACCTATTGTAATCCTAAGCCAATTACAATTAAGATAAGAGACAACCAATCAATAATTAATAACTAGGTTTCATAGATCTAGGCAAACACACAAGTAAATTAGCCGGACATGGTAAACATGCAAGTATACACACATACAATCGAAGACATAATGAAATCAATGAAGTAGACTAATTATCTTGATGTAAAATATGGTATGAGAACCCTAAGATACTGCCCAAGACAAACCAAAATCGTTTTAGGTTTTTACTCCACAATTCTACCTTTCTAAAAGTCTGAAAATTCGAATTCTATATATAGAGTTACAAATGCGACGACGTCACTCTTTAATTGTGACGCCGTCGAATCGCCACCATTAGGGTTTCATCTTGACAAAGTCAACTTTGTGACGACGTCAAGTTGTGGTTGTGACGCCGTCTGAATCTGGATCTAGGCCGTCTTAGTTGTGACGCCCTACTCTTTAAAGCCTGACGCCGTCAGGTACAAAATAGCAATTTCACTCCTGAGCCGTCGCAATTAGAGGGACGGCATCGCCCTTTATCTATGACGCCATCGGGTGCACTTCTAGCAGCTTGAATGTCTTGATCTTGACTTTAGCCATTTTCTTTACATATTCACGCCTTTTCGTCCAAATAAGCATCATTCCAGCATTTTGCCTTCAAGAGACCTAAAAAGTGAAAAGGAACGAAATTAAGCAGTAACGGATATAAAAGTGGTCGATTAAGGGCTTAAATGACCCTCAAAAGTGTACCTTTAAATCCTTATCAAATATCCCTACACTTGGTATTTGCTTGTCCTCAAGCAAATGTGCTTTTGGCCAATCAATTTATAAGTTAGGGGCATGAAGCATTGGTTTAGAACAATTCACAACAAGTATAAGCCCCAAAAAGTCATAACAAGCACGGAATTACATACTAGCACCTCACAAGTGGTGTTTGGATACTCTCATCTCTCGGGTGTATATGAAATATATCAAATTGGAAATGGAAGATAAACACTCATTAACCGGTCCTAGTACATAGATTACTATAGGCTTGAGACTAGATCAAACCTCCACCGCTTTCGCGTAAGCACCTAGGAAAAAAACTATCTAAGAGGTCTTTTAAAGGGTTGTAACGTTAGGCTTATGGTAGGGAAACAAAGGGTTTGGTTGGATAGGCGATTTAGTGGTGGCAAGTCAAAAATATTTATGTTACAAGCATGAGAAGAATGGTGTTGCTAAGCCAAGACTCGACACTCTAAACTCTAAATAACTTTGAAACAAACAAACATAAATTTAAAGATAGATGTTGTAAGCTCTCGGAAAATTTCAATGTACTTAACGCTTTAATCAGAAATTTAACACGATCTATTTTGTAATGAAATTTTCTAAGCATCACTTTTTCATATCATTTGGCATGTGCATGATCAACGCGACCTGAGCGTTCAAAAATACACCATTGTGATCAGAATAAAATTTCCCACGATCTTGATAACCTTAAAATACGTAACGAATACGTAAAAATTTGTAAAAATACAAATTTAATTATAATAAAAATATATTGAAATTAGTATCGGGCCTCGGAACTCATTGGATTTTTTATCACCTCGTGACACAACCCGATATATAAATGGGGCTCGTAACCGGACCCAAACCTACACAATTATTTCGTTGGGCCTTGAATTAGCTCACGCACCAACTAAGGGAGCCCAACTCACATCTTTTCTTTTTATTTTCTGGGCCTCGTCTAACGGATCAAACCCCCCCAAAGCCCATGAATAAGAAATAAGAAGTTAAGATTTATTTGTGTGCTACCCTTCTTGTGATCGAACGAGAGAACCAAACCAGGCGAACAAAATGGGAAACCAAACTAAACTAGAAGCATGACACCCTTATCTTTGATCCTAAGAGTCTTGTGTAGGTAAAATGGAGACAAAACATGCAAAGATTAGCCCCTAAAACACCATTAAAATAATAACTATCCACCTTGACCTAGTAAGACCTTAAGACCCAATGTGTAATGTGCTCCATGTCCAAAATACACTCGATATACATGGAAAAGCCCTAGAAATCGGCTGCCATAATCTCGCACGCCCAAGAACACAAATTCCACACATGTTGAATAGAAAGCTAGGACTAGTAGGAAGGAGATTAAAAAAATTTAGAAGCCATACCACTTTTTCTTTATAAACCTTCTCAAAGGACTTAAACTAAACCTCACAAACTAACTCTTCAACTCACCAACAAACTCACACACATCTCTCACTCATAAAAATCATCCATTGTGGTATTAAGGAGAAGCAAAAGGAGAAAACGGGAAAGAATTAGAAAAGCTTGGGGTTAATATAGGCGAATAACTTTTATAAGGAGAACACGTGGTGAGATTTGGGACGTCATCTCATCGATCATCACCACTCATTAGCGTGCTTGTAAGTCACCCTTAACTCCACTTATTTCATAGACTTCTCGTTTACACTTACATGTAACATGTATACATGCTAAAACGCACCCTAGATACAACATCTTATTCGTATAACTTGTACAACAAATACTCAACACACTCGACACTACACTTAGCTAAAGATACATTGAGTATACACCACATGTAACATTAATAATCGACTAAGGAACTATTTCAAACCCTCCCTAACCACTCGTATATTTTTTAAACTCACGAGAATGATAACGGGCCCGAAGCCCAAACAGTGAGCCCAATAAGCCCAATCCGAGTCCATTAATGATCTAACCCGACCCAATGAGTTTAAAATAAGTCGTTAAGCACTAAAACTATAAGCTACAAATAAGATATAAACGTTTTTGCAAAGTTCTCGTGTGTAAAGCGATATATTGGATGTGTTTTGCAAAAATATGAAACGAAGGGTAAAAAAGGTAACATATGGTAAAGCTAAAGGGTTACTTTATAGACGAGATAAGTATTTGTAAAAGTCTAAGGGCTGAAAAGGTCATTTTCAAAAGTCCAAGGGGAACATGCACGTGTGCATGTGCGAATGGAAAACCACAAGGACCGAATATGTAATATACTAAAACTTGTGTTAATAAACATATGGGTTAATTATGACAAGTGTGAAAAGTGGAGGTTTTAATGCGTAAAAAGCTAAGTTAAGGGGGTTATTATCGTAAATTTAGTTTTTCAAAAGGTTGAAAGTGTCATTTATGAAAATGTAGTATTAGATACACTTCGGGTAAAAATTGTAAATTTATCAAAGTTTAAGGACTAAACTCGTACTTTGTGTAAATCGAGGGTAAAAAGTATAAATTTGAGAAAAGTTTAGCAAAACTTATGATTTCATCATAGCCTCGTAAAAATGAGTATTTTGACCACATGAGCGTAATATTTTCGAATAATGATAAATTTATTTCATGTATAAAATATATATGTAAATATATATTTATTAGGAAATAACTAAGTATATGTAAAAAGATACATATTTCGATAAAATACTCGGGGAATTTAAATACGTTAAAAATACCCAACAAATTTACTAAGATCACAATGGGGGAACATTTCACTTATGCGTAAGTGAGGGTCACTAATTAAGACAATGTAGCAAGTAAATAAATTTGAAACATTAAGCATGCACGCACACTATTGGATTAGTCAATCCAATGATCTATTGAATAAGAAATATTCAATGCTCTATTATTTTGGTCGCGAACCAAAATGCTCGTTTTACTGAGACTCACCATCTCATCATTTTAGGTTTCAAGTTGGAACCTCCGCTACATTGTGCCTGATCTATTTGTGCGTGTTCACTATCATCAAGGTGATTTCATAGCCTCGCTTTTACTTTATTTTTGCAAACCCCGCGAGGGAGATACATGCTCTAAACTAGAACACAAGGTTTTTCATAAATGCTTGATCTTCTTGATTATTGGTACTGCCTAAGTTGTTAGCCACAAGTCCCCTGATCATGAACCATTAGTCACCGGGAGTGAACGTAGATATCGTGAATAGTACTATGGGGACTAACGAACCCCGCTTCGGTTATAGAGAAATAACCGGGCGCACCATATTGAATTTCTTTAGGTAATTGGCTATTACCTCCTTTGGGGCATACTTACGCACACCGGTAATTCGTGTATGCAACAGTTTTGGTTTCATGAGCTTAGCGCATAATAATATGTGATTTTTCTTATGACATTGTTAGTTTACAATGATCATGATCTTATACTTGTGTTCAACTTATTTTAAACCTATGGATTTCACTCAACAATTTTTGTTGACCTTTTAAGCATGTTATCTCGTAATCGGTGAAGATTATGACCAAGGTGCGGAACGGGCATGGCAAGGCTTATCCGGTGGTGTAAAACATAAAAGTTGTCATTTCTTTCAAACTCATGATCTTTCTTTTGGGAAAAACACTTGATCTATTTACAATATTTTGTAACAAACAATGAGTTTTTGATGAATGATAACTATTTTAATAAAACGTCTCTTTCGAGTCGTTTTCTATAATTATTGACTATGATCTCCATTCAAGTAACACCCGAATTAGTCTTCCATTGTCATTATAGATTTTCGGGGGTGTTACAGATTGGCATCAGAGCCAAGGTTATAGAGAACCAAAGAGTTTTTAAAAAACAATTGGACTATAACCGCACTTTTAAAACGGGACTATTTTACACCACTGCCTTACGCCCTTCCGTGACCACTCTATGCATTAGGATTGATGCATCACTAGATCATAAGTAAATTGCATTCATTTTAGTTAGGCATCGAGATTTGCTTGGCAAATATGTATAGCTAACTAAAATCTTGTTAATATTATATTATTTGGCATTTTACTTACATTATTTAAGGGTTGTTACAGTACCATGTCTGCATCCCACCCGGTTGTTCTATCCTCAGACACTGAGATGGAAGACACTGTGTCCTCTACGACTGTCACTATCCCTGTCCAGTCATATCAGCTGTTGTTTCGGATGAGACTGAACCTTTTAAGGAAGGTGAAGTTGCCCGAACTCCTACTATTCCAGCTATGATTGCTCGCTCTCAAGAGCACAATGCTTTTGCTTCTATGACCCTAGACCAGTACTACGAGTCACAACAATGGTTACCTGCATCAGATGTCGCTGTGGATGATGGATCGTCCAAGTCATCCGAGAGCACTGACTCTGCTTCATCAGACTCTTCTGGATCATCTTCCCTAGCGATCCGTCGTCGCCGACGTAGGATCCGTGTTCTTAAGCCTTATGAGCCTGAGCCGTTTGGAGTACCTTATAGACTGCATCCTAAAGGTATGACCTTCAAACACACCGCTAGGAAGCGTGTGCGATCCATCACTATGACTCGTGTGATACCACCAGCTCAGTCACCACCTTGTTAGGTCACTAGTTTTATAACACAAGCTTAATAGAAAGAGATAAAGGCGATTGAACAATATCCAAACACATACACACACGATATATGAAACGGTTTAGGCATAGGTATGTATGTGAAAGAAATGCATTGAACAACCAACCCTCAAGTGAGGGTTATACAAGAGTATTTATAGGCAAGGAGCTAGGGCAACACTCCTACTCCTTCCCCTTTCCTTATTGGACATGGGCCTAAGCTTATGGGCCTTCTACATAAGCTTGACCTTAAACAAACATAAAGGCCATAATAAGCTACCTATTACATATGAGTAACAAACACTTGAATTAAGGTTTAGGAGTGATTCCAACAATCTCCCCTCAAGTGTTGGTGATGAAAAATGGTGAAGGCGTTGATGTAATAGTAGCTTTGACGCCTTCGACATTCTTCTTTCTTGTGAGAAGGAATGCCTTGATTCGAACAATCTCCCAAAGTGTAGAGATAGTTTTCTTTGAACAGCTTATGCTTTGACGTCATATTTAACTTTGTTCTTTGATCATTGTTCTTTGTGATGAAAGTGATAGTATGTTGTTGTCTCGCATCAAGTCTCGCTTTAGTCTACTCGCCGCTCTGTTGTTCCACGCCATTCTTCAACATGCTCACACGCTCTTTGACATTGGAATTCAGATCGATGAAGTTCTTTAAGTCTTTAACTTTGTAGATTCTTTGAATTTGACGAAGAATCATTCTCGATCGTTGTGTTGCTTTTGGATAGAACTTCCATTAGTGATGATGTTGGCGTGAGCATGAGAAGAATCTGCACGATCATCCCGCTCCGGAGCTTCCATAAGAAGAAAACATTTAAAACGGTTAGTAATAAGCGGATTCCGCACTTACAAGTTTGAACTTCGAGAGTGTTAACAACATAGTGTGAAAACACAACTCTAATTCTCACAAAGGCCGCTCTCGAACCGGAGTCCCATAAGTGAGATAACGCGATGTACCAAAGTACATCTACATTCAGATGAGTCATCGAGGTACACCAAGCATCACCTCACGATTGTAGACCGCTTGAGACACACTAAGCGTAATCCACGGGAGTTACCGGTGACTGTGTGGTCGCTTGATGTTGACCACGCAAGAGTTTCCATTCAATCACCGAGGATCACATGTGAACCTCTCATAAATTTTCTCGACAGATTGCTAAGATCCGTGAAGGACTCGATAATGTACCACCGATGTTCTTATTGTTGAACATCAAGTGATGAAATGTCAAGTGTACCTAAGAGATCTTTGATGAATCTCGTGGCTTTAGACTCAATAGTGCTTTGGTTTTCCCGAGCGAAGACTAGGGAGAGGGTCTCCTTCTTCAATACCGACTATCTCTAAGAGAAAGCCGATAGATTATGTAGGGTTCCCTTGTGAGAATGAAACAAGCTTCTTTTGAGAGAAACTTGAGTGGCTAAGAAGGTATAGTGCATGCGCCATCGGGTCCATGACGACTTTTAATCTTCAATACCGGCGCCACTAAGTGACAACCAATAGCATATGAATTGAACCCGTGTCCGCCTAAGTTGAATAATTTGAGGGCTATTTATTTTCACCCTTTCTTTGCATTTCTTTTAATTCTTCAACTCCTTCTTTCTTCGATTCTCATTTTCTCCTTTTATAATCGTACCTAAGGACTTCTAAGTACTAACTATTTGTGATGTCCTTGGGTAGATCCTCCGCTCTAGCGGATCATAGGACGTTATTCCTAACCTTAGTCACCTTATCACCCATGACTAACCTATGTTGCCATAAAACCAAGTTTCAAGAAAATCTCTCAAAGGGTTTGTAGATGAAAACATGTTTGAACCATCGTGAGGGTTTTATCTTTAGCGTAAATACCCTCCACATGTGCTTTAGAGTTTTGACGGAAATATGCACCGTGGGGAAGATCGCGACTTTTGAATTGATCAACTCAAGATAGACACTCCCTGAGACACAATTACGCTGCATAGTTAAAGAGTTACATTGTCGCCTTTTAGGTGACAACTAGCTCTAATAACTACCTTGAAGGTGTAGACAAGCCTCGAAAGGTTGTCATACCCGTCGAGTTCATGTCTACCAAGAGATTCTCGAATGGTACTTTCTACTCGGACAAGTCCTTTGCGAGACACGCTTACATTACTAGAGAACTAGCTTGAAATTATTACCCGTCCCGAGAAGTCTTTTCGAGTTACTAACAGCTTAGTACCATCAATTCGCTGGTTAAGTCTATTACACAAAGATTCATTTGCATTTACACAACATATTTCTTATCACATAATTTTCTCCTCTCAAAAATGGCATATAAAATGTTATTTTTGAAAAGTTGAGAATAAATATGACCATTTCGAGTGTTGGGGAAGATGACCACTATGAACAATTTGTGAACAAAGTTTTAATTCAAATACTCCCCTCAACAAGTGATATAAACGGTTGAGGTTTTGAAAATCATACGGAAGTACTTGTCCTTTGAGCAAAACCTTGAAAATGAAAGGTTTGATAGGTTTTACTCAAAAGTAAGAAGCTTTCGCTCCTTTTATAAGGATTGTGGCAATCAAGCGCACTACGTGGTCCTTTCTTGACAAGAACGGGTTGTACATCGTTATGTGTGCACAAGCCATAGACATATATAATCACACATCCAAATTTATAATGAAAGAAGCAATTCAAAGGGTACCAGAAGTCCAAAGATGTTGCCGGAGTGCGAATGTATGCTAGCCGTGATGATAATCCGGTGACCACCAACAAAGCTTTAATGTTCCGAATCGATCCTTCTATACAACCTTTCATCAATCATTTTGATGATCCTCCTCACATCCCTTCGATCCCGAGAATTCCATCGCTTAGAGACCCAATCTTTGACGATATCCTTCAACCTATAAGCCAATCCGTCCCTAACCATCTTCAAAGTATGATCCCCAAACTTGTGAAGATCACTACATGCCATTAAGCGCTTCGTTGAAGTTCACCGGTAAACGACGCCGAATGTTTTGGTCGATGAGTGTATATTGTGAGAGCCGGTTGATGTCGGGAAAATCAAACCGAGGTGGAGTGAATTTGACACGGTCCGATATGATTCAACCATGAAATGAGATCTTCTACACGCTCTTTGATGACTATGCGTCGATGAAGATGAGCAAGGACTTGATGAATTCACGTTGTACTTCGCTTGAAAATTGCCTCATGCGACCTCGCATTTGGCAAGGTACATGTCTTCAATGTCATTGATAGACAAATTCTCAAAGTCGACTTTAGAGAATGCATAATCCTGCTCATCTTTCCTTTTGACCACAATCTTCTTGAGAAAGGTGTAGTCCCATTTGGTTGAAAGATCAACGTGTTTGATGGCAACGATGTTTTAGTAATCGAACACGCATGTTGAGACTTCAACCTGGCGCTTTTGTAGTAGATTCTTTGGCCCGCCAATGATGAATCCCATACATTGCATCTCGGTCGTATGCTTCCACTTTGTTGGAGAACAAGTGATTAGCTCTTTCCTCGATAGCTATGCGCAGTTTGAGTATTCACCGAGAATGGAAGTGTCAAGGATGTAGCGATTTCCTTGAACCATCGCCACCGTGAAGAAGAAATTCCAAGTCTTTGTTGAAGAAATATCCGAATGGGATCCTAGGTCGATCCGGTTGGCCGATCGTTGGTAGTGGTTTAGACCGATCGGTGTAATACTTGAGGGTTGTCCCGCTTGGTAAAGTCGATGTTTGTTTCGGGTTGAGCCAATCCATGTTATTAGACATAGCTCGAGCAATGTTTTCAAGGTGATATTCGACCGATGGCACTTTCTCGAGCTATCTTCCACAGCTTGAAAAGCTTCATTCTTGATTCGCCTCAACTCGGATTTCGGCCATCTTCTTTACTTTGAACTTTTCTTGCGTAATTTTAGCATGCTCCAAAGTATTACCGCTACCGATCTTGACCTTCTTCAGTAGGAGTGGAATTGACAAGTGTAGAGAACCATTCAAATTCCTCTGTTGTATCTTCATCTAGCCATGATACGACGCCGCCCATGGGCGCCTTCTTCTTCTTTCTTAGGCCTAGATGAGGGTGCCGGTTTCGTACTTTGTCGGGTGAGGCGGGTTGTTGTTGGGGTTCATGGTATTCTTCATCGTCACCACCCGTATACTCAAAGTGGTCACCGATTTTCGAATGGGTGGTGTCTCGTAATCATGAGGTTTATTTGCATAAGAGGGAGGAGAAGATCTTTGTTGAGCAGAGTCCGTTGTGGTAGAGGTTGCATCGAGTCTTCGAATAGAGGATGATTCATCGACTTCTTTGTGCGTTTGGGCTCTTTATCCTTATCCCGATCTTTGTCTTCATCATCTCTTGAACGTTTGGGCCTTACGACTTCTTCTCGAATGCGAACTCGAGTTGGTATTCCAAGAGAGCTTCAAACAGTTTAGCTTCAGTGAGGCAAACGCTGCAGCTGCTTTCGACATTTGCGCTACTAGCCGGTTCACCAATTCATCATCCGAGAAAATTGTGGATACAATCGATTGATGCTTAAATTCATCTGAGTTGATTTCATGGATTTTTGGCTAGATGCAAGAGATTTGGATACAGCTTGTCCGGTATACATCTCCTTTGTCGCTTCGAACGACCTCCATAAGGAACGGTGAGTGTATCCTTTGATTATTTCGTCCATTTTCCTTGAAGATCATCTTTCATGAGCTTCGACATACTTCCTTTCAACTTGCATCTTGTCGATATCATCATGAATATATCAGATCCGATCGGAGAAATTCATCTTCCTGTAGAGCATGTCTTTCTTTCTGACTTGTTTGACAGCATTCCCAATTCTTTTATGAGCATGAGAAATCCAAGATCGAGTTGGCTTCTTCACTGATTTGGATGATGATTTGGTTGATTTCGTTGATGGTGGTGGCGAAGAATGAGATGATGAGTCTGATGAGGAGGAGACATGAGGAGACTCGGGGTCCTTAGGCGGTTCAGAAGTTTCCTCCTTAGACATAGCCTTGTCATCAGTCTTTGTTTCATCAGCAGGTATTTCCTCAGTCTTTTCTTTTGCTGGTTCCTCAAACTCATAATCAATAGAATCCTCCAAATGTTGTTGTTGTTGCAGAAGAGTGGTGGCACCACTCCCTTTATCGGGTCGATTAACCGCATCGAGATGGTTTAGAGTGGGCAAGACCACTTGAACCTCCGTGGCCACCCATTTGATCCTTTGCAAATTCCTTCGCAACATGTTGGAGTCTAATGAATTTGAACTTCTTCCGTATGAAGTATCCAATTGCTCTTCTTCTTCATCCGAGCTTTCATAAGGCACAAGGCAGAGTCTTCCTTTGCCATGTTCACCGGAAGACTGGGAGGTTTAGATACTGCTGTAGTTTCATCTTCAGCTTTGCAGTAGAAAGTCTCTTCATCTCGATGCAGACCTTCCGAGTCCTCGCCAATTAGCTTTCTCTGCGTTCGTGTTTAGGTACGGAATGGGAACAACTTCCTTAGAAGGAACAATCCTTTACGAGGAGGATTCCTCTTGGGAAACTTCCTTTGACTTTCAAGATTGCAAGACTTCACCGCCTCTTCTCGGTTCTCCTTATAGGTGTTCCAAGACTTTTCATCGAGATGACCAACTTTGCCTTCTAACTCGCTACTAGATACCTTTTGTATGTCTCGAGCTTTTTGATTTCATTAGACGTAGGTGATCGTGTAATACAAACACCGCTTCTTTGTTGACGATTCCTTGATTCTCGATCGATAGGGTAGGCTCACCAATATATCATGATTGTCCGGGTCATTGAGCCTTTGTGGAATATCGGATGAAGTCCAAGTGCTCTCTGGATCAACAATTTTGTGTATCTGACATAGGGAATCTTTGAGCCAAGTTTCTTGTGAAATGACATCATGTCTTCCCATAACAGTGCTTCAATTTCGATGTCCTTTTTGTTGATTAATGACCAGAAGATTTGTAGTTCCATGAGCTTGGGATGCTCATAGCCACTATCACGACCAGAGATCGATTTGGTAATGATGATGTAGAGGGTTCTCCACGGTTGAGGAATGTTCTTAAGCTCCACATGAGAGTGCTTAGTGATTATTCCTGAAGCTTCATCATAGCCAATATCAATCAGGAATTTCAGAACTGTCTCTTCAGTAGGTGTGGCATAGAAGTCGGTTGGCTCGATCTCAGGAATTAGAAGAACAGCCCGTAGATCTGCTTGTGTGATGGTGATTTGTTTGTGATTAAGCGTCACAGTCACCGCACTTTGACCCTTGATCCTTTGCATTGAATTCCAGAATTGTTGAATGTAGATCTCCGGAATAGTAGCAGAGTGTGAGAGCATGTTCTGGTACGGATGATTCTTAAGAATATCCACAAAGAATCGTGCAAGAAGATTCTCGAGCATGTGAGGGTATCAAAGTCAACTCAAGGTTGTTCTTTCCAATCTTTCTTGGATAGCCATTAGGAAGATGTCAACAATTGTGAGAACTTCGTGCATCCACATTCATTTGAGCGACCATGTCGTGATCTGAAATAACATTAGCCAAAAGTACCAACATATCGAAAGACATAATGTTAGTCAACAAAAGGTTTTATTGTCTAATTATTGAATGTGCAATGTCAATGATTGTTACGAGTCCAAAGTCACTTGTTTGTCTAATAGTTTTAATGACGTTGTGATAAGTTTCGTGAGTTAGTTAACTTTAAGTTTTAAAGTTTATGTTATCACATATTTAACACAACATATTAAACGTTTAAGTTTATTAGTGACATTATTGGTTTCGTGACGTTATGATTTATTTATTTACAAGTTTGCACGCGTAACAATTCAAAATGAAGGTTTGATCAGAGCTTAGGCGTAGAAATGGCAGCTTATGCGTAAACAGGAGAAATATATGCTTAAACTCAAGCTTATGCGTAGGATTCTGTCTTACGCGTAAGAAATATTACGCGTAGGAACAGGAGGACCTTATGCGTAAAGCTTACGTGTAGGCGTATATAAAACCTTACGCGTAAGGCTTACTCGTAAGAGTAGACCTTATGCGTAGAGGTCATCACACGCATATCCTTTGCAGGATACGCGTAGTCCCTTTGTAGAACCTTACGCGCGATGCCTACGCTGAAGATTTCTCTTACGCATAACTTTCTTGCGTAAGGTGATCCTTATGCGTAGAGTTTCAATAACCTTGATTCGAGTTTTACGAGTAGCAAGCCCGAAATAAAATCATCATAAGATCAATATTAACATTAACACACATTTTATAATGTATCATGGCTTAAAAGCATATCAAATGCTTTTTAAGCGTGAAAGTCTTACGCGTAAGACTAAAACCCTAATAGTTTAAGAATTACGATATGAATTTTAGCCATAGGAATTGCACCAAACGTTTTCTGGTAGGTCTTAGGTGTTGTGAGAGTCTAATAACCAAGTTTTAACATCCAACAAGCAGTGAATCAAAAATACCCAAACTCAAGAACATTAAACCCTAATTCCTAATTCTGACTTAATTAGTGTTTTGGGTTGTTATAGGGCCTGGATATCTTCAATTCAACATGATATTAACCTCACAAAGCAATCTTTTAAACCAAAAAAACCTTCACATTTGAAAACGCCCAAATCGACTCAAGAACCCTAATTTTGAAAAACCATCAATTCGTGTTTCTGGGTGGAATTTGAGGATAAGCATAGTATCCTTGATGTTAAAGAAACGCTTTGACCCATTTATCTTAACCTCAAACACGTAGTATGATCATGTGTTCTTACGCCGTGTGCGTATAACACAAAATCAACCATAAACGTAAATTTAACCGTTGGATTCGTTAGAAAATCAAAACTAATGTTTAAAACGTGTTATCAACGTAAAAACACTTACAGATTGATGATCAAAACTTCGGATTTGTTGAACAAATTATATGCGTAGATTATGTTGGTTAGGAGTAATAAATGTGATGGAAAAGTTAGGTGGAATGTGTTTTTATTAAAAAGACTTTAACATTTTGACAGTTTTGGTCCCTCCACCTTTTCCTTTTTCATACAAAGCCATTTAACTTCCATTTAGGTTACCAAACAAAAGATTTTAGGATATAACTTGATGACACTCCCCCTCGACTTAAGAAAATGATGAAAGGTTATTAATTTTAGTCCGAGGAGTGTCATTGAACCAAAAATTTTACCACCATTGATAAAAGAAACTACCGGGATAGGATAACATGCAAGTACACGGATGTTTTTGAAACTGTTAAGTATTTATTTTCTCCCCCTCAACACTTGATCGGAAAAATACTGAATTTTGAAAGATTAAAGTGTTGACGAAAGAAATGTACTTGCCATGTTGAAAGAAAAATAGATTAGAATAATATTTTTGTTGTTTTATCGTGTTTTATATTTTGTATTTTGTTTTGAAAAATTATTTACAAAAGATATTTTGGTGTTTGACGTGTTTTAAGACTTTTTTAGGAGGTCATCCAATTCCTCTTGAGTCAAACACCTCATACCAATCCGTGGACCAACTCATTAAACCTAGCGGGAGGCAAGGCTTTGGTGAGAAGATTTGCCAATTGGTATTCTATACCCAATAAGTATAATTCAACTGCACTGCTCCACGGGTCCTTGATGAAACGATAGCAAAGATCGATGTGTTTTGATTTCAATGTCGAATCGAGTTGCACGAGATCGCAATGGCACTCGATTGTCGCAGACATCGATTCTCAAATACGTAACCATAGTCTTTGAGTTGTGTTCTCATCCGTATGACTTGAGCACAACACGCGGACATGGCTACATATTCGCGCCGGTTGATGACAACGATGTACAATCATTTTCTTTGATTGCCGGAAATTGTAGTGCTCAAGTACTTTTCCTTGAATCTAAGCATCCTGCGTGGTCGTCTCTCAAAAGCGATTAGTCAAAACCGAATCCTTCGGATACCGGATCCCCAAGTTAATGGTTCCTTGACACCGTTTATCACCAAGAAATCAAAGTCTATTCCTCTTCCCGACGATAACCCTTAGCAACTAGACGTGACTTGTTTTGGATTACGCCCTTCAAAGATCCAATTTGTTTTTCCAAATCCATTTGAGACCAATGACGACCCTCGTTGGTCTTTCAACCAGCCCCATACTTCAAGACGCTTGAATTGGTTGAGTTCTTCTTGCATGGATTCAATCCGCTTGTCTTTTGTCATCGCGTCTTTAATGTTTTTAGGCTCGACAAGGGACGGTGAGTGCATAAATGCAATGTTCACCATCCGTGAAGACGTTGTCTCGAACGACCGGTTGATTCGGGTTGCCAATAATATTTGCCGAGGGTGGTCTTTGTCCATCGATGTGTGAGGGTTGATGTTGGTATACATTGTGCGATTCGAGGATTCAAATGGTTTGTTGATGATTCCGCCGACATCGTGCGAGAGTGTCATTAGCAAACGGGTTAAAGAACGATTGTAGTGCATCTCTGCTCATTATGTTGATCATCACCGTGTCATTGTTGTTGGAAGTAGTTTGATCTTCATATAGAAGATTCGTTGTTGTTGTAGATTCGTGTATATGAAATTAGAGTATTATCGGTTGTGCAATGGAAACATTCGATACATCCGCTAACGACTTTGGCGTAATCTTTAACCGTATGAGCAAGCAATGTTTCCATCTCAAGTACTTTTCCTTGAATCTAAGCATCCTGCGTGGTCATCTCGTCGAAGGTTGTCTAACTCACCGATTGTTTTCCAAAGGTTGTAGAGACGATTTCCCAAGATTGTTTGTTTTGCGATTAGTTCAAAACCGTAATCCTTCGGATACGTTGCATCGATCCCCAAGTTAATGGTTCCTGAGAAAATCACTATTCATGAAACACTATTCATTCCAAAATTTTCAAAGGAGAAAATCACTATTCACGAGTCACTAATCATATTTTTTCGTAAACTAGGTTTACGAGTATCAAATTTCGTGTAACACGGAGGGTTGTCGCGATTCATGTAATATCATCAAGGACATATCATATAGACTAGGTTTAGTCTACATATCATTAGCATCACTATCATCATATTAGTTTATGCGTGGTTTCGCATTTTTCATTAAACGCATAATTTCTTATTAAATAAACGCTATCGCGTAATCATTTATTTTGAATATTTGATCCAACACTTCCAAAAATATTCCTAATATATTTTTATACTCATTTTAAGATTTTAAGAATTATATTATTAGTTTACCCGATGTTTTCAAATTATTTCTTATATAAATTGTTATGTTTATATAATTATGACGGTTTTCGAAAATTCAACTCGATAAATATTTATTCACTCAATACTTGTGAGAAATGTATTTTTATAATTTTTATGACTTCAATATAATTTATTTTGCCCCGTTAAAATCTATTTTTATTTAACGCTACACTAAATAATTACTTTTAATTACTAAATTTTACATAATACTTATGAAATAATACATTAAACTACAAAATTCATTAAATCTTTCCCCATCTCATCCCATTGCCGCCCCCCCCCTAGTCACCAAAGGTAACAAACTTGAGTTTGGCTACTTAATTTACCATATTGACCTTGTGGCAAGATATTTCTAAAATATGCATTTTATTTCTAAAAGATAAACACATACATCACACACATTGAAGGTGTAAACCAAAAATTTTTCTCTCCTCCCCATTGATGGTTTGGCCATGACCAAGAAAACATGAAGAACATCAAATTTTTCCTAGCTCAAGTGTTTATCAAGTGTTATTATTAATCTATTTCAAGGTTTTGAAATAAAAACCTAAAGATTAATTAAGTTTCTAGCTCAAAAACTCTTAGACCATTCAAGTAAGCATTTCATGATTTTTATTACTCTTTCATATTCATATTTATGTTGTTTCATTATTTTTGCAAGAAAAACATGCATGAATTCCATGATCCATACCACTTTTATTGGTTTTTAGTACATATTATGAGTTCTAATTATCCAAATAATTACTCCTTGAAACATATTATTTTTAGTGATGTCTAGGAAACCATGACACCTTAAGAAGGTGTATGGTAGGATTAGAATAGCTTCGGAGTTGTTTTGAATGGGTTAGAATAGGTTTGGCGCGAGAAAAACTCATTTCGACAAGTTTGCAAAAGGGTCTGTCCTTATTTTCAAAATCTGGAAAATCCGACAAGAGGTAAAAATTTTGGCCTAGATATTTAGAAAATATACTTTAAAACGAAACCGTGGCTGCTTGAACGGATTAAAACGGAGCTATAACGAAGAAGTTATGAATTTTTCAAATTTGACGACGAAAGATATTTGGTACGAAAATTCAACTTGTAATCTCGCCTTTTACGAGTCAAAATGAGTCTTAAGCGTTATAAAATGTGTCGACTTATCAAAAATATATTAGTATATATTATCACGATTCCGAGGACATATAAAACGAGAAAACGGACTTGTAACGATTAAATTACACGTGATTTAACAAAGTTGCCGTAACTTTATTATATAAGAAAAACTAATATATTTCTATTAGACAAGAATTACGGCAAATAAGTGACCATGTTGAGGGTCGTTTTTAACATTGATGGAGTACTTTTTATAAAATGATGTCTTCTAGTAAAAGTAAGTTCGCCTGGTCTATTTTCCAAAGTGTTCAACCGGTCGTCAAACGGAGTTGTAATGAATAATATACGGTCGCTTAAACTTTGCCGAAAAACCACCCTTAAACAATATGTTGGACATAAGTACCATACTTAACCTCTATTTTTCTTTATGTTTGAGACCTCTAGGATGAAAACTTAAATGCCAAAACTTTGAGATAATGATACAAGCTTCCCAAAACCGTTGAGTTCGTTTCCTAACACTCAACGTGCACCATTTTACGACTAGCTTTTTAAAGGCCGTTTTGTCACTTTCATGAAATTTCAATGACATTATTTTACGACGAAAAGTTATAATTTCATAATAAATCACTAAATGATTATCGTCGGATATCATTTCAACATAAATACACGTAAAGTAATTTAAAAATGGTCAAGACGTTAAAAGATTATATTTTCGACGAGAAGTATTGTTTTCAAAAATTCATAAGTGGTATAAATATCATCCGAATTGCATGCATAACATTACATCATAACTTATCATAGAACATATCATTCATAATAGGTCACGGTTAGAGGTTGCGACTCATTTCAGTGTATCCACTTTTGCCATTATATCATCATAAACATTGCAACAGGTGAGTTTTTATAGCCCCGATTTATTCAAGTTTATACTTATTTCAAACCTACGGGGGAGAATACATTGCACATCATTTTTATTACGATACCAAGTATATCAAATTCATTTACGTTGCTTAAGTTACCTCATGCCAATTGAATGTCCCCATTATATAACATGAACCGTTAATTCCGAAAGAAGCGAGGTGAGTGGATAGATCTATCGAGGTGACTCCTCCATCCGGGTTGGTGGATTCCAACCGGTTAAACGGATGCATTTCATTTAATAACATTATTTGAGTTGTTTGGCAAACACTCTGTTGGCGAACATCATGATCGCCTAGTTTCGTGTCATGGACTTATAGCAATTGTATCATTTTGTGGCGACATTGTCATACATAATTTATACTTGTGGTAGTCGATTAAACATTTTCAACAACTCTATGAACTCACTCAACCTTTGTGTTGACACTTTTAGCAATGTATTTTCGTGTAACTAAGGCTTCACTTCATGGCATGCATGTGGACATATCATAGAGTCGCGGTGACGACGCGTCTCACATGGGATTTATACACTTTAAAAACATCGTTTGACTTGTACCAAACTTATTTTCCGCACATAGTAACTTTCATTTGGGACCTATCTTTGTAACTCGAATGTTTTAATATATCAAACGATGTTCTTTTCAAACGACACTTTAAGTCGTTCAATATAACTGATTGTGGTGCTATGACAACAACCCCGTGAATTCCATTCACGCAAAACATGTAATTTGGGGTGTGACAGATTGGCATCGAGCTTGATTATAGAGAACTAGGTTGCATCATCGACCCTAGACTATAACTACATCATCATAGCATCTCATCATTTCATCATAAGTGCATAGTCACTATACATGCGGTTTCGTACGCACATTTTGCGAGTTATTTACTTTCATTTCAAATCGATTGTCACATTAATGCCTTTAGATACCCATCCCATCATACTCACATCAGACCTTGACATGAAGAATGCCCTGTCATTCCCTATCACAATTTTAACATTAGTTGGCTTTACACCAGCCTTACCACACATATTATCCGATGTGGACACTGAACCCTTTGAGAAGGGAGAAGTTGCACCTACACCATCACGATCACCATTGATTCACTGTAGGATCAGGACAATTTTTATCATTCAGTTGGGACAGATCATACCATTTGGTAGAACTTATAGGCTTAGTCCTAATGAACCTATTTTCTTAACTCACCACAAGGATTTCCATTATCATCATTGTTATCATTTTCATCATTATCATTTTGAGCACCATCCGTACCATCACATCTCATACACGATACTTATACATCTGACTTGCAGCTTGGGAAGCGTGCATGATTTAACACACCATTACCATCTACCACTAAGACTACAGAAACTACACCATCTCATAGGTTTGAGGACTGTGAGAGTTCTAGGGCTATTGCTGCTAGACCGTCTACTATTCCTACACTTGAGACATGATTAGACTACCAACATGAACAAATAATATGTATCTTTCTAGCTAATGTAATCTGTATCATCTATTATCTCTACGATAATCACAACCTTTGTTTAATACGTTCCTTATTCCAATTGCCCAATTTTCAATTATTTCGCGTCAATACCTCACTATCTACTAGGGGTTAGGCCAACTTTATTCTTGACTAATTAGGAGACTATTACCACTCTATGAGGTTCTCCCATGTATCCTACAAACCATTCAACAAATTTTATTTCAAGTTATTTTGCTACCATTTCATGAAATTATTTCACTTAATTTTATTTCAAGCTATTCTACACTATCTTAGAAACATTGTTTCATAAAGTTTTAAAACAAAGTTGTTTCGTTACCACCTTATCAATTGATTTTCAGTCATTTTATCAACTACCATCATGCGAAACAATTTTCATGTTACTCTAAAAAATTATTGAGCCATTATCTTACAAAACAAAACGTTGAATACCATCTAAAACTTCGGAGAAACATAATACCATTTCAACAAAACCAAGCATCACATCATTTGTCCTCGATTATACATAGCCTGATCACCTATGTATAATTTAGGAAGAATTATGTCATGAAAGAAACAAACATCTTTTCAAACTTCCTAAAACAATCTTCACTCAAAAGCAAAGCTTTGTAATCAGATAAATTGTTCATAAACATTTCTTTTTGTTAACACTCTATAGAAGCCTACGCCATTCATCCCTCACTCAAACGATAAGTTAGAATTTGACGAGTGACCTTTTTAGGAAAGGCTTCCTATACAATCTATGAGGAGGATTCCTCGATACAAGAAAACAATGAAAGTATTCTAGGACTACCAACAAGGACTAGAAGTATATAGTAAGACATTTCAAAACTCAA
Organism: Chrysanthemum lavandulifolium; assembly: GCA_022545495.1. Lineage (NCBI taxonomy): Eukaryota > Viridiplantae > Streptophyta > Magnoliopsida > Asterales > Asteraceae > Chrysanthemum > Chrysanthemum lavandulifolium. The sequence continues at coordinate 269,670,470 of CM040239.1, read as the reverse complement.
CAAAAATCTTAAGACATCACGAGACATTCCGAAACACTATTTTGGACTAGGAGCCAAATTATATCATTTCAAAAGCATCACCTGGACCGAGTTACAAGATTTAGTACAAAGCGAATACACACTAAGCAACACTATAGGGATCAACCAAGTATTCTAACTGAGACTACAGAACATCTCGCTAAACATGGCTTCAACAATATGTGAACTTCCCTACAACGAGTTTCCCTTAAAGGAAAATTTGGTTAGATTAAGGTTATCAATATAAACTTCCCCTAAGGCCTTGTGTTCTCTAGAAACTACAGATAACCTCACTTCCATATCAAGAGATGCAACAGGTTTGAACCTATCGGACAAACAATGACTCCCCATCTACAAGAAAAATTAGAACAAACATTCTTCGACATAGTATGAGCTGATATCTATTTTCTTGCTAGCATGATAACAATCTAAGTGATGAAATATTTTAGAAGCACTCAATATCGGGACAAATCTTGAAAAGCAACCACCACACCACATCACTTAAATATTTAAGGTTTTGTGACTTGACAACATAGAGCATGGAAACACTTTGATAATCAAACAATAAACATTTTAGTCATGGAGACTAAACACCTTAGACAAGTAAGACTCAAGTCATGACATTCGCTAGAACTAGAAGCGCTAGGAATCACAACTGTTACCCATAATCTCTTCTTTTCAATGAGGTCCTTTTCGACAGACTTAACATTTTGAAATATGACATGAGACACGTGGTATCAATTCCAGTTGTACCTATCATAAGATATTCGATTCACCTTAGACTTCTCATAATCATTTCACTCTTCCCATGGAATCTATTAGGACATGAGTACCACCTATTATCCTCACTCAATGGATGAGCGAGAGAACAATTCCAACATTTCATGATATACTCAAGACATGTGTGATTTTGGAACCGTAAAGTACAATTTCTTGGTCATGTCATTGATAGTCAAGGATTACAAGTAGACCCCGCAAAGATTGAAGCCGTAAAGATTGGGCTACTCCAACAAATCCTACAGAACCGACAATTTCTAGAACTCACGGTATTACCAAGATTCATCAAGGTTTTTTTCAAAGATAGCTAAAGCTTTGACTAAGTTGACACGAAAAACAAGAAGTATGAATGGGGAAAGAAACAAGAAGTCGCTTTTCGCTTTTTGAAACAAAAGCTTTGCAAAGCGCCAATTTTGGCACTACCCAAGGAATTGAGAACTTCGTTGTATATCGCGATGCTTCAAATAAAGGGCTTGGAGTTGTATTAGTGCAAAACGAGAAGGTGATAGCTTATGCTTCTCGACAACTTAAGGTCCATGAGAAGAATTACACCACCATGATCTTGAGTCAAATGTAGTTTTGCACTCAAGATTTGGAGACACTACCTTTACGGTACAAAGTGCACAAAGTTTTACGGACCACAAGAGTTTACAATATGTTCTTGAGCGTAGGAACTTAACATGAGGCAACGTCGTTGGTTGGAATTACTCAGCGATTATGATTGTGAAATCAAATATCACCCGGGAAAAGCCAATGTTGTGGCTGATGCTCTTAGCTGGAAAGAAAGACCCAAACCTTTAAGAGTCCGATCGTTAGGAATGACGATCAGTTTACCTTTACCATCAAAAATACTCGAGGCACAAATCGAGGCACTCAAGGAGGAAAACCGACCAAGTGAAAAGCTTTATGGCACGCCCGAAAATGCAAATGGCTTTGTAAAGAGAGTAGATGGAGTATTATGCTTCAAGGATAAAATGTGGGTACCATTTTATGGCGGGATACGAGAATTGATTATGCATGAGTTGCATAAGTCAAAGTATTTTATTCACCCAGGTTCTGATAAGAGGTATCAGGATCTCAAGAAACTTTATTGGTGGTCGGACATGAAAGCGGAAATTGCCACGTACATTAGCAAATGCCTTACTTGCTCTAAGGTAAAAGTCGAATATCAAAAACCTTCAGGATTACTCCAACAACCAGAAATTCCTCAATGGAAGTGGGAACGCATTACGATGGACTTTGTCACGAAACTTCCTAAGACATCGGGAGGTTACGACGCTATATGGGTAATTGTTGATCGTCTTACCAAATCAGCCCATTTCATACCAATTAGAGAGACTTATTCCATGGAACAACTCACTAGACTTTATGTTAAGGAAATAGTCTCGAGGCATGGAGCACCAATTTCCATCATTTCCGATAGAGATAGTCGATTCACTTCAGACTTCTGGAAATCATTACAAGATTTTTTTTGGACCAAATTAGAGATGAGCACAGCATATCATCCGCAAACCGATGGTCAAAGTGAAAGGACAATTCAAACATTAGAAGATATGCTGAGAACATGTGTGATTGATTTTGGAAATGGTTGGGCTAACCATTTGCCATTGATCGAATTCTCGTACAACGATAGTTATCACACCAGTATAAAAGCGGCACCATTTGAGGCACTCTAAGGTTGAGGTATCAATCACTTATTCACGGGTCAAAATCAGGAAAGTCCAATTCATTAGTCCATAACTCATTCATGAAACAAACAAAGAAATCATACAAATCAAGAATCAGTTACAAGTAACAACACATAGCTAGATAAGCTACGTCGATATACGACGTAAAACTTTAGAAGTATGTTCCATAAGTCGCAAACCATTAGAATTTCAAGTTGGCAACAAATTTATGTTCAAAGTCCCGTCTTGGAAAGGCGTGGTACGATTCAGAAAAACATTAGACGACCCAATGCGACTAAAATATTCTCACCTTTTCACAAGTAACAACATAGAACCTAACATGGACTGAATTCAGGGACTGAATTCCTTTTTGGATGGGCGAATGTGACAACTCGTAATTTCAGGTCATTTTACAAACATTAAAAATTTCACTATTCATCTCGGGAATTTACTATTCACGGGTTACTATTCAAAATTTTACTATTCACCGTTTTTGGAGGCAAAGTAATATTTTGAGAACGTATTTCAAAAATTACTATTCATGAAACACTATTCATTCCCGGAGAAAATCACTATTCACGAGTCACTAATCATCATTTTTCGTAAACTAGGTTTACGAGTATCAAATACGTGTAACATGGAGGGTTAAGCTGCGTATTCATGTAATATCATCAAGGACATATCATATAGACTAGGTTTAGTCTACATATCATTAGCATCACTATCATCATATTAGTTTATGCGTGGTTTCGCATTTTTCATTAAACGCATAATTTCTTATTAAATAAACGCTATCGCGTAATCATTTATTTTGAATATTTGATCCAACACTTCCAAAAATATTCCTAATATAATTTTATACTCATTTTAAGATTTTAAGAATTATATTATTAGTTTACCCGATGTTTTCAAATTATTTCGTATATAAATTGTTATGTTTATATAATTATGACGGTTTTCGAAAATTCAACTCGATAAATATTTATTCACTCAATACTTGTGAGAAATGTATTTTTATAATTTTTATGACTTCAATATAATTTATTTTGCCCCGTTAAAATCTATTTTTATTTAACGCTACACTAAATAATTACTTTTAATTACTAAATTATACATAATACTTATGAAATAATACATTAAACTACAAAATTCATTAAATCTTTCCCCATCTCATCCCATTGCCCCCCCTAGTCACCAAAGGTAACAAACTTGAGTTTGGCTACTTAATTTACCATATTGACCTTGTGGCAAGATATTTCTAAAATATGCATTTTATTTCTAAAAGATAAACACATACATCACACACATTGAAGGTGTAAACCAAAAAATTTTCTCTCCTCCCCATTGATGGTTCGGCCATGACCAAGAAAACATGAAGAACATCAAATTTTTCCTAGCTCAAGTGTTTATCAAGTTTTATTATTAATCTATTTCAAGGTTTTGAAATAAAAACCTAAAGATTAATTAAGTTTCTAGCTCAAAAACTCTTGGACCATTCAAGTAAGCATTTCATGATTTTTATTACTCTTTAATATTCATATTTATGTTGTTTCATTATTTTTGCAAGAAAAACATGCATGAATTCTATGATCCATACCACTTTTATTGGTTTTTAGTACATATTATGAGTTCTAATTATCCAAATAATTACTCCTTGAAACATATTATTTTTAGTGATGTCTAGGAAACCATGACACCTTAAGAAGGTGTATGGTAGGATTAGAATAGCTTCGGAGTTGTTTTGAATGGGTTAGAATAGGTTTGGCGCGAGAAAAACTCATTTCGACAAGTTTGCAAAAGGGTCTGTCCTTATTTTCAAAATCTTGAAAATCCGACAGTAGGTAAAATTTTTTTGCCTAGATATTTAGAAAATATACTTTAAAACGAAACCGTGGCCGCTTGAACGGATTAAAACGGAGCTATAACGAAGAAGTTATGAATTTTTCAAATTTGACGACGAAAGATATTTGGTACAGAAAATTCAGCTTGTAATCTCACCTTTTTACGAGTAAAAAATGAGTCTTAAGCGTTATAAAATGTGTCGACTTATCAAAAATATATTAGTATATATTATCACGATTCCGAGGACATATAAAACGTAGAAAACGGACTTGTAACGATTAAATTACACGTGATTTAACAAAGTTGCCGTAACTTTATTATATAAGAAAAACTAATATATTTCTATTAGACAAGAATTACGGCAAACAAGTGACCATGTTGAGGGTCGTTTTAACATTGATGGAGTACTTTTATAAAATGATGTCTTCTAGTAAAAGTAAGTTCGCCGGTCTATTTTCCAAAGTGTTCAACCGTTCGTCAAACGGAGTTGTAATGAATAATATACGGTCGCTTAAACTTTGCCGAAAAACCACCCTTAAACAATATGTTGGACATAAGTACTATACTTAACCTCTATTTTTCTTTATGTTCGAGACCTCTAGGATGAAAACTTAAATGCCAAAACTTTGAGATAATTATACAAGCTTCCCAAAACCGTTGAGTTCGTTTCCTAACACTCGACGTGCACCATTTTACGACTAGCTTTTTAAAGGCCGTTTTGTCACTTTCATGAAATTTCAACGACATTATTTTACGACGAAAAGTTATAATTTCATAATAAATCACTAAATGATTATCGTCGGATATCATTTCAACATAAATACACGTAAAGTAATTTAAAAATGGTCAAGACGTTAAAAGATTATATTTTCGACGAGAAGTATTGTTTTCAAAAATTCATAAGTGGTATAAATATCATCCGAATTGCATGCATAACATTACATCATAACTTATCATAGAACATATCATTCATAATAGGTCACGGTTAGAGGTTGCGCCTCATTTCAGTGTATCCACTTTTGCCATTATATCATCATAAACATTGCAACAGGTGAGTTTTCATAGCCCCGATTTATTCAAGTTTATACTTATTTCAAACCTACGGGGGAGAATACATTGCACATCATTTTTATTACGATACCAAGTATATCAAATTCATTTACATTGCTTAAGTTACCTCATGCCAATTGAATGTCCCCATTATATAACATGAACCGTTAATTCCGAAAGAAGCGAGGGTGAGTGGATAGATCTATCGAGGGTGACTCCTCCATCCGGGTTGGTGGATTCCAACTGGTTAAACGGATGCATTTCATTTAATAACATTATTTGAGTTGTTTGGCAAACACTGCTGGGGCGAACATCATGATCGATCTAGTTTCGTGTCATGGACTTATAGCAATTGTATCATTTTGTGGCGACATTGTCATACATAATTTATACTTGTGGTAGTCGATTAAACATTTTCAACAACTCTATGAACTCACTCAACCTTTGTGTTGACACTTTTAGCAATGTATTTACAGGTAACTAAGGCATTCACTTCATGGCATGCATGTGGACATATCATAGAGTCGCGTTGACGACGCGTCTCACATGGGATTTATACACTTTGAAAACATCGTTTGACTTGTACCAAACTTATTTTCCGCACATAGTAACTTTCATTTGGGACCTATCTTTGTAACTCTGAATGTTTTTAATATATCAAACGATGTTCTTTTCAAACGACACTTTAGGTCGCTCAATATAACTGTGATTGTGGTGCTATGACAACAACCCCAGAATTCCATTCCATTGCAAAAAGTAATTTGGGGTGTGACACTTGTGTTGATGGATCTTTGTAGTCGAATGAACCTTTGTTGATGAAGTATCCTTAGGCGAGAAATCACAATAAACCAAGTAGCACTTATGCGTAAAACACCAAAGTTACGCGTAACAATCAAGAGTTACGCGTAGGTTTAGCTTACGCGTAAGTAGGAAAAGACACTAAAGTTATGCGTAGACACAAGGTAAGGCGTAGAAACTTAGGCGTAGGATTACCTTATGCGTAAGATCGGGCTTAGGCATAAGATGAATCTTAGGCGTGATTTTCTCGCGTAAGCTTTATGCTTATGCGTAATTTTAGGGTTTTATCTCAAGTGATCTTTACACTATCACGGTGGCAAAAGATATCCAAAGTCGACGATTTGCGGCTTATCCAAGCAAGAAAACACGGAGTAAACCACGAAATCGAAGATCAAACCACGGATAAAGTTACGCGTAGAACTAGGGTTTTGATACGCGTAGTTCTACTCGTTAGATGACTTTTTCCCAAAGTTGTTTCTAAACCAGATTTTTGTTATGGAATAGCTTCAATATCACCAGCATAACACAAAAGTGTGAAACTTGATTAACCAAAACGGCTAAATAGGTTACGCGTAAAACGACACCCACGAACAAAAACAAGCTTAAAAACTATGATCCACGCATAAAGTTTGAAACTTTTTGCCAAAAACAGTTATTTTAACACCTTAAAACATTGAAAGTACAAGAATCTTGGATTAAAAAGTGTAAAAAACGAGTTTTTAAGCGAACCAAAGTATCACGTTAGCCTTACGCGTAGGACCAAAAACCCACTTCAAAAGCAATAACGATTCACCCAACTAGTAGGCGATTGATACCACTGTTAGGTCACTAGTTTTACAACACAAGCTTAATAGAAAGAGATAAAGGCGATTGAACAATATCCAAACACACACACACACACGATATATGAAACAGTTTAGGCGTAGGTATGTATGTGAAAGAAATGCATTGAACAACCAACCCTCAAGTGAGGGTTATACAAGAGTATTTATAGGCAAGGAGCTAGGGCAACACTCCTACTCCTTCCCCTTTCCTTATTGGACATGGGCCTAAGCTTATGGGCCTTCTACATAAGCTTGACCTTAAACAAACATAAAGGCCATAATAAGCTACCTATTACATATGAATAACAAACACTTGAATTAAGGTTTAGGAGTGATTCCAACACACCTGCTCAGTCATCACAAGTTTCACCTGCTGTTCCACCTACTGCTACATCACCACTACCACCACCTACTATGTTCTACCATCAGACCACAACTGTTCCTGTTTCATCACCACCTACATCATCACCTCCTTTGGACACTTTTAGTGAGCCACTCTTACCACTTTGCATTAAGTGCTATTCACCATCACCATCTGATCCGTATATGCTTACTCAAGTGGATAATGAGACCGGACCAAGGAAGAAATCTGGTGCTAGGCGATGGTCATTCTTGATACCTTTACTTCGTCGTTGGAGAGAAGAGGAGGGAGCACCTAGTTCATTCTAGCTTGGAGAGAGCTCAACCACTGAACCAGCTCTAGTTCTAAATGTTACCGGTGAGCCTGTACACCACACTATTCCTCTGTTGGCTACGAGACTCGTCAGGCACGAAGACCAGTTGAGTGAGCTCCTGGCGCATTATGATAAGATTCCACTGGTTAGGATAGAGAGCTTGGAGGACGAGGTTGAAAACCTCATGATAGGTCGCTACTCCATTGAGATTGTGTTTGATATGATGAGTGCCCAGATTGTGGAGGCGAGAGTGGTTGTGACTAGATTGACCCAGAGGTTGGAGACTACTGTCTGAGATGCTAGTACTTTGAGAGAGACTGCTTTAGGACGAGAGAGTATTGCATCACGAGCTTGCATCCGCTCATGCTCACACTGCTATTCTGGAGGAGAGGATTGATGATCTCAAGGTGAGAGATCGAGCTCGTGAGCAGCAGATCTGAGACTTGACAGCCATGGTTGAGGAGATTCGCCGTCGTCATGATGACGCATCGGGAGATGCGTAGATTCTAGTCATCTTTATCTTAGTATGTATCATAAAGGCGCCATATGAGGCATTAAGGCTTGTATCCTTTTGGTTTGTAACTTTGGAACAAGAATTACGATGTTGTAACTTATGGTTGTGAACAATACTATGTAATGATGTAATCTATGTATCCTATTGTTGTATTTCTTATATTCTTATGTTGTGATATTATTCATCGCTAATGTATGCCGAACCGATCCTTATGTCCTTATATATACGTTATGATTTGTTGAGAAAAATCATGATTCACTTGTTGTTGTTCATAACGATATCATATCATTGATTTAAAATGGTGATTTTGACTATTATGATCTTTATAATGTGTAATCACTTTTATTATCGATCAATGATTTCTTAATCTTGGTGTTTATTTCTTGGATATTTTGGAAAATGGTTAGGAAGAAAGCTACCTCATCCACCATCACTCCCGCAGCTGTGCAAAAATTGGTCACTGAAAGCGTTAGCGCTGCTATAGCACAAGATGTCACCGACATCGCTAGAGTCAAGTGAACGATTGTCAAGTGAACGAATTGCCCAAGAGGCACGTGAAGCTGAAATTGCAAGGGAAGCTGAGATTGCAAGAGAGGCTGAGATCGCGAGACAAGCTGAGATCACAAGAGAAGCCGAAATTGCAAGAGAAGCTGAGAATGCCCGAATCTCTCGAGAGGCTGAAGCTGAGCGTGTTGCTCAAGCAGCACGTGAGGTCAAGCTCGCCGTCTTCTTGAAGAGAATCGTGTCGCAGGTTGCACGTCTTGTTGAAATGGCAAACTCAAATGCAACTAACACTCCGACAAATCAAAGTGAGTCCTCTGTGGCTCGCAAGTGTAGTTACAAAGAGTTTATGAACCGCAAGCCGACATTCTTCAAGGGCAATCAAGGTGCTATTGGTTTACTTCATTGGTTTGAAAGAACCGAGATCGTATTTACGCTAAGTGATCGCACGAGATGATTGCAAGGTCAAGTTTGCAACTGGAACATTGTTAGAAGATGCGTTATCTTGGTGGAAAGCCCATGCTCAACCAATTGGAATGGAAGAAGCTTGTAAGATTTCCTGCTCAGATCTGAAACAAATTTTAATAAAACAGTATTGCCCGAGGACTAAGATCAAGAAACTCGAAGATGAGTATTACCACTTGGCTGCTAAAGGTAATGATCTCAAGACTTACTTCAAGAGATTTCACGAACTGAGATCTATGTGTCCTCATCTGTTTCCCACCAATGAGAAGCTTTTGGAAGCTTTGATCGGGGGTTTACCTTGAAACATCGAAGGATATTTCATCGCTTCAAATCCAAAGACTGTTGAAGAAGTTGTCGTTTTATCCCACCGCCTTATGGAACCGATATTGAAGATTGCAAATGCACAAGGCTCAAGTAACAACAAAAGGAAACTTGATGATCGAAAAAGCTCAACTTCCAACCATTATCAATCCAACAACAACAATTGGACCAACAACCAGTATCACCGCAACAGAAACCATCATCACAATCGCCAAAATCGAAGGCAAGAAGCCGCAAGGGCTTATGCTGCACCCATTGCTGGAAAAGGGTATGTAGGACCACATCCATAGTGTAACAGATGTTTGATGCACCATTCTAGACCTTGTACTGTGAAGTGTGATAAGTGAAACAAGGTAGGTCATCAAGGAAGACATTGCCGAAACCCTGGAGGGGGCAACACTGTGGCAAACATGAACTGTTATGGGTGTGGAGAAAAGGGTCATTTCAAGAGTCAATGCCCAAAGTTGAACACCGCTCAAACAAACAATGCACATGCAAGAGTGTACGTGCTAGGAGATGGAGATGCGCAGTTGAACCCTGACATTGTGACGGGTACGTATTCTCTTAACAATCATTCTGCAAAAATTTTGTTTGATTCTGGAGCCGATAAGAGTTTTGTATCTACTACTTTTGCACCATTACTTGAAATATCCCCAAATGCCTTAGATACAACTTATGAGATAGAGCTTTCGATGGAAAAATAATAGGAACCAACACCGTAATCCGTAATTTCCCTATTCTATTACAAGACCACTCGTTCCTCATAGATCTTTTTCCAATCAAACTTGGTAGTTTCGATGTCGTAATTGGCATGGATTGGTTATCCAAACACCGTGCTAGGATTGTTTGTGACGAGAAAACCGTTCATATCCCGATCAACGGTGAAACCTTAGTCATCCAAGGAGATCAAAGTAGAAAGTACTTAAGTATCATATCATGTGCGAAATCTATAAAGTACATGGAAAAAGGATGTTATGCCTTCTTAGCTCACGTAACGTAAAAGAAGGCGGAAGAGAAACGACTAGAGGATGTACCGTAGTCAAAGAATTTCCGAGGTGTTTCGGAAGATTTGCACGGACTCCCACCGCCGACAAGTCGAATTTCAAATCGATCTTATTCACGGAGCTACTCCCAGTAGCACGAGCACCGCATCGCTTAACGCCTCGAAATGCAAGAATTATCCAAACAACTAGAAGAGCTATCTGAAAAGGGATTCATTAGACCAAGTTCCTCACCCTGGGGAGCACCAATTTTATTCGTTAAAAAGAAAGATGGATCATTTTGGATGTGTATCGATTATAGAGAATTGAACAAGCTCACGACCAAGAACCGCTATCCCTTACCAAGAATCGATGATCTGTTTGATCAGTTACAAGGCTCTAGTATATACTCGAAGATCGATTTAAGATCTGGATATCATCAGTTACGGGTAAAAGAGGAAGATATACCCAAAACCGCATTTAGAACTCGATATGGCCATTATAAATTCCAAGTAATGCCATTCGGTTTAACTAATGCACATGTTGTATTCATGGATCTCATGAATAGAGTCTGTAAACCTTATCTGGATAAATTCGTCATTGTGTTCCTCGACGATATGCTTATCTACTCTCGTGATAAAGAAGAACATGCGGAACATCTGAGAACTGTCCTGAAGTTACTCAAGGATGAAGAATTGTACGCAAAGTTTTCCAAATGTGATTTTTGGATTGAGACAGTCCAATTTCTTGGTCATGTGATCGACAGTGAAGGAATCCACGTGGATCCCGCAAAGATCGAATCTATAAAGAATTGGCCAGTACCCACCAACCCCACTGAAATTCATCAATTCTTAGGACTTGTTGGTTATTATCGAAGATTTATCGAAGGTTTCTCGAAGATAGCCAAATCATTGACCGATTTAACCCAGAAAACAAAGAAATTCGAATGGGGAGACGATCAAGAATCAGCTTTTCAACTCCTAAAGAACAAGATTTGCGAAGCACCTATCTTGGCACTACCGGAACGAGTCGAAGATTTTGTAGTATATTGTGATGCTTCACACATGGGTTTAGGCGCTGCTCTCATGCAAAGGAACAAAGTGATTGCTTATGCGTTACGACAACTCAAAACTCATGAGAAGAATTATACTACTCACGATCTAGAACTTGGCGTTGTGGTATTTGCACTCAAGTTATGGAGACATTATCTGTACGGAACCAAGTTTATAGTTTACACTGATCACAAAAGTCTTCAACACATCTTAGATCAAAAGGAACTGAATATGCGTCAACGTCGCTGGTTAGAATTACTTAGTGATTATGACTGCGAGATCCGTTACCATCCTGGAAAGGCGAACGTTGTTGCCGATGCCTTGAGCAGAAAAGATCGTCCTAAGCCACTTAGAGTGAGATCATTGGGAATGGTAATCAATTCACCTCTACCATCAAAAATTCTTGAAGCTCAGATCGAAGCACTTAAAGAAGAAAATAGGCCGAATGAGAAGATTTATGGCATGCCGAAAACGAAAATGGATTTGTGAAAAGATCGGTCGAAACGTTATGTTTCAAAAATCGAAGTTGGATTCCACTCTTCGGAGGTATCCGAGAACTCATCATGCATGAATCACATAAATCAAAGTATTCCATACATCCTGGTCCCAAAAAGATGTATCAAGATCTAAAGCTTTTGTCGGTGGCCTAACATGAAGGCCGATATCGCGAATCACGCCAAGAAGTGTTTGACATGTTTGAAAGTCAAAGCTGAACATCAAAAGCCATCTGGATTGTTAACACAACCAGAACTTCCAGTGTGGAAATGGGAAAGAATCACAATGGATTTCATCATGAAGTTGCCGAGAACTTCTAATGGTTTTGACACCATTTGGGTCATTGTAGACCGTCTTACAAAGTCCGCTCATTTCTTGCCAATCAAGGAGAACGACGAGATGATTACACTCGCTAGACTGTACATCAAAGAGATTGTTTCTCGTCATGGTGTACCAATCTCTATCATATCTGATCGTGATAGCCGATTCACCTCTAGATTTTGGCAAACACTTCAAAAAGCCATGGGTACCAACTTGGATATGTGTACCGCGTACCATCCTCAAACAGATGGACAAAGTGAAAGAACAATCCAAACTCTTGAAGACATGCTTAGAGCATGTGTGATTGATTTCGGAAAAGGATGGGATAAGCAACTTACCTCTGGCTGAATTCTCTTACAATAACAGTTATCACGCTAGCATTAAAGCTGCCCCTTTTGAAGCACTCTATGGAAGAAAATGCCGATCGCCAGTTTGCTGGGCAGAAGTTGGAGAAGTACAACTCACAGGCCCCGAAATTGTCCAAGAGACAACAGAAAAGATAATGCAAATTCCAAGTCGGACAAAAGAGCTACGCAGATGTTCAAAGAAAACCAATGGAATTCCAAGTCGGAGACCGTGTAATGCTCAAAGTATCACCCTGGAAAGGGATGGTCAGATTTGGAAAAATAGGAAAGCTCAAACCTCGATACGTCGGACCGTTCAAAATTCTTCAAAGAATTGGTCCAGTGGCATATAAAATCGATCTTCCCGAAGAACTTAGCCGAGTACATGACACGTTCCATGTCTCGAATCTTAAGAAGTGTCTTTCGGATGAAACTCTAGTCGTACCACTCAAGGACATCCAGCTCAATGACAAACTTAGCTTTGTCGAAGAACCAGTCGAGATCATGGACAGAGAAGTCAAAAGGCTTAAACAAAGCCGCATTCCTATTGTTAAAGTTCGATGGAATCACAAGAAACGTCAGCAGTGTTCACCGGGAGCGCAAGGATGTAATGCGTTCCAAGTATCCCCACTGCTCATCTAGATCACCCATGACCTCTGCGAGTTTAATCATGGACGCGGTTCTCTTAAGGATAGGTACTGTAAGCTCCCGGAAAATTGCAATGTACTTAAGGCTTTAATCAGAAATTTAACACGATCTATTTTGTCATGAAATTTTCTAAGCATCACTTTTGCATATCATTTGGCATGTGCATGATCAACGCAACCTGAGCGTTCAAAAATACACCGTTGTGATCAGAATAAAATTTCCCAAGATCTTGATAACCTAAAAATACGTAACGAATACGTAAAAATTTGTAAAAATACAAATTTAATTATAATAAAAATATATTGAAATTAGTATCGGGCCTCGGAACTCATTGGATTTTTTATCACCTCGTGACACAACCCGACATATAAATGGGGCTCGTAACCGGACCCAAACCTACACCATTATTTCGTTGGGCCTTGACTTAGCTCACGCACCAACTAAGGGAGCCCAACTCCCATCTTTTCTTTTTATTTTCTGGGCCTCGTCTAACGGATCAACCCCCCCCCCCAAAGCCCATGAATAAGAAATAAGAAGTTAAGATTTATTTGTGTGCTACCCTTCTTGTGATCGAACGAGAGAACCAAACCAGGCGAACAAAATGGGAAACCAAACTAAACTAGAAGCATGACACCCTTCTCTTGGATCCTAAGAGTCTTGTGTAGGTAAAATGGAGACAAAACATGCAAAGATTAGCCCCTAAAACACCATTAAAATAATAACTAGCCACCCTTGACCTAGTAAGACCTTAAGACCTAATGTGTAATGTGCTCCATGTCCAAAATACACTCGATATACATGGAAAAGCCCTAGAAATCGGCTGCCATAATCTCGCACGCCCAAGAACACAAATTCCACACATGTTGAATAGAAAGCTAGGACTAGTAGGAAGGAGATTAAAAAAATTTAGAAGCCATACCACCTTTTCTTTATAAACCTTCTCAAAGGACTTAAACTAAACCTCACAAACTAACTCTTCAACTCACCAACAAACTCACACACATCTCTCACTCATAAAAATCGTCCATTGTGGTATTAAGGAGAAGCAAAAGGAGAAAACGGGAAAGAATTAGAAAAGCTTGGGGTTAATATAGGCGAATAACTTTCATAAGGAGAACACGGGGTGAGATTTGGGACGTCATCTCATCGAGCATCACCACTCATTAGAGTGCTTATAAGTCACCCTTAACTCCACTTATTTCATAGACTTCTCGTTTACACTTACATGTAACACGTATACATGCTAAAACGCACCCTAGATACAACATCTTATTCGTATAACGTGTACGACAAATACTCGACACACTCGACACTACACTTAGCTAAAGATACATTGAGTATACACCACATGTAACATTAATAATCGACTAAGGAACCATTTCAAACCCTCCCTAACCACTCGTATATTTGTAAAACTCACGAGAATGATAACGGACCCGAAGCCCAAACAGTGAGCCCAATAAGCCCAATCCGAGTCCATTAATGATCTAACCCGACCCAATGAGTTTAAAATAAGTCGTTAAGCACTAAAATTATAAGCTACAAATAAGATATAAACGTTTTTGCAAAGTTCTCGTGTGTAAAGCTATATATTGGATGTGTTTTGCAAAAATATGAAACGAAGGGTAAAAAGGGTAACATATGGTAAAGCTAAAGGGTTACTTTATAGACGAGATAAGTATTTGTAAAAGTCTAAGGACTGAAAAGGTCATTTTCGAAAGTCCAAGGGGAACATGCACGTGTGTATGTGCGAATGGAAAACCACAAGGACCGAATATGTAATATACTAAAGCTTGTGTTAATAAACTTATGGGTTAATTATGACAAGTGTGAAAAGTGGAGGTTTTAATGCGTAAAAAGCTAAGTTAAGGGGGTTATTATTGTAAATTCAGTTTTTCAAAAGGTTGAAAGTGTCATTTATGAAAATGTACTATTAGATACACTTCGGGTAAAAATTGTAAATTTATCAAAGTTTAAGGACTAAAATCATACTTTGTGTAAATCGAGGGTAAAAAGTGTAAATCTGGGAAAAGTTTACCAAAACTTATGATTTCATCATAGCCTCGTAAAAATGAGTATTTTGACCACATGAGCGTAATATTTTCGAATAATGATAAATTTATTTCATGTGTAAAATATATATGTAAATATATATTAGGAAATAACTAAGTATATGTAAAAAGATACATATTTCGATAAAATACTCGGGGAATTTAAATACGTTAAAAATACCCAACAAATTTATTAAGATCACAACGGGGGAACATTTCACTTATGCGTAAGTTAGGGTCACTAATTAAGACAGTAGCAAAATAAATAAATTTGAAACATTAAGCACGCACGCACACTATTGGATTAGTCAATCCAATGATCTATTGAATAAGAAATATTCTGTGGAAAACTAGAAGGGGGGTTGAATAGTTTTACCAATTAAAACTTCCTTATTAAATATTTAGATCGACTTATGTTAATCTATTTAGATGTGTGTGTTGGATGTTGATAAACAAACATATAAAAGTATGTAATGAAAAGATAAGAGTAAGAAGCACAAAACCACAACGCGAGTATTTATAGTGGTTCGGCTACAAGGACACCTTCCTTGCCCCCACTCCCCGAGTCACCTACTCGAGAGTTCGTAATCACTACAACAACTCCTTATGGCGGAGAAGCCTTCACAACGCCGCCTACTTTTTTTCCGGTGCTAGGCTAACCACCGGGTTCTTTCACTCCAAGGTGAACCACACCTACACAACGTCGCCTACCCTTTATTAGGTACTAGGCTAAGTACCTAGTTCTTTCACTCCAAGGTGAACCACACCTACACAACGTCGCCTACCCTTTATTAGGTACTAGGCTAAGCACCTAGTTCCATTGCAATGGAGGAACTACTACCCAACACTACACCAACGACTAATCCCAAAGGAGATCCACTCCTTTTTACAACATCATCAAGGATATCAATATCCTTGGATCTAGTACTAATCTATCTTGTACATCGAAATACACCATATCGAATGTACATCTAAGGCACCTTTCACTAATGCCTTTAACTAGATCTTCAAGACACCCTTCACTAATATCTTGTGTCTTGACTTCTAAGCACCTGATAAGGTTTTAAAATGTACCTTTTTAAGGGGTCATTTAAGCCCTTATTTGATCACTTTTGTATCCGTTATTACTTAATATCGTTCATTTTAACTTTTTAGGTATCTTGAAGGCAAAATGCTGGAATGACACTTATTCGGACGAAAAGGCGCGAATATACGAATAAAATAGCCAATGTCAAGAATCGAGACACTCAGGCAGCTGGAACTGAAGGGGACGACGTCCGGTGTTATCTGCGACGCCGTCGCATCACTTTGTGATGGCTCAAGAGCCAAATTGCTTATTTACAAGTGACGGTGTCGTTTTAAAAGAGTAGGTCGTCGCAACTCGCACGGCCTAGATTTGATCCGCACGACGCCGAGATCGAAGGGACGGCGTCACAAGCATAAGGTGACGCCGCAAGACTAACGTGGCCAAGACGAAACCCTAATAACGGCGACCCGATGGCGTCACAAATCAAAGGGTGACGTCGTTGCATATGTAATCTTATATATAGAATCCGAATTTTTAGTTTTCGGTGTGTAGTCTTTTGGAGTAAAACCTAAACCGAACCAAGGTCATCTTGTACAAGATTTTAGGGTTCCAAACCATATCTTACATCAAGATAAGTGTTTTACTTCATTAATTTAATTATGTCTTCAATTACTTGTGTGTATGCTTGCATGTTCCCCATGTCCGCTAATTTACTTGTGTGTTTGCTTAGGAATATGAAACTTAATTATTGAATATTGATTGGTTGTCTCTTATCTTAATTTTTAATGATCTAGTAATGCGATAGGTCATCCGTTGTGTAGTTAATGCTTGATCAATCTTTGTGAACCTTAGTTTATAATACCTAGAGTTGTTGTAGGCTAAACCATCCGAAGAGTACCTTAGAGTTAAAGTTTATAAATCCTAGAGATTTTGTAGGCGAGAACCTTTGGTAGTTTCAAAGAGTTAGGGATAAACGCATACCCTACGACCTTAGATACACAACGCGATTAAGAATAAGGATGTGGCAATTCAACCTTCAATAGGAGATAATTAAGGAGTAATAAAACCTACGTAAACACATCTTTAAATCATCATACGAGCACACAATAATTAGACATAGACTACATACACCACTAGATTAGATAATTAGATAAGTAGAGTAATCGGTAGAAATACCAACCCCCAAATCCAAACCCCGAGATTCGTACCTTCCATTTCCTAAAAAAAACTTAAAAAAGATAAAAAATAATCTTCCTCAACCCCAACCTTAGCGTAGTAACTTCTCACTAGCATTCCTATTCCCCTATAGAACGATATAAATTCCCGTGGCTTACCCTAATACTACACTACAACGATTAGGTTCACTGCCTAAGGTGTTGAAAACCTTGCTCGATGAAAAGGAAGTTCCTTTGACCCCGAACGACGCGTGTAGCGTTATCAAGTTTTGGCGCCACGGAGAATAGAATAGCTAGTTAGGAGTCCACCTCGCTTAGGTTTCTTTGCTTGATTCCTATCAAGTAAATTTTTCTCATTTTAGCTTCCTCGTAGTCTATCCCCTTCTTCGTGACCTTTGTTCGTAACCCCATCACTTTTCATCATGAAAGGTGATAACCAACCACCACTCAACAACCCACCACCAAATAAATCACTTTCACTCAAAACCCAAACCAATGACCAACACAACTGCCAAAGCCGTTATGTGAGTAGAAACACCGACCTTCAAGATTTGCGAAGGTATTCGATAGCACAATTAGGGAAGTCATTGAGAAAGTGGTCGGCGCCTCAGTAGTTGGCTCCATGATCAACATGAATTGGAAGATGGCTTAGTTAATAAAAATGTGAATGAGGAGGATAGTGCTTATATTAATCTTTACGCCACTAAGGAAGAGGTTGCCTATCATCAATACATAATCGATAATCCCCGATCACCCATCATTAGGATATGTCCAAAGATTAGGAGAGGAAATCCTTGGAACCTCAAAATTCCATGTATGATCGAATATAGGAATGTCGAACATGCTTACATAGATACGGAATCTCCCATTAATGTGATGTCATCTGTTGTTTACAATGACATTATGAATGAGCGACTTAAGATTAGGAGAGACCCTAAGTATCCATGTGGAGTTTGCAACTTTGTAGGAAGATTCAAGGATGTACATGTCTTTATAGGAAATTTCACCTACCTAGTTGATTTTGTGGTCCTAGAAGATGTTGGATGCGTCATTGACTATAGCTTATCCCAAGTAGTGCTAGGAAAGCCGTTTGTTGAAACATCTAAAATGAGCCATAACATGTATGATGGAACAGTTAGGTTTAAGGAAGGAAATGATGAGATCACTTATAGGATGCCTTGGAAGACGAATGAATATGGCCATCTATCTCTTTTTGAACGAGACAACATTAGAGCTTTTGAGGACAAAAGCAAGGACGATGTTGAAAAAGGTTATAAATTCATGTGGGAAAGAAGGAGGCTTTATTATAAGGATTGCTTGACCCTAGGGCCTAGGTATAGAGTCGATGAAAATTTTGTCAACATGATAGAATTCTCATTGAGAATGCAAAACGAGACTACGTAGGGGCACAACTACGAGTCTAGCTACAAGACTCATAAATAAAGAAAAGCGCTTCGTGGGAGGCAACTCATGCTTAATTGTTAGCTTGTTTGTGTCATATATCTTTTATTGATTGTTTATTCTCATGTTTAAATTTGTAAAAATGCTTTATTTTGTTTTTAACCTCGTCTTAATTACATATAAAGGTATTTTACATAAGGGATAAGTGTAGGGGGAATTACACACGTTTTCAAAAGAAACGTAAACATGAGAATTTCAATTAATTAAAAGATATGCATGTGTGTTTGTTCGAGTCAAATGCTTGTATCGAGTCATAATGGATGTTTTGCGGAATGTTTTCCGATTCTAAAGATGTAAATTTTCCGAATTTTTTCGAAAATCGCACCGCTTTTGTCGGGATAACTGACGGCGTCGAGATAGCAACTGACGTCGTGAAGGAGCAAAACAAGCGATTACTTTTTCTCGTTTTACGAGCTACTTATAATTTTTGGAATTGTCCGGTATTAATTTTCCGAAATTGCAGAAACATCCATTCCACAAGCATTATATCCTAGTTTAGTAGAGTCCTATATATATTATCACCGCCGATTCTACGCGAAGGTTTCATTTCTTTTCTTCAAGTGTGTAGGTTTAATTTATCAAGAAGAAGATACATAAGATGAGAAGGAGCTTTTCACGCAAACGTTCTTCTTGAAGAAAGGTGTAACCACCACTTTACACGGATCCTACCGAGCTAATCAGGGGAGTACTAGTTTCTTTCATCTTTATTACCTTCCATTATCATAACTTTGATACTTCGGGAACATTGGGGACAATGTTCGGTTTAAGTGTAGGAGGAAAATAAAGCGGAACTTTGAAACTATGCTTATCCTTGATTATTTGCTTTGTCCAATTGCATTTGTGTAATAAACCATGAGAAAATATCGGTTAGGGTAATTTTGACACCAAATTTAAAAATTTTCATGACATATAGGAGTGGGCCATTAGTCTTAATAAAGCGTCTCATGGATAGGAAGCTATATGACTAGCACAAAAAACCCTTTACTACTTAAATTCCACCCAAAATGTGAGGATCGCCCTTAGATTAGTAGGAATTAAAGCATTCATCTTTAATGCTTAGTGTGTGAACCGGTAGTATAATAGATTCTAGAACTTGTTTTGTGATGCATCCCGAGATTGCTAGTAAGACTACACTTGTGTAGTTAGGAATAACTAAATGATAAGAGGCATTAGGATAACCCTTGTTTGATACCCGTAATATAATTACTTCTTCCACATCGGTTAAGTAATTCCCCCACACCTTTGCGTTGTACTCATTTTTAGTACACGATACCCCTAGTTAACCCCTCAGAGCCTATCCTTTTCACGGTTCTCGTGATGTTTCAGTTTTCTGGAATATCAATGAAGAGCATTGTTTACACCCCACCTCCAAATGTACACCCAAATCGCCTTAGCCTACCTTGTATGCACTCACTTTTAGTGCATTATTGTTATCACCCTAAAAACCCTTAGTTCAATTATCTAGTTGCTTGCATAAGTTGCTAAGTCGAGTCATATCCTTTGTACACAGTTTTTGGACGATTGGGACTCATGGGAAAAGTTAAATTTTATGAGATGACGGGAAGGGAACGTTAATTCAAATTCCATTTATTTGCAAAATAATGTACTCCAAGTGTTTTGATCTTTTCAATTTGGGTCAAATTAGTGTTAGAGTAATAAAAACTCAAGTGTAGGGATGTGCCTATAAATCCCTATCATTTTGATGTTATAGTAGAGGATGGTAGAGTGAAAGTGTTAAAAAAAATACGGGCTACCATCCTACATCTATCTTTAATTTATGTTTGTTTGTTTCAGTTATCTAGAGTCTAGAGTGTCGAGTCTTGGCTTAGCAACGCCATTCTTCGCATGCTTGTAACATAAAGATTTTTGACTTGCCACCACTAAATAGCCTATCCCACCAAACCCTTTGTTTCCCTACCGTAATCCTAACATTACAACCCTTTAAAAGACCTCTTTGATAGTCTTTCCTAGGTGCTTACGCCAAAGCGATGGAGGTTTGATCTAGTCTCAAGCATATGGTAATCTATGTACTAGGACCGGTTAATGAGTGTTTATCTTCCATTTCCAACTTGTTATATTTCATATACACCCGAGAGATGTGAGTATCCAAACACCCCATGTGAGGTGCTAGTATGTAATTTCCGTGCTTGTTATGACTTTTGTGGGGCTTATATGTGTTGTGGATTGTTCTAAACCAATGCTTCATGACCCCTAACTTATAAATTAATTGGCTAAAAGCACATTTGCTTGAGGACAAGCAAATACCAAGTGTAGGGATATTTGATAAGGTTTTAATTTCCGTGCTTGTTATGACTTTTGTGGGGCTTATATGTGTTGTGGATTATTCTAAACCAATGCTTCATGACCCTAACTTATAAATTAATTGGCTAAAAGCACATTTGCTTGAGGACAAGCAAATACCAAGTGTAGGGATATTTAATAAGGTTTTAAAATGTCCCTTTTTAAGGGGTCGTTTAAGCCCTTATTTGATCACTTTTGTATCCGTTATTACTTAATATCGTTTCTTTTCACTTTTTAGGTATCTTGAAGGCAAAATGCTGGAATGACACTTATTCGGACGAAAAGGCGCGAATACACGAAGAAAATGGCCAAAGTCAAGAATCAAGACACTCAGTCTTTGGAAGTAAAGGGGCGACTTGGTGTTATCTGCGACGCCGTCGCATCACTTTATGACGACTCAAGAGCCAAATTGCTTATTTACAATTGACGGCGGGTTTTAAAAGAATAGGTCGTCGCAACTCAGAAGGCCTAGATTCGATCCATACGACGTCAGAGACTGAAGGGGACGGCGTCACAAGCATAAGGTGATGCCGTCGCAAGACTAACGTGGCCAAGACGAAACCCTAATAACGGCGACCGGACGGCGTCACAAATCAAAGGGTGATGCCGTCGCATATGTAATCTTATATATAGAATCCTAATTTTTTAGTTTTCAGTGTGTAGTCTTTTGGTGTAAAAACCTAAACCGAACTAAGGCTGTCTTGTACAGTATTTTAGGGTTCCAAACCCTAACTTACATCAAGATAGTGTTTTACTTCATTAATTTAATTATGTGTTCAATTACTTGTGTGTATGCTTGCATGTTCCCATGTCCGCTAATTTACTTGTGTGTTTGCTTAGGAATATGAAACTTAATTATTGAATATTGATTGGTTGTCTCTTATCTTAATTGTTAATGATCTAGTAATGCGATAGGTCATCCGTTGTGTAGTTAATGCTTGATTAATCTTTGTGAACCTTAGTTTATAATACCTAGAGTTGTTGTAGGCTAAACCATCCGAAGAGTACCTTAGAGTTAAAGTTTATAAATCCTAGAGATTTTGTAGGCGAGACCCTTTGGTAGTTTCAAAGAGTTAGGGATAAACGCATACCCTACGACCTTAGACACACAACGCGATTAAGAATAAGGACGTGGCAATTCAACCATCAATAGGAGATAATTAAGGAGTAATAAAACCTATGTAAACACATCTTTAAATCATCATACGAGCACACAATAATTAGACATAGACTACATACACCACTAGATTAGATAATTAGATAAGTAGAGTAATCGATAGAAATACCAACCCCCAAATCCAAACCCCGAGATTCGTACCTTTCCATTTCCTAAAAAAAACATAAAAAATAGATAAAAAAATAATCTTTCTCAACCCCAACCTTAGCGTAGTAACTTCTCACTAGCATTCCTATTCCCCTAGAGAACGATATCAATTCTCGTGGCTTACCCTAATATACACTACAACGATTAGGTTCACTGCCTAGGGTGTTGAAAAACTTGCTCGATGAAAAGGAAGTTCCTTTGACCCCGAACGACGCGTGTAGCATTATCAGCACCTTTCACTAATGCTTATTGTCTTGACTTCTAAGCACCCACCACAAGTGCTTATGATATGTACGATAGATACCCTTCACTAATATCTTCGTCTTGACACTTGAGACACCTTTCACAAATGTCTTCAACACTTCTTAGGAAAAGAAAACAATCATCAACAAGAAGACTTGATGGTCTTGATGATGAGGAAGCATCTCGTTATAGGTCACACAAAAACAAAACTACAAACATAGATCTCTTGGATCCGAGGGAGAGTTTTAACTCAAGGGAAAGTTGATCCATGGGTCTTTAGCTAGATACAATGTATCTCTTGAGTGCAATGCACCTAGTCACATGGGTATGGGTCAATACCATGGGTTATGGATATTATCCATATATGATATAAGCATGATGTCATGCAATGGGTTATGGATCAAGCTCCATGGGTCATGGGCTTTGGGTTGTACCCAACTATATTCAATGTATTTGGTCAATGGGTTATGATACTTAAGTTTCTACCCATTTATATTACCCAATATACTACATACTAGTTATGTGTATATTTTACCCAAATATGTAAACACTAGTTGTTGTACATATGTAATATTAAATCATAAAATCACTTATACTTGTTTTAGTGTTTTATGTGAAAATGTGAATATGCTAGAAACTATTAGTTCAAACCATTTATGTATTTTATTTGTTTCGTTAAAATGATTTTATGTTTGTTATCGACAAAACATTGAAGATCGTAAAATATAAATAAACATTTTACGGCTTATTTGTATTAACAATCTCCCCCATTTTGTTGATGACAAAATATAAAATTATTTTAAGGAAAAGCTAAAATTCGCAAAAGTTTGAATTTGTAGTTTTTGCTTTCTTCTCCCCCTTTTTGTCGAAACAAAAAGAGCTTCGAAAGAAAACTATATTCAATGTATTTGGTCAATGGGTTATGATACTTAAGTTTCTACCCATTTATATTACCCAATATACTACATACTAGTTATGTGTATATTTTACCCAAATATGTAAACACTAGTTGTTGTACATATGTAATATTAAATCATAAAATCACTTATACTTGTTTTAGTGTTTTATGTGAAAATGTGAATATGCTAGAAACTATTAGTTCAAACCATTTATGTATTTTATTTGTTTCGTTAAAATGATTTTATGTTTGTTATCGACAAAACAATAGAAGATCGTAAAATATAAATAAACATTTTTACGGCTTATTTGTATTAACAATCTCCCCCTTTTTGTTGATGACAAAATATAAAATTATTTTAAGGAAAAGCTAAAATTCGTAAAAGTTTGAATTTGTAGTTTTTGCTTTCTTCTCCCCCTTTTTGTCGAAACAAAAAGAGCTTCGAAAGAAAACTAACGCAATGTTTTTAAGAAAAAAAAAACGTGTGAAAAATAGAAAAGAAGAATTAGAGAGCAAGTAACGGGAAAGGGTCTCGTCTTAACTCCCCCTTGACGAGTCCATCCCTATGTAAGGGCGTCAAGAAAACAATACTAAGCTAGTTAGTTTGCAACTAAATTTGCAAAAGATTTCGTCTATGTGACGAATGTGCTCCCCCTTGATGATAGCAATTTTGCAAAGGGATGTCATGAAATGTAATCCTAATATTGCAAGTAATTTGCAATGTATTGCTTTGACACAAAGCTCCCCCTAGCTTTAGGGTGTCAAAGTCTTCATGTGTAAATTGAATAACTACAAAACAAAGGTTAGAAAACAAGTATAATTCACAATTTCCTGCAAATGTGGTCCAAGTTAGTAGAAAATTAGTTTTCTGTATCACGGATCCCACGGTTCCCTTTTTGTAGGGATCCGTCTAGGCAAATATGAGGGATCCGTATGGCTGATGATCAATTTCAGCAATGGTGATATAACATATTATGTTAATATCAAAGTGTGATATGTATTATACAACATACTCATATACACATAAATATAGCAAGTAGCATGTATTATTATTTAATAAAACTAGAGATATGATATACATGACTCTAAAAACTAAGAAAATGATCGATACATGACTTGGAATTACTAGACTTGTCTAAGTAACGCTTGAAACTACGACACCACTAAAAATCCTCTAGCTCAAGTTGGTTTAGGTTTAATCTCGTTGAAACGTTCGAGGAGGTGATAGAACATGAAACGTTGGTCTTCTCGTACTTCATGTATCAACCTTTCAACATGTTGACAATGATAACAATCTTTGTCATGGCTAGGTAGTGGTGGTGGAAGAAATGAAATTGCTTGATGCGAAGGATCAAGTGAAGCGGCTTGTGGAGCCTCAAACGATGGAGGGATTGGTGGAGGCGCATTTGAGAATGGCTCGACCAAGAATGATGGTGGTGGTAGAGAAGTGTCAACTTCCATATGGTCGGGTGGTTGACTTTGATGATTTCTCATAATCCAAATGGGATTATATGATGGAAACGACGAAAAGGAAGCCGGAGCTAATGTTGACTCAACACCTTGATTTTGTACCATTATTCCTCCTAATGAGGAGAATGTTGTTGGTGGAGGAGGATGAGACGGCCTAGGAGGCAAATCCTCTAAATTGTAGAGGTGTGGTGATGATAGTGGAGATGTAAAGAGATAGCTCTAGGAACCAATGGTGATGGTTAAGTGGAGATGATATTGTTTGACCTAGGAGGTATGGTGGTGTTTGGCATGGGTAGTTTTGTGGTACTATCCTTTTAGGAATTGGTTTGATTGGTTGAGAAGAGATCCTTGCATTTGTTGGCTTGACCGGAGATGATTCGGTTGAAGGGATTTAGTGTATAACACGAGCAATTTTCTTGGGTGGTTCTTTGGTGGATAAGTTACTACTTGGAGTTTTCCTCATGATGAGATGTTTTCAAGAAGTTTGTAAGGGTTTCTTAAGTGCTGAAAACGAGGATGAAGGTGATGACTATGGAAGTCCTAACAATGTGGTTTATAAAGCAAGAGATTTGGCAAGTGCATTCAAGCCTTAAGCCACTAAAATTTATTGGAATGTGATGATTAACATGCACAAGAGTCAACTTCGAGTTTGTCTTGATCTAGGAACTCATTTAAGATGAGATGGAGTGTTTAAGTTAGAAAGATGAGCTTGAAATGATTGTTTTAGCTAGAGTTGACATAATCATCATCCGGATCCCACGGTTCCTCCTCGAGGGATCCGTCTAGGCTAATCCTAGGATCCGCTCTCGTGACTATGAAAGAGTAGAAGTGATGTTTCTAAGGTCTAAGATCTATATCATCTTGAGTGTTTCATCCTCCTAAATGTTTTAAATGAAGGGGTGCTTAAGTACTTGAGGGTAATGAGTGTTGTAGCAAATGATTGCTTTGTATGGAAGAGATTGGAACTTTCATCAAGTACCAATAAATGAACAAAGATGACACTAAAGATTTTGAGAGTGTCAAATGGAGCTAAGTGATCCTAGAGATCGCTTAGTGACTTAGATTCATGCTTTGGAGAATATCCTAAAGGCTTAAGATGGAAAAACTAGAATTTGATCAATTTCGACCAATTTTGACGTAAGGATGATTATGATCAATTTTGCTATAAAAGATTTCTAAAGTTAGATATGAGGGATCATGTGAAAAATGATGTGTGAGTTTGAGAGCGGAAGAGTAATGGATTTAAGTGAAACAATAGATCTGCAAGAGTCTTTGAGTGTGATCTATGTGTGAGTAGGAAAGATTCACTTAATTTGATAAGGACTTAATTTGCCTTAAGACACTATGTCTAGCTTAGTGTGAGGTGTTCTAAGGACATGTTTGAAATACAATGTTTGCAATTGCATTTTCTGTTTGCCGGATCCTACGGTTCCCTAAGTGTAGGGATCCGTCTAGCACAACCTTTGGGATCCGTCCATCTGCTAAGCAGAACCTTTACTAAAGGTATGCAATGATCTTGACAATGCATTATATTCCAAGGTTTAGTTAAAAGGGATTCTAACACTAGGATATCAAATGTAAGATGTTTTATTTCATGAAGGAAATTGGATTACATTGATAAAGCACGAGTACAAAAAGGATTGATCCTATTTGAAATACTACTAAGTTCCTTGAGTGTTTTCGCTAGAAGGATCATCACGTTGTTGATGAGTGTTGGTGGAATAAAGAATGAAGAAAGTATTCATGAGAGATATGTTTAGCGGTTCCATCTTCTTGTTCACAAGTACGTACAACTGATAACGCTACACGCGTCGTTCGGGGTCAAAGGAACTTCCTTTTCTTCGAGCAAGTTTTATAACACCCTAGGCAGTGAACCTAATCGTTGTAGTGTAGTATTAGGGTAAGCCACGGGTATTGATATCGTTCTCTAGGGGAATAGGAATGCTAGTGAGAAGTTACTACGCTAAGGTTGGGGTTGAGGAAGATTATTTTTTTATCTTTTTTTTATGTTTTTTTAGGAAATGGAAAAGTACGAATCTCGGGATTTGGATTTGGGAGTTTGGTATTGCTACCGATTACTCTACTTATCTATTTATCTAATCTAAAGTGTATGTAGTCTATGTCTAATTATTGTGTGCTCGTATGATAGTTTAAAGATGTGTTTACTTAGGTTTTACTACTCCTTAATTATCTCCTATTGGTGGTTGAATTGTCACGTCCTTATTCTTAATTGCATTGTGTGTCTAAAGTTGTAGGGTATGCGTTTCTCCCTAACTCTTTGAAGTTACCAAAGGGTCTCGTCTACAAAATACCACTAGGGATCATAAACTCTAACTCTAAGGCCTCTTTGGATAGTTTAGCTTACAACCGCTCAGGTGCTATAACCTAAGGTTCACAAAGATTAATCAAGCATTAAGTACACAACAAATGACCTATCGCATTACTAGATCATTAACAACTAAGATAAGAGACAACCAATCAATATTCAATAATTAGGTTTCATATTCCCTAAGCAAACACACAAATAAATTAGCCGGACATGGAGAACATGCAAGCATACACACAAATAATCAAAGACATAATTGTATTAATGAAGTAAAGCACATAATTGTATTACTCCAAAAGACTACACACCAATACTGAAAAATTCGGATTCTATATATAAGATTACATCTGCGACGGCGTCACCTTATGTTTTGTGACGCCGTCAGATCGCCGTCATTAGGGTTTCGCTGGCCACGTTAGTCTTGCGACGGCGTCACCTTGTGCTTGTGACGCCGTCTCTTCTTTTCCGACGCCATTTGGATTGAATCTAGGCCGTGCGAGTTGCGACGGTCTACTCTTTTATAACTTGACATCGTCGCTTGAAAATAAGAGTTTTGGCTTCGTCCGTCACAAAATCCTCCGACGGCGTCGCGATTAAGCGATGGCCGTCACCTTGTGTTTTCAAAGACAGGTGTCTCGATTCTTGACTTTGGCCATTTTCTTCAGATATCTGCGCCTTTTCGTCCAAATAAGTGCCATTACAGCAATTTGCCTTCAAGAGACCTAAAAAGTGAAAAGGAACGATATTAAGTAATAACGGATACAAAAGTGATCAAATAAGGGCATAAACGACCCCTCAAAAAGGTACATTTTAAAACCTTATCAACAACGGACTTTGAAATTGAGGATGAAAGTGCATAACGTTATGATAGAGGCGCGTCAAGAACATTCTATAAGGGATGAGTTTATTCTTGGAGCCTTGAAGATTTACAATTCGCCTTACGAAGAAGTAGGCGAGATTGTATGGTTGTTGTGTTAGCAAACAATATATTATGTGAGCACAACAAGCGGGAAGGATTTCTCGATTTCCCCTAAGACTCCAAACATTTTCACGTAGGATGAGTGCAAGGGGTTTGTACTCTTCTCGAATGTCCCGTGTGAAGATAATGTTTGGAATGGAGTAATATGGTCGAGGTTTGCATATTATGCGATTTAAATCTTCCGGGGAGGGTATGTAAGAGACCAATCTTCGGTGAAGGCACATTGTCCATGATTTGGAATCCAGAGGATGTAAGCAAAATGCCCAAGGGTTAAAGTAAACTTTTGGTTTTTGATATAAAACCAAAGAGATAGAGAGCGATCCTCGTTACGAACGAGTTCAACTTGACGAAAGAATTCCATTATGAACCTTGGACATATCTTCTCGTTGATTTCAAGAAGACATTCTAGTCCTATGGCTCGGAAGGAGGTATTGATACCTTCTTCGAATTGTAGAGATGTGTCTACAATACGTCCTTCGTGGAAGTGACGGTTTTCGAGATTATTGAACCCACGGACATGATTGCCAGGTGTGTTGGGCTCAAGGGAGATGTTCGGAGTGTAGACGTTAGTGAGTGAAAAATCATACTCATATTCATACATCATAGTTGAACCTATAGAAATGATGAGTTACTAGAGAGTGATGTTTGTGGTCAACCAATGATTATCTAATGTTTTTACTAGATTTTTATTAACAATGGTTTTTAACAACAATGATACTTAACACACTTATGGTTTTGACATTCAAGTGGACTATTACTTTTAGAGAGAAAGTGGTTTTTAATTTGCATGAAAAACTGTTCTCCAGTAGTACGGTTCCCACGGTTCCCTTTCAAAAGGGATCCGGCTAGTCTTTCTTTAGGGATCCATGGATCTGGAGAAACAGAAACAGATTTCTTTGATGAAAACATAGGTTTTTAGATCTCATAGTTTTATACCAAGATATGTGTTTTAGCCTACATTTTCTTTTAGCATGCATACATGACTTCTAATGTATCACGAGAGAATGAAAAAAAATAAAAAAAAAATGATAAACACATTATGATAATAACCTAGATAAACTAGACTATTAGTAATATTTCATTTCAATGCTAAGAATGATACAAAGGATTGGTTATATAACCCCAATGTAGATTAACAAAACAAAGTAAATGTCTCCGTATGAGAACTTCGTCATAGGGAACACAAGAGCGATGAGTGTTAAGACGATGAGCATGAGGGCGATGTAAACCATGTTGAAGACGATCCTTCTTGGTTTTGGTTGAGATGAAATGGAGAAGAAGAAGTTTTGAATAAAAGGAAATTTTTGAAATTGAAGATTTGAAAAAGTTGGGATTTGATGGAGAGGATGACGGTGGGAGTATTTATGGAAAAAGAGGAATTTTTGATATTTGTGTTTTTTGTTTTATTATTAGAATACAATGTTTAAATTAGATGAAATAAAATACAAGTTATATAATCCCCGACTTTGAACGAAAAGGTAACACGTTTGTGAGAAAAAAAAACTTCCTAATGAAGCTACATGTAAAAAGCATGTATATGCACAAAGGATACTAAAATAAATACTTAGGTAAGCATACTTATTTATCAAGCTAATGTCATATAGAGATAAGTGGAAAGTCATACCTCGAATGCACTTAGGAATGTCTTTACAAATGACACAACAAATGTCAAAAGATAATTCCAGCTCCTTTATGCTTAAGATACCTTCTTAGGGAAGGTAAACTTATTATCAAGCAATTCATGGCTTGATAGATGTGAGCTTTAACTAATCAACATGACAAAGAAGATTAATGAAAAAATAAAAAAAATGTTGTCATCTAGTCAACATCCAACAAGAGAGTTTTAAAAATCATGGTGTTTATTTTTATAAAAGACCTTCTTTGTAGTTTTCAATTAACTATGGATCGTATCAAGTTTTTTTAAAGTACAATATACTTCAAGAAACTTGGTAACGAAGCTCTGATGCCAATTGTGGAAAACTAGAAAGGGGGGGGGGTTGAATAGTTTTACCAATTAAAACTTCCTTATTAAATATTTAGATCGACTTATGCCAATCTATTTAGATGTGTGTGTTGGATGTTGATAAACAAGCATATAAAAGTATGTAATGAAAAGATAAGAGTAAGAAGCACAAAACCACAACGCGAGTATTTATAGTGGTTCGGCTACAAGGACACCTTCCTTGCCCTAATCCACTCCCCAAGTCACCTACTTGAGAGTTCATAATCACTACACCAAATCCTTATAGCGGAGAAGCCTTCACAACGTCGCCTACTCTTTTTCCGGTGCTAGGCTAATCACTGGGTTCTTTCACTCCAAGGTGAACCACACCTACACAACGTCTCCTACCCTTTATTAGGTACTAGGCTAAGTACCTAGTTCTTTCACACCAAGGTGAACCACACCTACACAACGTCGCCTACCCTTTATTAGGTACTAGGCTAAGCACCTAGTTCCATTGCAATGGAGGAACTACTACCCAACACTACACCAACGGCTAATCCCAAAGGAGATCAACTCCTTTTTACAACATCATCAAGGATATCAATATCCTTGGATCTAGTACTAATCTATCTTGTACATCGAAATACACCATGTCGAATGTAAATCTAAGGCACCTTTCACTAATGCCTTTAACTAGATCTTCAAGACACCCTTCACTAATATCTTGTGTCTTGACTTCTAAGCACCTTTCACTAATTCTTCTAGTCTTAACTTCTTAGCACCCACCACAAGTGCTTATGATATGTACGATAAATACCCTTCACTAATATCTTCGTCTTGACACTTGAGACACCTTTCACAAATGTCTTCAACACTTCTTAGGAAAAGAAAAACAATCATCAACAAGAAGACTTCAGTAGTCTTGATGATGAGGAAGCATGGCAACTCATGGACTTGAGCTTGCTCGACTTCAAAGGTGGTGATCTCGCCTTTAAGAGGAACCTAGAAGATCACACAAAAACAAAACTACAAACATAGATCTCTTGGATCTGAGGTTAGAGAGTTTTTAACTCAAGGGGAAAGTATGTTGGAAAAAGGTAAGGAACAATGAAGAAATGGCTCACTATTTATAGAGGAAAAAATCTACTGTTCCCCGGATCCCACGGATCCCTCCCACAAGGTATCTATCTAGAGTAAAGCTAGGGATCCGTGGGAGGCTCCTCTTTACCCATGGGTATTTTGGTTATAGGTCATGGGTTGATCCATGGGTCTTTAGCTAGATACAATGTATCTCTTGAGTGCAATGCACCTAGTCACATGGGTATGGGTCAATACCATGGGTTATGGATATTATCCATATATGATATAAGCATGATGTCATGAAATGAGTTATGAATCAAGCTCCATGGGTCATGGGCTTTGGTTTGTACCCAACTATATTCAATGTATTTGGTCAATGGGTTATGATACTTAAGTTTCTACCCATTTATATTACCCAATATACTACATACTAGTTATGTGTATATTTTACCCAAATATCTAAACACTAGTTGTTGTACATATGTAATATTAAATCATAAAATCACTTATACTTGTTTTAGTGTTTTATGTGAAAATGTGAATATGTTAGAAACTATTAGTTCAAACAATTTACGTATTTTATTTGTTTCGTTAAAATGATTTTACGTTTGTTATCGACAAAACATTAAAAGATCGTAAAATATAGTGCAAATGATAAAATAAAGTATTATACTTGACACCATTTGCTTTTGTGGGTAGCGAACAAATTTTTTTGCTTTTGTGGGTACTATACTTTCAAATTCATCATCTTTAGGGTATTTTGCGAATTTTTTTTTACATTTTTGCCCCTCTTAGCTAATAGAAAATTTTTTTTCCCGAAGGCCAAAATGTCACATAATACCCTAAAAATGATTAATTTGAAAGTATAATACCCACGAAAACAAAAATTTGTTCGCTACCCACAAAAGCAAATGGTGTCAAGTACAATACTTTATTTTATCATTTGCCCTAAAATATAAATAAACATTTTTACGGCTTATTTGTTTTAACATATTCAATGCTCTATTATTTTGGTCGCGAACCAAAATGCTCGCTTTACTGAGACTCGCCATCTCATTATTTTAGGTTTCGATGAATGATAACTATTTTAATAAAACGTCTCTTTCGAGTCGTTTTCTATAATTATTGACTATGATCTCCATTTAAGTAACACCCGAATTAGTCTTCCGATGTCATTAATATTTTCAAGGGTGTTACAGATGTAGGATGGTAGCCCGTATGTTTTTTTTATTTTTTTTTTCATTTTTTTCATATACTTTTACTCTACCATCCTCTACGATAATATCAAAATATAAGGGATTTATAGGCACATCCTTACACTTGAGTTTTTATTACTCTAACACTATTGACCCGAATTGAAAAGATCAAAACAGTTGGAGTACATTATTACATAAATAAAGGGAATTTGAATTTAACGTTCTTTCCCGTCACTCCATAGAATTTAACTTTACCCATGAGTCCCAATCGTCCCAAAACTGTATACAAATGATATGACCCGACTTAGCAACTTATGAAAGAAACTAGATAATTGAACTAAGGGTTTAGTATGATAACAATAATGCACTAAAAGTGAGTGTATACAAGGTAGGCTAAGGCGATTTGGGTGTACATTTGGGGGTGGATTGTAAACAATGATATTCATTGATATTCCGGAAAACCAAAACATCACGAGAACCGCGAAAAGGATAGGCTTTGAGGGGTTAACTAGGGGTATCGTGAACTAAAGATGAGTACAACGCAAGGGTGTGGGGGAATTACTCAACCGATGTGGAAGAAGTAATTATAATACGGGTATCAAACAAGGGTTATCTTAATGCCTCTTATCATTTAGTTATTCCTAACTACACATGTGTAGTCTCACTAGCGATCTCGGGATGCATCACAAAACAAGTTCTAGAATCTATTATACTACCGGTACACTCTCGAAGCATTAAAGGTGCATGCTTTAATTCCTACAAATCTAGGGGCGAACCTCACATTTTTTAGGTGGAATTTGAGTGGTAAAGGGTTTTTGTGCTAGTCATATAACTTCCTATCCATGAGACGCTTTATTAAGACTAATGGCCCACTCGTACATGTCATGAAAAATTTTAAATTTTGTGCCAAAATTACCCTAATCGATATTTCTCATGGTTTATTACACAAATGAAATTGGACAAGACAATTAATCAATGATAAGCATAGTTTTAAAGTTTCCATTTTATTCTCCCTCCTTACACTTAAACTGAACATTGTCCCCAATGTTCTCCGAAAGTATCAAAGTTATGATAACAGAAGGTAATTAAAAGAGAAAGAAACTAGTACTCCCCCGATTAGCTCGGTAGGATCCGTGTGAAGTAGTGGTTAAATTATTCTCCAAGAAGAATATATGCGTGAAAAGCTCCATCCAAAACTATGTTTCTTCTTCTTGATAAATAAAACCTGCACACTTTAA
Organism: Chrysanthemum lavandulifolium; assembly: GCA_022545495.1. Taxonomy (NCBI): domain Eukaryota; kingdom Viridiplantae; phylum Streptophyta; class Magnoliopsida; order Asterales; family Asteraceae; genus Chrysanthemum; species Chrysanthemum lavandulifolium. The sequence goes on along the minus strand of CM040239.1, from coordinate 269,636,465 downwards.
GAAAATAGACGAAACATTCGCGTAAAATCGGTGGTAAAACTATATATGACTCTACTAAACTAGGATATAATGCTTTTGGAATGGATGTTTACAAATTTTCTGGAAAATTAAGACCTGAGAAATTCCAAAAATTTATAAGTAGCACAAAAAACGAGAGAAAGTAAGATAAGCTTTTTCTGCTCCTCTTGACGTCGTCAGGTAGCGAGTCTGACACCGTCAGGTTATCCTGACAGAAACTGGTCTGTTGCGTATTTCTAAAAAATTCTGGAAAAATTACATCTTTAGAATCTAGAAAAATTCCTGCAAAACATCCATTATGACTCGATACAAGCATTTGACTCTAACAAATACACATATATATCTTTTCAATAATCGTAATTCTCATGTTTATGTTCTTTTAAAAATGTGTGTAATCTTCCCTACACTTATCCCTTTTGTAAAATACTTTTATATGTAATTAAGACGAGGTTAAAGACAAAATAAAGCATTTTCACAAATTCAAACATGAGAATATACAATAATGAAAAGATATATGACACACAAATAAAAAAGAAAAACACATGGGTTGCCTCCCAAGAAGCGCTTGTTTTTGTTCGAGTCACGAGCTTGACTCTACCCTTATTTAACGGATAAAGGGAAGTTTTTTCTACGCTTAAGCTTAAGTGCGGGTGATAGCAGCGATACACACCCTTAGGGTGGAAATTTGCTATGTGAGGAGAGGGTGATGGGTGATTTATATGCTCAAAGGGGTGTGCTCCATTCATTATAACCTTACCTAATTCTATGGGTGTAGCGGGTGAATCAAGTTTATTTCCTAGAAATGGATCATCTTCTATCAACTTCAAGAGATTCTTAGTTAAAGATCCATCATGACCTAATAAACCCGGTTTAAACCCATAATGCTTTTTGTTATCAACCATGAATGGGTGATGTAAGTGTGCAAGGTCATGGGTTACTCCTATATTAGCTTCCACTCTACATGGCCTAGAGTCTACTACCTTTATCAAGCAACTACCCGAACTATTTATTTTGATGGGTGGATTGAGGCCTAATTCAATTCCTAAATTCGCATCTAAAGACCGAAAATTGGGTAAGGGTTTTGGTTGAGGCTCCGGTTCATCAAAATTAGGAACTTCCCTAGGACTAAGAGAAAGGTCATGACAACAAGCATCTAAACCTACATTCTCTAGTGGCGTTTGGTCCAAAGGTTCTATATCAATCGGGGTTCCTATAGTCTCTTCTACTTCTTCCGGGTAAGTTATAGGCGATGTGTGTTCCTCAAGTGATGGTAGAGCTTATGGGCTTGGAGTTTCCACCTCGTTCTCCATTATATCTAGATCTCCTAAATGTTCATCATGTGTTTTAGTATGATCTAACCCAAATACACTCCTAAATATTTCAAATCCTTCTTTAGCCATTTCAAATTCTTGGTACGATTCATAAGAATCATTCTCAAAAATTTGATCACTATATTCTATTTTCCTAAAGGATTTCTCATGCGTGTCATATGTTTTGAAATCTATCCCACACATGCAACTAGGTAGTTCAACTCTAACTATCTCACAATCTTGTTCGGGTTTAGGTTCCATGTTCTTAAAAACTAGGTCTTTTTGATCATGGTGCCTAAGATCAATCAACTGATGGTTTATGCTTAAGAGGATTTTCTCAAAATTTTTCTAGATTGTCTCACTAAAAGGAGTTGTTTCTAACAATGATCGTTGAATAGAAGCCACACAAGCACAAAATTTATCAAATCCATCCAACCTTACATCCGTCTCCTTTTGGATATCTCTAAGATCACTCACAAATTTATTAGAACAATAAAAAGCAATCCAATTTGTGAAATTCAATTTTTTCTCATTTGTTAATGATTCAAATGCAACTTCACTTGCCATAGCGACAAATGAAAAGGGTTTTACGAACACAAACACAAAGAAGGGGATAGACTCCAAGGAGGCTAAAAATGAGAAAAATCTTACTTGATAGGAATCAAGCAAGGAAACCTAAACGAGATAGAAATCTAACTAGCTATTCTATTCTCGGCAGCGGCGCCAAAAACTTGATACGCGTACAACGCGCGTTCGGGGTCAAAGGAAACTTCCTTTTCTTCGAGCAAGTTTTTCAACTACCAGGCTGTGAACCTAATCGTTGTAGTGTAGTATTAGGGTAAGCCTCGGGATTGATATCGTTCTCTAGGGGAATAGGAATGCTAGTGGGAAATTACTACGCTAAGGTTGGGGTTGAGGAAGATTATTTTTTATCTTTTTTTATATTTTTTAGAAAATTGAAAGGTACGATCTCGGGGTATTGGATATGGGGGGTGGTACTTCTACCGATTACTCTACTATCTATTTATCTAATTAACTAAGCTAAGCGGTAGTCTATGTTTAATTGATGTGTACTCGTATGATGATTAAAAATGTGTCTACCTAGATACTATTACTCCCTAGTTATCTTTTATTGATGGTTGAATTGTTACGTCCTTATTCTTAAGGCGTTGTGTCTTCTAAGGTCGTAGGGTATGCTTTTTTCCCTAACTCTTTGAGAATACCTTAAGGTTATTGCCTACAAAATCTCTAGGATTCATAAACTAACTCTAAGGTTATCTTTGGATTTTTAGCCTACAATAACTCTAGGCGATTATAAACTAATGTTCACAAACATTACTCAAGCATTAAAAATATAACGATGGCCTATTACAATCCTAAGCCAATTACAATTAAGATAAGAGACAACCAATCAATAATTAATAACTAGGTTTCATAGATTTAGGCAAACACACAAGTAAATTAGTCGGACATGGTAAACATGCAAGCATACACACATACAATCGAAGATATAATGAAATCAATGAAGTAGATTACTTGTCTTGATGTAAAATAGGGTATGTGAACCCTAAGATACTGCCCAAGACAAACCAAAATCGTTTTACTCCACAATTATACCTTTCTAAAAGTCTGAAAATTCGAATTCTATATATAGAGTTACAACTACGACGGCGTCACTCTTTAATTGCGACGCCGTCGGATCGCCGCATTTAGGGTTTTGTCTTGACCAAGTCAACTTTGTGACGGCGTCACGTTGTGGTTGTGATGCCGTCAGCTCAACCGGCGCCGTCTCGAATCGGATCTAGGCCGTCGCGAGTTGTGACGTTCTACTCTTTAAAGCTGGCGCGTCGGTACAAAATAACAATTTCACTCCGAGCCGTCGCAATTAGAGGACGGCGCGCCTTTATCTGTGACGCGTCGGGTGCACTTCCGGCGACTTGAGTGTCTTGATCTTGACTTTAGCCATTTTCTTCACATATTCACGCCTTTTCGTCCAAATAAGCATCATTCCATTTTGCCTTTAAGAGACCTAAAAAGTAAAAAGGAACGAAATTAAGCAGTAATGGATATAAAAGTGGTCGATGAAGGGCTTAAATGACACCACAAAAGTGTACCTTTTAAATCCTTATCACGTTTAGTCTCCAAGGTTGGTGCTTCTATGATCGGTCACTCTTTAGATGGTTATTTAAATAACCTTCGGTTTTGGTGTTGGGGTCCCTGGAGGGGGGGGAGGCTATTCTTCATGTTGTGAATAGGTTTATTGAGGACCGAGGTGGCGAGGAAGGTCTTCCGTTGTTATTGGTGGATTTCAAAAATGCCTTCAACTTGGTGGATCGTGAGGTCATGCTAGAGGAGGTTCGCCTGCTTTGTCTTGCCATTTCACGCTGGGTGGAGTTTTGGTGGATCGTGGGGTGGAAACGAGCCGAGCCGAGCCCGAGCTTGGCTCGTTTAAGTTTTAAAAGGCTCGAGCTCGAGCTCGGCTCGTTTCGAGCCTTAACTTCTAAGCTTGAGCTCGGCTCGTAGTATGTTATATAGGCTCGGGCTCGGCTCGAGCTCGGCTCGTTTATACAATTTGGCCATGAAAGGTTAAATCTTGGCTCGAGCTCGAGCTCGGCTCGTAATATATCTTTATTGATCTCGTTAATAAGCTCGGGCTCGGCTCGTATATATGTTTAATACTTAAAATATTATAATTTTGTTTAGGCTCGTTTAGGCTCGCGAGCCCAAACGAGCTTTATATGTAAAGCTCGAGCTCGAGCTCGATTAATAAACGAGCCACAAATTAGGCTCGAACTCGGGTTCGAGCTCGTTTAGGCTCGGCTCGTTCGAGCTTTTTACCGATCCGATCCCGAGCTTTTCACGAGCGGCTCGGCTCATTTCCACCCCTAAGCCCAGTTAGATTATATTATATAGAACATACGTTATGGTCGCACCATGGAGTATAACAAGGTGATCCACTTGGACCTCTTCTCTTTGATCTCGTGTTACATCCCTTGATATGTAAGATTAGAGACTCCTTTAGTCTTTCCCTTCAAGCTTGGTACGTAGACGATGGTACCATTATTGGATCGTGGGGAAGGCTTTAGAGCTTATTATATTTGATGGACCACGGGGCGGCCTGCACCTCAATATTGATAAAACTGAGGTTTTTTTTGCCACAGGAAGATCCTAGAAGCATGCTTGCAGGTGTTTTCCCGCCCAATATTGCTAGACCGCTACATGGTGTCAAATTATTGGGTGGGCCGGTTAGCATAGACCTTGAGTTTAGCAGTGAGCTTGTTATGAAAAGGGTTGCTAAAACTATTGAGCTCATGGATGTTGCTAAGCTTAGGACCCCCAATGTGAGCTGCTGCTCCTTCATGCTTGTCTTGGCATTTCAAAGTTATATTTCTCTGCGCACATGTTCTCCTAGGGTCTTTGAGCATGCTTACGTTGCATTTGATGCGACAATTGCGTTCTTCTCGGAACGTATTATTACCGCTCGGGCTCGGTTGGTGATTGGCAATGGAGGTCGCCACCGCCATTTGTATTTGGAGGGCTTGGTGTATATTTAGCGGGGATGCCTTGAATTATGCATTCCTTGCGTCTAGACTCAATCGCCAAACTACAAACTAAGCTCCTCGAACAATCGATATTGTAACTCCTGTGACCTTCCTTCGAGGAGGCCTTGAGCGCTTTTAATGCGAAATGGAGATTGACCTTCGAGTAACCGGATGAGATCGCGCCCCAAACTCATGAAGAAATTGGCGGATATATATTTCACACGTGTTACCCAAATGGTCAATCCACATTTTGCCTATCTCCTCGACAAATGGCACTCGGAGTTCGCAAAGGAGGACTACACTTCAGATCGGCTTAGGGTGGTTCCGATATCGGTGGGACGGACTATGAATGCCATAACTTACAGTGCGTATTATGTTATCGGCTGGCATTCCCTTTCTCGGTTCGGATGCCGTGCTCGGTGTGCTCCAAGGTTTTCACGGGGGATATTTACGGAGACCATGTTGTATCGTGTCTTTGGCTTATTAGTATTAAACATCGGCACAACATGGTGCGCGATACTTTGTGTTAGGTCACTAGTTTTACAACACAAGCTTATAAGAGAAGAGATGAAGGCGGATGAACAAGTTATAAGCACACACACACACGATATAGTATGACCGGTTATGAAACAAGAGTGAATGAGAGAATAACTTGAACAACCAACCCTCAAATGAGGGTTTACAAGAGTTTATATAGGCAAGGAGCTAGGCAACACTCCCTCCTTCCCTATTCCTATTGGCTTGGATCGCTTATGGCCTTCTACATGCTTGACCTTAAACAAACATAAAGGCCATAATAAAGCTACCTATTACATATGAAATATAAATACTTGAAATACTGCTTAGAGTGATTCCAACAATCTCCCTCAAGTATATATGAATGTAAACGTGAAGGCGTTGATGTAATAGTAGTGGACGCCTTCCGACATTCTTCTTCTTGTGAGAGGAATTGTCTTGATTCGAACAATCTCCCCAGGTAGAGATCGATATCTTTGAATGCTTATGCTTTGACGCCATCTTTAACTTTGTTCTTTGATCATTGTTCTTGTGGTGAAAGTGATAGTATGTTGTTGTTCCGCATCACCGCTTTCGTGTCCGCTTCACGCCCAAGAAATTCCACGTCATTCTTCAACATGCTCACACGCCTAGACGTTGGAAATCAATATCGATGAAGTTCTTTAAGTCTTTGACTTTGTAGATTCTTTGATTTGATGAAGAATCATTCTGATCAAGTGTTGCATTCGAATAGAACTTCCATTAGTGATGATGTTGGCGTGAGCATGAGAAGAATCAAGACGATCATCCCGCCAGAGCTTCCATAAGAAGAAAACATTTCAAACGGTTAGTAATAAGCGGTTTCCCAGACTTACAAGTTTGAACTCGAGAGTGTTAACAAAGATAGTGAAAACACTACTCTAATTCTTACAAGGGCCGCTCTCGAACCGAGTCCCACAAGAGATAACGCGATGTACCGGCACATCTACAGTTCGATGAGTCACCGAGGTACACCAAGCATCACCTCACGATCAGAGACCGCTTGAGACACACCCGTAATCCACGGGAGTTACCGAAGCGACCGCCGCTGTGGCCGTTTGATGTTGACCCCGGCAGAGTTTCCATTCAATCACCGAGGATCATGATGTGAACCTCTCATAAATGTTCTCGACGATTGCTAAGATCCGCGAAGGACTCGATATGAACCACCGATGATCTTATTGTTGATCATCAAGATTAAATGTCAAGTGTACCTAAGAGATCTTTGATGAATCTCGTGGCTCTAGACTTAATAGTGCTTTTGGTTTTCCCGAGCGAGACTAGTGGAGAGGTCTCCTTCTTCAATACCAACGATCTCTAAGAGAAAGCCAATAGATTATGTAGGGTTCCTGAGAATGAAACAAGTTTCGCTGAGAGAAACTGAGTGGCTAAGGTTTAGTGCATGCGCATCGGGTCCATGACTACTTTTAATCTTCAATACCGTGTCACTATGTGACAATCGTAGTATATGAATTGAACCTTGTCCGCCTAAGTTGAATAACTGAGGGCTATTTCTTTTCACCCTTTACTTTACATTTCTTTTGATTCTTCAACTCCTTCTTTCTCCGATTCTCATTTTCTCCTTTTATAATCATTCCTAAGGACTTCTAACACTAACTAATGGTATTGTCCTCGGTAGATCCTCCGGCTCAAGGATCATAGGACTGTTATTCCTAACCTTAGTCACCTTATAACTCCATGACTAACCTATGTTTGCCATTATAACCACCGTAAGTTAAAATATCTCTCAAAGGGTTTGTAAATGAAAACATGTTCAACCACAACAGAGATAAGTTTTGCATAAATACCCCTCCACATGTGCTTAATAGTTTTAATGGTTAAATGCACAATGAGGAAAGAGCGCACTTTTGAATTGATTCATCAAGATAGAAAATCCTCAATGAGACACGTGTTACGCTTGTATAGTTAAAGAGTTACATTGTCGGCTTTAGGTGACAACTAGCTCTAATAACTATCTTAAAGTGTAGACAAACCTCGAAAGGTTGTCATACCCGCCGAGTTCATGTCTATCAAGAGTTTCTAATGGTACTTTCTACTCGACAAGTCCTTTCATGAGACACGCTTACATCACTAGCTAACTAGCTTGAAATTATTACCCGTCCGTGACAAGTCTTTTCGAGTTACAAACAGCTTTAGTACCGCCAATTGCTGGTTAAGTCCGAGGTACATGATTCATTTGCATTTTACAACATATTTTTATCACACAATTTTTTCCCCTCAAAATGGCATATAAAATGTTATTTTGAACGCTTGAGAATAAATATGACCATTTTGAGTGTCATGGAAGAGTGACCACTATGAACAATTTTGAACAAAGTTTTAATTCAAATACTCCCTCAACTAGTGATATAAACGGTTGAGGTTTTAAAATCATATGGGAAGTATTTGTCTTTTGAGCAAAACCTTGAAAAAGAAAGGTTTGATAGGTTTTACTCAAAATAAGAAGCTTTCGCCCTTTTATAAGGATTGTGGCATCGAGGCGCACTACGTGGTCCTTTCGACCATTACGGTTGTACATCGTTATGTGCGCACAAGCCATTATGCATCCGATCATATCAAGCCATTACTAACTGCCTCTCGATACCACCGTTAGTCACTAGTTTTACAACACAAGCTTATAAGAGAAGAGATGAAGGCGGATGAACAAGTTATAAGCACACACACACACGATATAGTTGATATATGTAACTCACAATCTCAAATGAGGTCTCGGCTCGTTGGAAAGCTTAGGTCGACATCGGGCCATAATTGTGTGGAGAAAGGTTGAGCAAGTCTTCGAAAGAGGTCGACATCGGATATCTTGCTCTATTCACCCGGATGGAGGCAAGACGTTTGTGTCGATTTAACGAGGTCGTCTCCCCTCACGCAAACCGGTATGATTGATTTTGTGCTAGGTCGTGCGGTGATTGATGCCGCAAAGCGTAAGCGCGTCAAATACGGAGCCAAATGTGCGGATATTGGATATGGGTTCATCCCTTTCTCATTCTCCTCTTTGGGGGAACTTGAGGCAGATGCGTTGACCCTACTTAAGCGGATCCGAAAGTTTTCTATAACTCAATATATTGGGATGCGTGCTGCTACTCATATATTCAGTAGGATTAGTTTTGCTATTGCTAAAGGTGTGGGGCCCAGATAGTTTCGCGGCTCCCCACTAATTTCTTGTAATCATATGGTTTTGTTTATAATGAAAGTGATGTTTTATAATAATAATAATAATAATAATAATAATAATAATAATAATAATAATAATAATAATAATAATAATAATAATAATAATAATAATAATAATAATTTTTATTATTATTATAATAATTATTAATATTAATATAAAGTCTTACATAAAGTTAGATGGGAGTTTAGACACAATCTGTGCTCAACAAAAACTCACTCAATGAAAAATAAAAGCACCACTCTTAGTAATATTTGAGTGGCTAATAGGATTAGACTTAATGCGTGAAAGTGTGTCAAAAGCCTCCGTATCAAATTCTCGAATGTAGAAAAAGAAAATGGTATGAACTTGTATCCGTTGTCCTCACATTTGAAAGCATATTTTCTCTTTTGATTCTCCACAACATTGTGCAAGGCTATCCAGAGCCCATGAAGTCGCCCCCACACCAGCAAAGGGAGAGATTTCAGTCACATCCAAACATACGTCTTTACCTTGGAGCTAATTGAATAGTAAAAGGTCTTTAGGTCGTATCTCCTTCCCATCCTCCGAAAGAAAACTCATTGGAGCCTCCTTACGCACCATCATCCCAACCTTGGAACATATATCAACAAAAATATCACGCACCAGATTATGCCTGAATTTCACACCCACTTCACTAGAACAGTGGACTGTATGATCTCCCCATTAGTCCATACGATGCACATTGCAACTCGGGCATATGCTATCTTGAGAGAACATAGGTACAACCTTACAATAAGCCTATATAGATAACACATACTGCAATTAACGATGGTTCATCCTCTGTCCCAAGCCATCAATAGGGACTTTTTAATGTTTTGTAAGATTTACATTTAAATTCATATAACTAAAGTAAGATTGGCTATTTTTTAATGTTTTGTGACTGTAAATTTTATTTGTCAATTTATAATACCAGGCGAGTACCCTCACCTAGTGGCAGCGGTGTCTAGTTTTCAATAAAATTATTGCAGCTAATTATTTTTTTACGATCAACGAATAATATGTACTTACCCGCTTATAAGAAACTGTATTAGATTAAGATTGCATTAAACTTATAAAAAGTACATTTAAAGTCATCTGCGTGTATTGTAAGTTTCATAAGTTGTCCAGTTGTGTTGCAAATTATACTAATCAACTTGCCAAAGATAACTTCAACGTTTCCTTAATTTCTGCATAGCTTGACTTACAATTACTACATTCCATATTGATTGTTTGACTTTTTTTAAACATTAAACATTCACTAATTCATTTTAACATTTAACCTCACTTTCAACTTTCAACTTTTAATTTTCATTTTTACCTTTGACCATTTTTATATTTTATGTAGTTAAGATATTAAGATTATTTTATACTTAAGTTACTGAATAAAAAAAAAAATTCCGTAGATACATGCATATTTTCGTTGTTTTTCATGTTTTATTTAAAATCATTTTTATCGAACTGAGTTTCAACTTTGACTTTTATTTGCTAATAAGAATAATATATTTTGTCACGCACCACAATTGAGTTTTCATGTTGATTCAATTTACTTTTTCTCGAACAATTTTTTCTCGTACATACACTCAATATAGCGTTTTCATTTATTATGTAGAGTTTTTTTCATGTCACTATTATTTAGGATGAAATTCCAAGGGGATTACACAAATGTTAGCAACCTATTTAGAAAACAAGAGTTGGTACCTCAAAAGTGGGTATCCAGCAATGTACATTGGGCCTAAAAGTGGGTATCCAGCCCTATACATTGGGCCTAAATATGTTTAGCTAATAGTTACATGACTTACATCATGGTTTGGAGTTTGCTAACTGAGGGATTTGAGTTTTATTTTCCTAAGTCATATGTTTCCTTAATCGTGGATTGAATTGGTGGTCATATTGAGTGTTGACGAGAGCCAAATGCAAACACTGACCACATCGTCTAGCTTTGATAGGGATCTCTGATAATACCTAGACATGGTTGGTGCTAAGTGACTTTGTATCCGCAGAATGACTTCATTCTTTTCGAGTTATTGATACTTTGACTCGGTTCTATATGTATGTTGAAGAGATAGAATTAGAAGGAAAAAAACTTGAAACGGGTAAAAATGAGCTCAAAGTGATCTAATTACCCACTCAAAGGGTATTCGCTCTCAACAAAGAATAATTATCTCTATTCGCTTTAATTTTTGTTTTATTTTTTTTTTAATGGCAGCTAACTATCTCACAATATATATATCACAAAGAAATATATCTCACATGTCTTAAACAGGACTTGAACCCACAATCATTTGATTGAAAAACTTTTGACAAACCATGAGGTAACATTGAGACATAAGCCCTTTGTTCATTATCAAAATTACCATTATCCCCACGTTTATCTTATATATTTGATCACTATTAAGAAAAAGCAGTTCGCTTAGACGAATTGGACATGATCAAGATTGTTAAATCACCTAGATTGAAACTCTGAATTTAATAAGATTCTAAAATGAAATATAATATTTTCAATAACTTCGTTTTTAAACATAAAGTATTACTCCAGTTATAATAGTCTGGTAGTAACATTTAAAACGTTATGTTTAATCTGTTATAGTGACCATCTCTAACAATTGGCTAGCGACTAGTGACAACGGCTTATTAAGAGGTTAGAAAACAATTGGCATAAGTTTTTTCAACCCTTTTATGATCCTCGCAGTTAAAGTTCTGAGTTGATTCTAGATTTTGTAGCTTTCTTGTTTTTCTAGAATTGTTTTGTATTTTTGGCCTTAGCTCGCTTGCTATGGGTCATTTTATATTTTATATATATTCTTTCTTGCCGTTCAAAAAAAAAAAAAAAAAAAAAAAAAGGTTAGAAACCGTCATTTTAGTGACCGTGATATTTTACCAATTGGCCTAGTAGGTCCAGAAGGTCAAGTCCATATCAAGGCATTGCCTATAGGCCTAAGTTATAGAAGGAATGAACCAGATATTTATCGGGCTAAAAACCCTGCCACATCAAGGAGTCAAAGTTTCATACCATCTGGCCGAGTAGATCCAGGCCTCTTAAAGGGGTCGAGTCCACCACTACTCAAACAGGGAATCTATTGGCATGACCTACGGGAACAATAAGTCAAGCAAAGTATTCTAGCCTAGGCTTACAATGCATCATACCGCAAGCTAAATACCCTGCCGCGGACACGACTCAAGTATCTTAGTCGCTTGTTCACGAGCCAAATTTCATTCTTAATTTTCTATTTTGAATAACACTTCTTTTTCTTTAGTTAGTACCGACCATAAGACCCTTTATGAGTAAGGGGAATCGAAGGCTAGGGAATGGATACAAAGAGAAAATATGAAACTTTTAGTAAGAGTCATGCTCTTGACAATAGGGGAAAATAGAAACACAACTTTCACACCACACATTCGCATGTAGGGGTGATCACAGTCCAAAATCGGACTAGACCGGTAAAAACCGAACCGGGCCGAAATCCAAGTTGGCCAAATACTGAACCGAGGACCGGACTAAAATGTGGTCGGTTCGGTCTGGTGTAACAAAACACATTGGGCGATTGTGCATAAGACCGAACCGAACTGGATCGAGGACTAATAAGAGGAAAAAGTTAGACCGTTCTGACCGAAATATGCTCGGTTTCTTTGGGGTTTTCGGTTCGGTTCGGTCCATTATGCTTGGCCCTATTCACTAGTAACAATGCAATCTTTGGTGTAAAACCAAGTTTGCCAAAACACCGACTGAAATGTGATCGGTCCGATCTGGTGCAAGAAAGCATATTGGCCGATTGTGCGTAAGGCCAAACCGAATTGGACCGAGGATTGAATAAGAGGAAAAAGGTAGACCAAGGAACGGACCGAAATATGCTCGGTCCGGTCCGGTGGGGTGGCAGTTTTCTAGTTCAGTTTGGTTTGTGGTCCATTATCCTCGGCCCTATTCACTAGTAACAGTACAATCTTTGGTGCAAACCTACAAGAAAACACCAAACATCACTCAACACCCAAAACAAATAGGGCAATGGTAGAGCCACATAAGGGCTACTCATCCCTCCCAAGATTTGTATTTTATATAAAAGTTGTAATTCTAAATTCTTAGTATAAAATCATAATTTATATGATTTTCATTTCTAAAAGGAAAGCAGTAAAATTTTGTAATCAATATGTAATATTGTAATCACCACTTCAAAATGTTTTATCTCCACCACGGCCTCCGCATCCATACAAGGATTTAGTCGCCCAAAAGAGGCATACAATGGTCCAAAAACATGCAACACCGACTCGATCGATGTCGATTCGGTACCAGTTTAGAAACGATTCTCCCAAGCCAAACCGTGAAACACACTCAAACTTGAACTTGAACCAGATCGTACATAACCAGTCACGTTCAGTTAGAGGGTTTCAAAGGTTTGAACCAAGTTTTGCACGACCCTATGTTCAATCACCCTATCAATCATCCCCCTCCTAATGGAAGGGCGGTTCAAGCAAGTAAATAAAAGCAAGAAGGATAAAAAGCATATGAAAACTAAATCTCCATTAACATTCATTAACTTTCTCCATGCATAAAAAGAAAAACCGGCAAAAGATAGCCTAGCAAAACACCTTTGTACATAATGGCATGCTCCAGATATCACCTATGTACACCCCCATACCTATATATTTTAATGACAATAATAACGACCCATGCAGAATCATAATAACTCCAATTGCCCATAATTTCAAAACTTATATCATCAAAGACTTGCCTCCAATTTGCTTGTCGGGGAGTTGGATGCATCTTGACGCAACTTAGAATAATAATTATTTGAACTCTTCTCAACTGCCATTAGTGCATAACCATAAGCAATGTATACCATACTCCCTATCCACCTACAAACATATACCTGTAAAATACATATTCTGGTATTAATTCAACCTTTTACTTCTGAATTAAGTAATATCGCACATAAAATATGCCTACATAGAGGTGAAAATTTCATTTTGGGTTATGTACTATCTCTACCAGCTCAAACTGAGTTAAACAAAAATAGGATTTTTTAATTTAAAAAAAAAAATAGTACAAGGAGCCGAAGTAAAACGAGTCAAACGGAGCAAAAGTCACAATTCATAAAAATGTACTTTTATTGCATAAAACCTCTTAGGATCAGTTTATTACAAACGTAAATATTACTGTACTAAGATTCAAAGATGAACTCGTAGTGTCTCACAAAGAATTAGCTGAAATCATGATATTTGAATTTGTACCAAGAGAAATGATACATGGACCTAAACTTAAGCCTAAACTTACACCTAAAACCACTTGGCATCATCTGATGGGTTGTAAAATAAATGGGTCCCTAACTGCAGCCATCAAGATGATGACACTTGGTTTTAGGTCTAAGTTTCGGCCTAAGTTTAGGTCCATGTATCATTTCTCTTGTACTAAATATAGAAAATTTACATATTCAGGTCTATATAATCTTTTAAGTTTTAAGTAAGGCAACAGAATCATATGATAGTCGTAAATACTCAAAAATATAAGAAAAATGATTGTTGTGCCTACTAATCATGCCTACAAATGTACCTAACGATTTGATTGGTTGATTTAAAAAAATGATTGGTGAGAATTTGGAGAGAATTAAATAATACTTATGCATTAGACATGTATTTAGGCATGTGTTGTAGGTCTAAATAGCACTACTCAAAAAATAAATAATATATAATGATTTTTAATAGCTTTGGAACACAAATTTGTCAATAACACAATCATATTTTATATCTCTTGAAAATTTAATCAAATAAATAATATGTTTATATAACTTCATTGCATTAGTTTTTTCCAAAAACTTAGAAACAGAAAAAGACTGTAGGTCAACCGAAGCAGTCTTGACCCGTTTTACATGCTTTCAAAATTGACTCTTTTCCCATTTACCCAATCCCCCAATCCGTTCATTTTGCCACCTCGAATTACAAGATATATAAGTAGTATACAAGCATAAACACATAAAAACAAAAGAGAAATTTAAGGGAGGTACGTATATTTATAATTTTGTTATACTAAAATAAAACTACTGGATTAAGTCATACCTATATATAGCAATAAAAACCCTATGCATGCTCAGGACTGGAAGATGGAATAGCCACTGTGTCCCCACCATCTACACCCTCTGCAACCGATGAATTGTCTTCTCCCCTTGAGTTCAGAGCTCCAAGATTCATACGTTGAACTTCCTCTTTAGTATAAATATATATCTTACGGACCATGACAACAAATTCCCTGATAAACACGAAAATGATACAGTGATATGATTTAAACTTCTAAAAACAGAACGACTAAAGTTCAAGATAAAAGTAAATATTAATAAAAAACTTTTAAGTGCAACAATTTCAACCCAGATCCTTATAGATGGATCGACTTGGACTATGTTTTATCTATAACTAGTTCAACGGTTAAAATAAAAAATATAGAAATAGATATACAGAAAAGTAATTAAATGGTTGATAACGGTTCAAAATATATGTTTTAATGCAAAAAAAACCTTCTAAAATCAATTTATTCTAAACTTCAAAAATTTATAAAAAAATTACCATGTTTTGTAATCACATTTGACATGCTATTTGTTTTTGAAAAAAATCTGGGGAGCTATGGGTCAACCAGAAAGGCCCATTTCAAACTGTACATGAAATTTGGATTTTGTGACCCCAACCACATATTTTGACACCTCTGATAGATTTCAATATTATAGGTACTTACTGCCATGGATCATCTCCAACAAGCATCATGTCACCCTCGTCATCGGTGTATACAACTAGCCAAGTCTTGGTGCGAGCTTTCAGTTCTCCATTGAATTCAAACAACGTATCCAATTCATCAATTAATTCATCATAGTTGTTGAATTTAACAAGATCCACAGACCTACCAAGGGCAGTCCCCTGCTTGTGAACCTGAAATTAATACAACTTTTTAAGTCAATGTGAAAACACCAAGAAGACCTGAAGAATCATATAATACAGTCAATACTAGATGTGACAATTTTGTCCCATTTACTTATAGACAAACAACCCGGGTTATGTTTTATCTTTAATAGCACGTAAAATTAAATAAAAAAAACTACATAAAGAAGAAACTGATCAAATGAGTAGAACGGGTCGATAGTCTCCTAAAAGTAAGTTTTTTGATGCATGAAGACCTCCTGAATAAGTTTAATCAGAAGATAAGATTATTACTAATATGATATAATTTTTGTAATGCATAAACCTCTTATATCATATTATCTAAAGATTAGATTATTATTGACATAATATAACTTATATAAACATACTTGACACACTAATAAACTTCATATAACTGTTGATAGAATATAATGTGTGTAGTTATATTTGACAGTTGACACATAAATTATTTATAAAACGATAAACTATTTTGGACAAATAGTGTTTCGATCAACCCATATCGACTTTTTTTACAAAAATAACCCATTTTGACCTGTTACCAACCCACCCATTTTGCTACAATTAACCGATACCTTTGTACAACTCCTTGTTGAAACTCCCTGTACTTTCGCTTGTGGTTGTGAATCTTGATATTGCTTCTCTTGCTCTTTACCAGCAAATAAATTACCCATACCTTTCATTCCCATGGAAAGTTCAGACCTTTGATCAGATTCGTATGCGGGGAAGTTTTGTAATTGTATCCCTTGATGTGCATTTCCTGCTGAATCTGATGCAACCTTATTACCAGCAAGGGTCACACCAAATATTTTACAATTACCATCTTCTTGCTTCCTAATGTCATTTTGCTGAACCAGGGGTGATTTCGGGATTACTTCACTAGAATGAGAATTCATATGTAGATTAAACGAAAGTGGTGGAGGCATTAGCCATTTTCCATGTTGCTGCTCATTACTCCTTTGATTCATTTGAGCAGGATACTCACCAAAAGGATTTTTAGTGTGGGGCACGTACTTGAGTGATAAATTTGACGGCATGGTCGACCATGGGTTTGACTGTATGCTGAATTTTCCTTCAGTTTGACTGTTGCGGGGCCCAAAACCTGATAATAGATCTGTAAAAGAGGCTTCCGAACCCCTGCCTAACGGTGACAGTTTGTCCATCCCATAACGTTGAGACATTGGAGCAGAAACTGGGTCAATTTTGTCATCTTCTATGACTAAGGTTGGCCACTGAGTTTTTCTACCATTTGAATCTGACTCATTATTCTCGGCAAACGGGACTCTTGGTGTTGATAATTCTTGTCCTTGCAAGACCCTAGAAAATGCACTTGAAGGTGACAGGTCTGCTGCCACGGGTCTTGATGAGCCTATAAAAGTTAAGAAACAAAATATATTGTTAGCAGAATCATCAAGATTAGAGCTGGAAATTTTGGCACATTTATTTAAAAATGGGTTGATCAGGGATAAGTTATATCTCTAACGGGTGAAACAAGTAACATATAATAGCTTAAATTATAAGGAAACAGGTCCAATGGGTCAAACAGATCGAAAGTCGCCCAAAGGTACTTTTAAATCCTAAAATCTCCTAAACCATTTCCCAAAAATTAGTTAGCATTGAAAGAGTATATGTTAGCGATCATTTTTGGCACACTAATAATTATAAAATGTGAAGCAAAAATAAATAAATAAAATCAAACAGTGTTTCGGCTCAACCCAACTTGTTTTCAACGTGTACCAATAACCTTCAAACTTCTATATCATTTTATTAAAAAAATATTATCATCCTTAGCAAGCTATGTTCTATAATAAGAATAAGAATGCGAAAATGTTAGACAAAGAATGTTTCGAGAGCCCAGCCTGGCTCGTGCAATTGGTACACAAAAATACCCATTTTGACTCGAACCTTTCTATAATGGTTACCTAAACTGCCTGACTTGCCAATTTACCTTCTCTTGTAAGAACAGAGGAATCAGGGGATGAAGTCAGCATGCTTGATCGAGGCCTTTTTTGTTTTTGGACTGGAAGTGGATTAACTGCCGGAGGGATGAGGGCTGGTTCTATCTTCCAAGGTGAAACTCTCTCGGGCCGAGGAATAGCCGATTGTTCATCCCATCTTACCTATAAAACAATAACAGATAAATTTTAATCTTACAACACACCCAATGAAGTGAAAATTTGATTTTCACAACTTTTAATAAGTATAAGTACCCTTAGGCATCTCCATTTGGACTCTGGCCAATTTTGAGGATCGGACTCTTCAATCCCAACTATAGTCCCCGTAAATCTACAAATTAAACAAACTATTATGTCATAATCTGATAACCAAAACTAAGAAAAAGAAAATTGGGAAGTACAAGTAGCAAAATTGACTAGCTATACCTTTGCTCCGGGGCCTCTTCGCCTTCGAAACGCATCTTGAAGCGCATTCCAATAGAGTAGTTGTTTTTCATTGACTCCATATATTGATCAAAAGGAACAATAAACTCTGCAGGACTCGTCCTGCAGCAAATTAAATTGCGAAAAATCAGTGTGAAATCGAAACAATAAAGACACTGATTTACCAACACAAGAATAAAAAAAAGTTCCACCCCCACAAATTTTGCAAAGATTACAGTAAATTGCTTCTCAAAACATAGCATGCGAGAGAATATACTGCAAATGAGGGTTTGACAAGAGCATAAGACATAATGAATTGGTCGATTTGGGTTTTTTATCACAGATGAGTAAAAAAAGTAGCTAAAAAGGAAACTAGTCAAACAGCTTCAAAGTCGTTTGAGGCCTATTTTTAGACCATGCCTCCTAAATTGTTTTTTATAAAATAGTTGATATCGTACTAACATTTTTTTTGAGATCACATGTAACAATGTAGTCAACCTCCTAAATTGTTGGAGGCCTATTTTTAGACATAATGAATTGGTCGATTGGGATGTTTTATCACAGATGAGTAAAAAAAGTAGCTAAAAAGGAAACTAGTCAAACAGCTTCAAAGTCGTGTGAGGCCTATTTTTAGACCATACAACCTCCTAAATTGTTTTTTATAAAATAGTTGTATTATTATCGTACTAACATTTTTTTTGTGATCACATGTAACACTGTAGTCATTTAGTTGTTTATAGGGGGAATTACATATTTCCCCAAAACTTTCATAAACAAAAAAATTGCTAAAAGTAAACAATAAAGGCAATTGCAAGCCAGCCCTCTGAGCCTACACTATAACATGAGTTTAGGTATTGATCGCATACCTGGGTTTATAATACACGGTAAATATCGTGCCAGTTTGAACTGCATGCCACGCAGTTGCGAGTACTCCTAGATGCATACTATGACTCGATATAACTGATGAAGGCACGTTTGCCTGCTGCCTCATTGCCCTTCGTACCCCCACACGAAGGTCTCCATTTTCACCCCTATATACACCATTTAGTCATCAGATAATAGAAAGTACAAACAAAAAAAGGAATTATGTGAAAAGAAAAAAAAAAAAAAAAAAAAGTCAAATCTGGTTTTACCTAAGAAATATAAAAGCGTCGCCAGCAACGAGCCTTTTAGAGCTCACGAATACGCTCCACCCACTTTGAAGCAAGTGCCTTCGGGGTTGACCTGCATTGAGCAAATATGAGTAAAACAGATTGAGAAAGGCAGAAGTGTAAATTGTTGGATAATATTTTGCTTAATTAGAATAACATAATCCACATTCAATCGCATTAAAAAAAACCCCAAACATTAAATAAGTTGTAAAATGAACGAGCATTAAGAAAACTTGAAGCTTTCACCAAACCGACGCTTATACAGATAGACAAATAACTAAATAAATGAATCCAAAGTGCATACAAAGGAAAGCATTTATGCATCCTTAGTGTATGCTTCAAATTATGTCCATAACTTTTAAAATGACAAAAACAAGGACGACATCCCACGATGTTTAGTTCAAACCTTATTTATAGAGGGAAAGTACATATCAAATTATATACAAAACCAAACTAGACAAGAACCCGATAATTCAAAACTGAATTCGTGTCGAGCAATTACCACGAAATATGTGCTTGAAAGTCCATCTGTTTCCATGCAAATCCTTAGCTCCAAGGTCTTGTGTTGGGGGTTGCTTTGACATGTCCTGCCATAACCAGACGAACATATGCGCATAAGTAACAAAACAAAAACAAAATAAGCTGAAAAGTTTCAATCTTAAGCAACCAACCAATGCAGGAAGACATTCGTCAGCATGGCGTCTCAAAACAGAAAATCCACCATGAGTGCTTGTATCGGAAGCAGTCAACGTTTTGCAAAAAGAATGCACGTGAAATCGCGGTTGGGCAGGTGGTGCAGGTTCCTTCTTAACAGCATTCTCATCTTGCTGTCAATAACAAAATTTCAAATATTACATATAACTATCAAATAATTAGCTACACGTATATCATCTCAAACTGACGGTAAACTCACATTAGCTTCCGGCATCAAAGTTATTTGAGCGAACACCTCATCTGTATCTTGTTCAGCCTACAAACGCAACACCACAAATATTCCGAACACACATCAGTCAAGGTAAAACCCTCTACCACAAACACCAAATTAAGGGGGTGTTTGTTTAAGCTAATTTGTGGGCTTATGAGCTTATTTGATTTCAGCTTATATTTCATAAGCCCAAATTTTCCGGCTTAATTTGAGACTTACAAGCTTATATAAATTTATTATGATATAATAAGCTTAAGTAAGCCCATAAGTTTCAAAATAAGTTAAATAACTTGAGCTTATGAGATATAAGTCAAAATCAAATAAGCTATAAGACCAAAAATAAGCTAAAACAAACACCCCCAAGTAATCTTAAACAAATTTACCCTCAAATGCACATTCATCACACGACAAAGTATCTTTGACGGAAGATTATAAATCGGCATCTGTTGTTCCGCAACCTGGTTGGTTGACGCCTCGACCTAATAAACACATAACCCACAATAACTACTTAAGATTACAAACAAACTACTAATAAACGCATCAACAATCACTAATTTTAAACACAATTTATACAAATTCAGACAATTATACCGAACACTATAATACATTAAAAACAATAACAAATACCTAAATACACAAATTAATACAAAATCGAACCTGCTCTATGTGCCCTTGAGGAAAATAGAACACGAGCTCATTCTCCTGAGGCACGGTGACGAGCGGACCAGCACAAGCTCGCCATAATTCCTTGTAAAGAGCCGCATCTGCATCAGCTGCACACATAACACACAAAACGCAATTAATTACTAACACAATCAAACAAAAATGACGAATTTATCATTACGAAACTGCGCCAACTACCTCTAGCAGCAGCAGAAACTGCCGGAACAGGTCTCGAATCAGAACCTCCTCTACCATCATTCCTATCGCCAAAACCCGACAACCCTAAACCGTCCCTATCTCCTCCTCCTCCTCCTCTCATACTTGAAACCTCTGATGACGCCATTTTAACGACTCTCAACACAGATCTTTAATTTAACAGCTCCTACTTCTTAATAAAACCCTAAAATTCAGCCTTAAACTACGATCAACTAATTTTCACCCATAATTTCCCATCAAATTAGCAAATTCAACACCAAAAACCTTAAAATCGCAACGAAACCCTAGAATTAGCGAATTCGACACTATAAATCTTCCAAAAGCCGTAAATTCTCACCAAAGCCTTCAAACTTCCACCAACTAAGCGATTTTAACACTGCAAACTCCCCGAAAACCGTAAAATCACAACTAAACACTAAACCTAAACTCTCAACCACTAGATCAACACAATTTCACTTCAAATCACCAAATTCAACACTAAAAACCTCCATAAATCCCTAATTCACCTACAAATCACCAAATTCACCACTAAAAACCCTAATCTCCCCACAAAACCCTAAAATTCACCAATCAAACCACAAGATCAACCTAATTCCATCATAAACACCTTCAAAACACATCAAATTCAACTTTCAAACCACAATTTCACTAATAAACTTAAGTAATACTAACAAACTGAAAAATCATTTTTCTCTCTTAAAAAAAAAAAGTATGAAATTTTTTGTTTTGAAGAAAATAATGTATTTATTTAGTTATTTATAAGTGAGTTGAATGAAGGTCAAAATTATTAGTAGTAATATTTGTAGAAGAAGAAGAGAAGCAGTGGTCCTAATTAATTCTAACAACACACACTTTTTGTGTGACACACTGTTTGTTTGTTTCTTTATTTATTTCTTACCGGCTATTACCGGTCATTTCTTTTCTCCCGGGAATGGGGTAAATGGTGAAACGGCGTCGTATTTGGAGTTTTGGTTTGTTGAAGGAAGGGTGTTATGTTAGGTCCTTGTAGTTTTTTGTTTGGGTTAACTTTAACTTTTTTTATAGGTGGTTTTGTGAAAGATTGATAACTGACAGTATGTTTAGGTTGATTCACTCGTTGCTTAAAAGAATGTTCATTCATTCTGAGAAAAAACATAAGTTATAATCTTCGGTGTGTAGCTTTTTTTAGTTGAATTATTTATCGTATTTGTGTCGTTAGTTATTTGGCGTAGAATGATAACTTAAGGGGTGGTACATGTGTTTTATATAAGAATAGGTGGATAAAAAGAACAGTTTTGAAAGTTTATCATCAAAAACTCCGCCTCTAACTCGTGGTGACACGTGGCTCAATGAGAAATTAGCTAATAGTTGTAACTCACACGACTTAACTGGCAACCCACTAATCGTAACCCGATCAATCAAATTGGTAATCGAATAATAAATGTGACCTACTTAATTGACCGGCTAATAGCGGTAACTCCTTGTTTTCCGATTAAAAGTATCCGGTAAATATTAGAAAAAAAAAAAAAAAGCACATTTATGTCATCTTTTTTCTTGGTTAGAGAAATATATCACATTAGTCCTTGTAATTTGTATGTAAAAATATCTCATTTTTTAAGAAAAATATGAAGGAAAATGATCGTTATGCTTAAAAGTAAGACTAATTTTGTACCCTTAATTAACGTGACAGTGGTTTATTAGTTTGTTAAAAAGTTGTCTCTATACTGTCACCAACGTTGCCACATATTTCTAAGCATAAAGTATGTGTCGTTAGTTATTTGGTGATAGAATAATAATTTAAGGGGTGGTATATAGTGTTTTATATAAGAATAAGTGGATAAAAAGAACAATTTTGTAAGTTTATCATCGAAAACTCCGCCTCTAACTCGTGGTGACACGTGACCCAATGCTAATAGTTGTAACTAACACGACTTAACTCTCAACCGACTAATAATCATAAACCAAATAAATAAAACTGATAACCGGATAATAAATGTGACCTACTTAATTAACCGGCTAATAGTGGTAACTCCTTGTTTTCAGATTAAAGTATCCAGTGAACATAGAAAAAAATAGTATTTATGTCAGTTTTTTCTTGGTTAGAGAAATATATCACATTAGTCCTTGTATTTATTTGTATGTAAAAATATGTCATTTTCTAAGAAATAATGTTTGTGGAAAACTAGAAGGGGGTTGAATAGTTTTGCCGATTTTAAGTTAGTTTCAAAACTTTAGATTCGATAATATGTGAGATCGTATGGATGTAGAAAGTATAGATCTAATGATAAAGCAAGTAAATAAAGTAAAGCAAAGGGATAGAAATGACACAACCGATTTATAGTGGTTCGGCTACAAGGACACCTTCCTTGCCTACTCCACTCCCGAGTCACCTACTCGAGAGTTCAAGCACTATGTCAACAAACTCCTTCAACTTGGCGGAGAAGCCTTCACAACGTTGCTTACACCTTTTCGGTACAAAGCTAAATACCGAGTCCGTAACACGGTGGACCAAACCAACACGACTATTACACAACAAATATGTGAAATATCAAATACAAGATCTTATGCTGAAAATCTTGTGGAGGAACAAATCAATCAAGGACCCTTGCTTGGATGACTTGTAGAATGCTCGTGATCTCGCCTTAGAAGGACCTATATGAGAATCACTAAAGAAAGAAAGAAAGAAGTACTCTCTAGATCAAGTGATATTTTGTTAGAAGAGAATGAGAGTATATGAGAGAATTAGTAAGAAGAGGGTGAGTTAGAATGAAGAAATGGCTCTCTATTTATAGGCAAAATCGCCCTTTGTTCCGGATCCCTCCCCTCCAAGAGGATCCGTCTAGTGTAATCCTAGGGATCCGTGGGACGCTCCTCTTTGCCCATGGGTTTTTGGTTATGGGTCATGGGTCATGGGTTATGGGTTGGTCCATGGGTATTCTTTTAGATTCAATGTATCTAATGAGTACATTGTATCTAGTCAGTGGGTATGGGTTAGTACCATGGGTTATGGATATGATCCATGGGTTGTGATTTTACCCATCCTAATAAACTATTACAACAAATGATTTATTACAACATTTTGTATTTAAATGGCTATATGTAAATGCTTTACAAAAATAACATGTATCCTTATAATTGTACTTAAGATAACATTATATTTGTTATCAACAAAACACAAAGATATCGCAAAATATTAATAAACGTTTTTACGGTTTATTTGTATTAACAATCTCCCCCTTTTTGTTGATGACAAAACATAATGTTATGATGAGTAAAACTTAAGAATAGATGTATGTTTTGAAAGCCCCTAAGTTTTACTTCTTCTCCCCCTTTTTGTCGAAACAAAAAGTTAACCCATCGAAGAAATAAAAGTGTGGAAAAATTAGTCCACTTATCGCTAACTCCCCCTTGACGGTAGCTCCCCCTAGTTTGGGGCGTCAAGTGAAAAAAAATAAAAATCCTACAAAGAGAAATGTTAGTAACATGCTTAGGTAATCTTGTGATTGAAGAGAATCAAGATTGGGAGCCAAGGTATGTAAACAGGGCCTTGTAATAAAACAACAAAGTGTAGTGGTACTTATGCCACCTACAAGCATGTAAAAATAAGAACAAGACTTGTTCTTGAAAATGACTCAAAAGAAAAATACTAAAGATAAAAAATAGTAGTAATGATTCTGTCCATGCTTGCATAAGGTTATGGATGGAGGTTTTGATGAGTAATGGTATTGATGCGATCAAGGATGAGGTTGAGTATGAATCGCATTTCTTCCCTAACTTCT
Organism: Chrysanthemum lavandulifolium; assembly: GCA_022545495.1. Taxonomy (NCBI): domain Eukaryota; kingdom Viridiplantae; phylum Streptophyta; class Magnoliopsida; order Asterales; family Asteraceae; genus Chrysanthemum; species Chrysanthemum lavandulifolium. The sequence goes on along the minus strand of CM040239.1, from coordinate 269,611,871 downwards.
ATTGCAATTTCCCTAGTGGATTGGCAATGTTCACAATGTAAGTGATGTGGGTAATGAGTGCGGAAGTTTTTCGGATTGTTTTGATTTGTGAGTTGCGGAATGTGTGGTGGAAAAATAGGAAAATACGGATCAAAGTCCGGAATGATTGGAAGTGGTGGTGGAGAAGAACCTAGATGTTCTTGTAGTTTAATGGGAGCTAAGGGTGGTGATGTTTCAAGATCATTGAATATTGTGTTTGGAGAAGTGAGAGTGTCAAAAAGACTAGTTCTTTTTGTTTTGGTTGTTGAGATCTTGTTGTAGTCTTAAGGAGTTCAAAAAGGGTGACTTTAGGTGGTGAGTTGATGTATGATGAAGTTGGTGTACTTGTTGGTGATGAAGGAGGTGCTATAATGGAAGCATCTTGTGGTGAGTTGTTTGATGGTAATGAACCATTTGATGATGGTTTTACTAAGCAGCAAGGCCGGATGCTAATCCGTGCAGATATCCTAGAGTTTGATTGTGGTATTTTGGAAGGTGGAAGTACAAATGTTTGGGTTTCATGAAGATGATTGTTTGTACTAGGTGTTTCATCGAAGTTGTAAGATCTTTTGGATGACATGGTGTTGTTTGTTTGTGAATATGAGATGAATATGCAAGCATTTTGGGAGTTCTATATATAGAAAAACAATGCATTGTAATGAATGCTTGACCTAAAATGTGGATTAAAATCTAATGATTAGATATGAATTTAAGGCATGTGATCATGAGAACACAAGCATTAAAGAACATACTCCAAAAAATTAAACAAATGTTGAGTTTTCATCCAAAGTGAGAAAAATAGAAGATAAAAATTGCTTTTGTCTCACGGATCCCACGGATCCCTCCCTTGAGGGATCCGTCCAGCATTAAGGCTGGGATCCGTGGGTCTGGTGATCCAGGTAACACAAAATTTTCCTTTTGGAAACAATTTTGCCTAGTGTGTGCCTATTTGGAGTTGCGGTTATCTCGACTCCTAAGAAGAAAAGAAAAATAAACTAGAAGTGGAAAAGCATAATATTATGTGAGATAACCCGAAAACACATAGTTAGTACTTGAGTACATAATTTAGTGCTACCAATGCTCCTAATTCATTGTCGCTTAAATGAATGTACCCGAAAACACATATTAGTTATGTGTCCCTTTAGCATTCAAAAGACATGAGATGCAATGAAAGCGGGTTTTACTTTGTATTAATAATGAAAAAGCGATTTGTCCTAATCGTGAGAAATTGCTTTTGTGAAATTGATACGGGAAGAAGTATCATTTTTAGAAAACATTCTGAAAGAGGTTTCCATTTGTGAATAAAAATCGTTTTATTCTTTGAAAAGAAGATGTGTATGTAATTATGTGTTTGCAACTTGTACTAATTTTTGAAAGAAAATAAGAAAAACAATGAGTTATAAGTGAAAAACTTATCTTGGGTTTTGAAAATTCCCGTATTGTTTGTGAGTTGTGCGTGAAATAGAGATCCTAGACTCAGAAAGAAGAAGGCTAGTGTTTACATACCTTGTAGAGTCAAAAATAAATTACGACGTTTGTTCCATGAGACCAAGACCAAGGCAAGTAGGTTGAATTGTTCCCGCTTCAACGGTTTGGTGAGGACGTCGGCTATGTTGTCTTGGACGCTACCTTCTCAATAGAGATGTTCCCTTTTGAACATTGTCTCTTAAGAAGTGATGACGAATCTCTATATGCTTTGTGCGAGAATGTAATACCGGATTCTTGCTTAAATCTATGGCACCCTTGTTGTCACATAGAATTGCTATGTCACTTAGATGAATGTCGTAGTCAACTAACGCTTGTTTCATCCATAGTGCTTGTTGGCATGCTTTGCGTGAGCGTATTCGCTTCGGTTGTTGATATTGCTAATGCCGTTTGTTTCTTTGAAAACCAAGATGTTAAACAACATCCCATAAAAGTACATACCCACTTGTACTTTTTCGGTCAACATAATCACCTGCATGGTCGAATCTGCATATACAATTGTTTCTACTCCGTGCCCTTAGGATACCATAATCCTAATTGTGTTGTACCATTAATATATCTAAATATTCTTTTACGGCTTCTAGGTGTGATGTTTTAGGGTCTTCTTGAAACCTAGCACATAAGCAAACACTAAACATGATATCCGGCCTACTAGCCGTGAGGTAGAAGACTACCAATCATGCCACGATATTTAGTATTATCAACGGATTCGCCGTCTTCATCTTTAGTGAGTTTGGTGTCGGATGACATTGGTGTCCTAATTGGTTTCGACTCTTCTAGACCGAATTTCTTTAACATCTCTTTTATGTATTTAGATTGATTAAAGAAGATACCATCTTCTACTTGTTTGATTTGTAGACCAAGAAAGAAACTAAGTTCTCCCATCATACTCATCTCGAACTCGTCATGCATGATTTTAGAGAAATCATCACACATGTCTTGACAAGTGGATCCGAATATAATATCATCTACATATATTTGAACTATGATTATATGTGACTCTCTTTTCTTAGTAAAAAGTGTGTTGTCAACTAACCCCATGGTATAGTTGTGTTTAATTAAAATGACTTGAGTCTATCATACCAAGCTTTTGGAGCTTGTTTAAGACCGTAAAGGGCTTTCTTTAACTTATACACATGTTTAGGTTTTCAAAATCGATGAAGCCGGAGGTTGAGCTACATATACTTCTTCATTAATAAAACCATTTAGAAAAGCACTTTTGACATCCATTTGATAAAGCTTTAGATCATTAGCACAAGCATAAGCAAGAAGTATTCTTATAGACTCTAATCTAGCCACGGGGGCATAGGTCTCATCAAAGTCTATTCCTTCTTGTTGGTTATACCCTTGGGCAATGAGTCTAGCCTTGTTTCTAGACACTACTCCGTTTGCATCTAATTTGTTTTATAAACCCATTTGGTTCCTATTATGGTTTGATTACTAGGTGGAGGACAAGTGTCCAAACATCATTAGAAACAAATTGATTTAATTCTTCTTGCATAGCCATTACCCAACTTTCATCTTTTATGGCTTCTTGTGTATTCTTAGGTTCTATGGTTGAAACAAAACAAAATAAGCTACTTTGGTTTTGAACTTGAGACCTTAATGTTCTTTCGTTTAGCTTTCCTATGACCTTATCTACGGGGTGATCTTTGGACTCTTTAATATTAATGACTTCATCATTTAAAGGTTCTTCTTCTTCATTTATCTTTTTCTTTATTACTATAGCTTCACTTTCTACAATCTCGTCATCGACAAGAGGTGGAGAGGGTTTGGGTGGACTTTCATCAAATTTTACATTTAATGACTCTTCTACCTTCATTGTTTCTTTATTTAAAATGACGTAAGCTTTGCTATTTGGAGAGTAACCTAGAAAGATACCTTCGGTTGATTTAGGATCAAATTTTGTAAGGTAATCTTTAGTGTTAAGAAGAAAACATTTGCTACCAAAGACTCTAAAGTGATCTAACGTAGGCTTTTTGCCTCGGAGTAACTCGTATGGAGTTTTACCTAAGATTGGTCTAATTAAGACTCGATTGAGTATGTACGTTGAAGTATCAACGGCATTGCACCAAAACTTTTGAGGTATGGATTGCTCATTAAGCATGGTGCGACTCATTTCTTGTAGGGTTGTATTCTTTCTTTCAACTACCCCATTTGATTGTGGGGTGCGCGGAAGTTGTGAGTAATACCATTAGCGTCACAAAAAGCTCCAAATTGCACCTAATTATCGAATTCCCTACCATGATCCGTTCTAATAGACACTATAGGACTTCCTAGTTGTCTTTGGATTTTCTTGCTTAATATTTCAAAATAATTAAACGTTTCCATTTTGTTCTTTAAGAATTTTGTCCATGTGTACCTAGAGTAATCATCCACTATGACCAAAGTGTAGTAGTTGCCTCCATAACTTTGGATAGCATATGGACCAAATAAATCCATATGTAGTAATTCTAGACACTTAGTTGTAGACACCATGTTTTTAGCTTTATGACTAGAATGAACTTGTTTTCCTACATTACAGATGTTCATATTTTAACTTAGGTAGATCTCTTACTAGATCTTTGGATGATAGCGATTGAAGAAGTCGCATATTGGCATGACCCAATCTTGATGCCATAAGGTCAAGTATCATCCATAGAGGTAAGACAAAGTTTGTCTTTAGGTTCATTACCAATTTTAATGACATAGACTCCATGTTTCCTAATTCCTCTTCCTATGGTTATGCCATTTTTAATATCTTACTACGGTTTGGTAAAAGTACATTGCACTTTTTATCACATATTTGTCCTATACTTAAGAGGTTAAAGTTTAGGTTTTCTACGTGACACACATCGTTAATGGTTAGAGATTTGTTAGAAATCGTACCTTTACCGATGATTTTACTTTGCTATTTCCAAACACCACATTACCTCCATTGAAGGATTCATATGTGGAGAATAGATCTTTATTGTCGGTCATGTGCCTCGTGCACCCGCTATCCTTGACCCATTCATCCGGGTCTAGGTCGACCTTTAAGCACACCTAAGAAAACAATTAACTCAAAAGTTTGGTCCCCATTTGTTCATGGGTCCATTAGTGTTAAACATTCCATTCATGTTAGACATGTATGGATAAGGTGAGTATGCATTCCATGGAGCAAAGTTTTGAAAAGGAAAACCATTTTGCATACTTGGGTTCCATCCCATTTGATGGTTACTTCTTGGGTAAACACTATTAGGTCTCCTAGATGGATTAGGTTTTGAAAAAGATGGAGCTTTGTTTCTTGCAAAAATAGGATTATATTTTGGAGGTGGTTGTCTAGTGGTGAAATGAGTTGGTTTCTTCTTATTAACGATAACAAAATCAGTTCTAGATGAAGAAGCTACGTTATTACCCTTTGTTTGCTACAATGAGACCCACGGATCCCTGGTTGTACACTAGCGGTTCCCTTTTATGGGATCCGTGGGATCCGCCACAACAATGGTGGTTTTTCTAGTGCTTTAACAAATTGTGTTTCTTTGTTTTCACTAGTTGATGGATCAAGTTGTTGAATACCTAAACCTTTTGGTTATTTCGGTTTTAACACTATCTAATATCATATCTAAAGTATTCGTACTCATTCTAGCAATTTTAGAATCTAGTTGATCAACTAGTGTTTGAAGTTGAGCATAAAGTTCACATTCACCACTTGCTATTTTACCCTTTTCTAGGCGTTTCAATTTTGCTTTTAATTCTATGACTTCTTTATCTAAACGTTGGTTTTGACTTTTTAAAAGCTTGTTTTTGTTAATTAGTTTTAAGCTAATATTGCAAAGTTTGTCATATTCATTATGCAATGAGTCGTCATCTAGTGATGAGCTACTATAGTATTCGTGACATACCTCGTCATTTGCCATGAGACAAATTTCTTCGTCCTCCTCGTCGCTCATTCCCCACGTGCCGCTCACGAACGCCTTTTGATCATCCCGTTTGGGACACTTACTAATAAAGTGGTTTGGGTCCCCACATTTAAAGCAAGCACGATCATCCCTTGGCTTCTCGTCCTCTTTGCTTTTCTGGAATCCTTTCTTGTCGTCATACGGTTGTTTGACGTATCTTCCTTCCTTCTAAAGAACTTTTAAAGTCCCTTACATCCATAGCATACTCCTCGTCGTCACTATCCGAAGAGGAGTTCTCTTCATCGCTTGAAGCCTTTTTGGCTTTAAGGGCAAGAGATTTGTGTTTCTCTTTCACCTTTGAGGCTTCGGAGTCTTTAGCAAGGACAAGCTCGTAGACTTTTAAGTTGCCTATGAGTTCATCAAGGGTGAGGATTGTCAAATCCTTTGACTCTTCGATCGCCGTCACTTTGGATCTCCACTTGGATGGAAGTGCCCTTAGATATCTCCTAACATGGTTACGGCTAGAAAAAGATTCATCAAGTGCTTGTAAAGATGTAATAATAGTATTAAAATTAGCAAATGAATGATCTATAGTTTCCTCATCCGATATTGAAAATTGTTCATATTGTTGAACAAATAAATCAATTTTATTATTTTTAACTTGTTGATTACCTTGATGAGTTACAACTAAAGAATTCCAAATTTCTTTAGAGGTTTTAAGCATAGAAATTCTTTGAATTCCTTTTGGGTAAAGCATTATACAAAACCATTTTAGCTTCACTATTTTTAGAAAGCTTTTCTTCATTTCATCATTTAGTTTATCATGAGGTATGTTAACTAAATTTCCTTTATCATCTTTTGAGGTAGCCTCAAAATCGCCTTCAACAATAATGTACCAAAGATCAATATCTTTAGACTTCACATACGTTTGAATCTATTTTCCAATATATAAAACCATTAGTTTCAAGTAGTGGTGGTCGTTGCATAGATTTCCCTTCCTTGTAATTTTCAGAACCCATAGTGATCGAAAAGTTTTTAAAATACGGTTTACTTTAAAACTTTTATAAACTTAGCTCTTGATGCCAATTGTGGAAAACTAGAAGGGGGGTTGAATAGTTTTGCCGATTTTAAGTTAGTTTCAAAAACTTTAGATTCGATTATATGTGAGATCGTATGGATGTAGAGAAAGTATAGATCTAATGATAAAGCAAGTAAATAAAGTAAAGCAAAGGGATAGAAATGACACAACCGATTTATAGTGGTTCGGCTACAAGGACACCTTCCTTGCCCTACTCCACTCCCTGAGTCACCTACTCGAGAGTTCAAGCACTATGTCAACAAACTCCTTCAACTTGGCGGAGAAGCCTTCACAACGTTGCTTACACCTTTTCCGGTACAAAGCTAAATACCGAGTCCGTAACACGGTGGACCAAACCAACACGACTATTACACAACAAATATGTGAAATATCAAATACAAGATCTTATTACTGAAATCTTGTGGAGGAACAAATCAATCAAGGACCCTTTGCTTGGATGACTTGTAGAATGCTCGTGATCTCGCCTTAGAGAAGGACCTATATGAGAATCACTAAAGAAAGAAAGAAAGAAGTACTCTCTAGATCAAGTGATCTTTTGTTAGAAGAGAATGAGAGTATATGAGAGAATTAGTAAGAAGAGGGTGAGTTAGAATGAAGAAATGACTCTCTATTTATAGGCAAAATCGCCCTTGTTCCCGGATCCCACGGATCCCTCCCACAAGGGATCCGTCTAGTGTAATCCTAGGGATCCGTGGGACGCTCCTCTTTGCCCATGGGTTTTTTGGTTATGGGTCATGGGTCATGGGTTATGGGTTGGTCCATGGGTATTCTTTTAGATTCAATGTATCTAATGAGTACATTGTATCTAGTCAAGTGGGTATGGGTTAGTACCATGGGTTATGGATATGATCCATGGGTTGTGATTTTTACCCATCCTAATAAACTATTACAACAAATGATTTATTACAACATTTTGTATTTAAATGGCTATATGTAAATGCTTTACAAAAATAACATGTATCCTTATAATTGTACTTAAGATAACATTATATTTGTTATCAACAAAACACAAAGAGATCGCAAAATATTAATAAACGTTTTTACGGTTTATTTGTATTAACAGTAAAGACCCGTCCGTCCTTCACTGTATTACTTAACTGACTACTAACTATCACTAAATGACTACGACTACGAGCTTTCTAACGAATACATATACTTGAGGTGACCGAGTCTTTAACTACCGGATTTTGTAAATCCTAACAATCTCCCCCTAAGGGAGGTCACCTCAATCACAAACAGATATTACATTTTGGTGTTCTTGAATTCTTGATTAAGTTCTTTGCTCTGTAGCTCGTATTCTTTGATTCTTCATGTTCCACATGTTTAATTCTTCAAGTGGAGGTCTTTAACTGATCCACGTGATGGTGAGTCTTTGAGCCAGTTTTGAGATCATCAGCCACAGCAAATCTCTGACTCATCCTTTGATGTATCGCCATAATGTGAAGTTGTGACTTTTGGACCGACATGCACACAGTTTTGGATTATGATATCTTCTCATCAGAGTAGCGGAAGCTTTGTTGATTCATGATATTTGCAGCAGCGTAGCAGAAGCATGGCTTGAAAATATCAGAGCCAAGTTATGAAGATATGCACTTATCATGATTTCTTTAGAAGTGAGTGTGATGTGTGAGCACGCGGTTATGGATTGACTCCTCAATTCTGACCAGTTGCAACCGTCGGGTGTCCCTGCAAACAACAGTTAGAAATAAAGAGCATGATAGTGTCTTTGATCACTTTCGTTGAATAGGGTTGCAGGAATCACGGTTCCCCGTTGATCAGTAGAAGTATTGCCTGTGATTAGGTAGAATTCTGAAGAATATCCTTGAAAGCATTTTGCCAATGTCGGTCCTCCCCCATAAGGCCCCGAAAGTTTTATCTTATCGAGTGGACTTATCAGCATCAGGGGTGGTGAGCAGAGTGAGAGACGCCCTCGTAGTACAACCTGTCTGGGTTTGTGTTCAGTAGCCGGGTATAACGATGTTATGATTTGAGAAACTAACCGGAACGTCTCAAAGAAGACAGCACGGAGTGAGTGAACCAACGAATTGAGATTCACTGATTGATAAAAAATGATTTGAAAAACAGTCGTGTATTTCTTAATAGAAAGAGTTTTGCAATACAACGAAGGTTTTACGGAAACATCAATTTTCAATCATAAACACCCTTTTATTTTGAAAAGTTAATACATAGTCGATGTGCTAGAGAAAAGAGTTGTTGAGCACAACGATCGGTTTTTCAAAGGTATCCGTCAATCCATTTCCTGTACCAAGGTTGATTCAAGAGTGAATCACCCCATTGTTTCTATCTGGTTGTCACAAGTTTGATCTTTTGAGAAGATCTCACATGTCACCCACCAAGAGCTTGTTTGATGTTGGCTCTAGAAGGATTTCCATCTTCATCGTGAATACTTTACATATCACTCGGATGTTCTGGCAATACCACAAGGATAATGCGTAGGACTCTTAAAATATATTCTTACTTTCCACATTGTGTGAAACAGTAAGTCTTCATCAATTGTGTGTCCTAATGAGATTTATTGATGATCTCTTGGCTCTAGACTCAAAAGTGCACTTTGGTTTCCTATTTCGGAGACTAGGGAGAGGCTCTCCTTCTTCAATATCAACAATCTCTAAGAGAAAGTAGATAGATAATGTAGGTTCCCGTGAGAATGAAACAAGTCCTTTTAAGAGGAACTTGAGTAGCTTGGGAAGTTTAGTGCGGTGCGTCCTTTGGGTCCATGACGTCTTGTCTTCAATACCGGTACCCTTAGTAACCACCAGTAGCATATAAATTGAACCCGGTTTCGCCTAAGGTTGAATTAATGGAGGGCTATTTCTTTTCACCCTTTTCTTATTCAATTCTTTTTCATTCTTCAACCCCTTCAGTGCTTACTGAGACGTCATCACTAGAACCTTGTTGGGTTTATTCCAGTTCTAGCTCTGTCTCAGTCGGCACTCTTCCCATATTCTTATTTTTCTCCTTTTTCCATCATACCTAAGGAGTTCTACACTATCTAGTGGATTGTCCCTGGGTAGATCCCTCCGGTTCGGAGGGATCGTGGGAACGAATACCTAACCTAACCATCCTTATAACTCCAATGCATAAAGTAAATTGGTCGGTCTTTTGGTATTGTTCTTCCGCCATTGAAACCAAATGAAAAACCATTTGAAAAATCAACCAAGGTACTTGTGATATAAAATCAAAGCATTTTGTACCTTAATTGTTTTTTTATCCTTTAGAAATGCTCCCCCTCAACATGTGCTTCAAGTATTAGAAATCATTTAGCACATGGAGGCAAGAGATATTTGAAATATTAGATTAAGAATGAAAGGTTTAATTCTTGATTAACATTTTCAAAATGATCATCATCACTTCCCGATCAAATCTAGTATTTTAAATACATTGGATAAAATATTTTGAGGAAGGATGTGGTTTTCTTTTACTTGCTCCCCCTCAATATGTGCATCGAGATTTGAAAGAGTTTTGCACATATTAGAGGGAACTTGCACTTTGAGACAAATCAACCACGTTTCAATCCTTTTTGGTTTAAGATAAATGCTCCCCCTTAACATGTGCATGGATAATCTTGAAATCGTTTGGCACATGTAGGAAGGAGTGCCTGTTATTGCATTTCTAAAACCACTTATCAAATTATCAGTTTATTTCCAATTTAAATCATAAATTCTCCCGATCACAATTTTCAAACCCTTTGAGATTTGTGATCCCAATTGATTTAAATTATTTTCGAAAGCTTTTTGAGGAGAAATGTGACTTGCTTTTAAAACATTTAACTTATAAGGATCAGATTTTAAAACTTTAATCTCCAATGATCAAACATGCTTAGGTATCTTATGAAAACACAACATTAGCCTTGGTCTTGATCCAATTGTACAAAAAAATGTTCTTTTGATTATCCAAATGTAGACCTTGCTCATTTTCGTGCCAATTATTTGAGAAATAACCTTTTTGATTTGTTTGAAATCATTCTCCCCCTCAATCAATGACCTGAGTTGTTGATTGAGTGATAGAGATTTTGACAAATGATAAGTCCAGATGATGTTCAAAAATAAGTCCGAGTTATTTTCAAAGCAATTATGTTTTCATTAGGTGACAAATAATTTTTCAAAGAATCTTTTAGAAGGAAAAATATTTGTGATGAAACATTTGTCTTTTTGGTGACAAACGTTCCATATGAGTTTATGATTTTAGGAACAGAGCATGAGATTTGAAAAATATATTTAGCATGGCTCTGTCCTTTCTTTAAAAACGGGTTATTGCCTGAAATGACAATAAACCATCATTTTTCTCCATCTCAAATTTTTTAAATTTTTTTTAACGACAAATTAAAAAACATTTATTACTTATGTTCGAACTTCATCTAAAGACCCGTGCCATTATTGAATGACAAATCTAAGTCCGTAGATGTTATCGAAATCAGAAAGCATGACAAGTAAAACAATCTTTTTGAATTTTTCAAGATTTTCTGATTTTTATGGGTTTTGAAAATTTTATATTTTTCTATTTTCCTTTTGTTGGTTTTATAATTTTGTATTTTGCTTTTTGATAAAATATATACAAGAAAATAGATGAAGAAACACCTTTACTCCTCGTCTTCCTCTTGAAGACGTTTGAGTGTCTCAGGTTGTAGGCTCTTCAAGCCAAGTCGTGAAAGGATAAACTCAAAACGTTCTCTAGGAAGAGCTTTAGTGAAGATGTCTGCCAGCTGATATTCAGTCCTTACGAAATATAGTTCAACCACACCTTTCTCCACTTGTTCCCTGATGAAGTGATGTCGAATGTCAATGTGCTTTGCTCTTGAGTGTTGAACATTGTTGCAGCAGAGAGCAATGGCACTTTTGTTATCACAATACAGAGGAACTTTGTTGAATACAAAGCCGTAGTCAGATAATTGGGATCTCATCCATAAGATTTGAGCACAACAAGATGACATGGCTATGTATTAAGCCTCTATAGAGGATATAGACGTACTCATTTGTTTCTTTGAAGACTAGCTTACTAACTTATCTCCCAAAAATTGAGCACCTCCTGATGTGCTTCGACGTATATCTTGACACCCTGCATGGTCTCAGATCCGAATAGGTCATTAGTGACATATCGGTGTCCTTTGGATACCAAATTCCCATGTTAATGGTTCCTTGGTGATACCGAAAGACCCGTTTAACCGCTTCAAGGTGCTTTTGGTAGGCTTAGCCTCGGTATCTAGCACACATGCATACAACGAATGAATATCGTGTCTCTCGGTCAGAGGTACATCAATGATCCAATCATACTACGATATTTCATTTGATTAACCATGATCACTGAGTGGTCCTTATCCAGTTTTGCACGCTCCACCATAGGAGTGTCAACAGGGTCACAAGAATCAAATCCAAATTTCTTTAAAATTTCATTTGCATATTTAGATAGATTAATAAAAATGCCTCCGGGACTTTGTGAAATTTGTAATCCCAAGAAAAATGACATTTGTCCCATCATAGACATTTGAAACTTGGAGCCCATCTTCTTTGAAAATCGGTCACATTCATTAGGGTCGGTCGAGGCAAAAATAATATCATCAACATAGATTTGAACGTGAATTAAGTGTTTGCCTAACTTTCTGGTGAACAGTGTGGGATCAACTGATCCTTTGTTGAATCCATTTGACAAAAGAAATTTTGACAGCGTATCGTACCATACCCTAGGAGCTTGCTTCAAACCATAAAGGGCCTTCTTCAAGCGGTAGACATGGGTCGGATGTTCTGGATCCACAAAACCTTCTGGTTGACTAACATAAACCACCTCTTTAAGATCTCCATTGAGAAAGGCAGTCTTTACATCCATCTGATAGACCACCATATTCTTACTCGCTACATTCGTCAAAACGATTCTGATGGCCTCAATTCGTGCAATCAGAGAAAATGATTCCTCAAAGTCAATCCCTTCCTCTTGACGATATCCTTTAGCCACTAACCTTGCCTTATTCTTCAGAACATCACCGTGCTCATCAAGCTTTACTTTGAAGATCCACTTGAGAGCAATGATCATAGTACAATCTGGAGCAGGTACTAATTCCCATACATCAAGACGATCGAACTCATGGATTTCTTCTTGCATAACACTAAACCAACTATCCTCAGACATTGCTGTTTTGACATCTTTAGGTTCGATCTTTGATAATACAGAGTTGAAGAAGCACCATAAGGCATCAATAGTGAGTTGTTTACGAGTGGATACCGGACGAGAAGGATTCCCAATGATGTTGTCCAATGGATGATCATGTTTCCATTTTCTGAGATGTTCATATGGTTGTTGGTAAGGAACTGATGTAGCCGAGTTAGGATCCCTTGTGAAGATGTTTCGGGTGTAGGTTCAGGAGCAAATATGTTTTCAAACGGAGCATCTTCGAGAGTTGCAAAGGGATTTTCTTCAAAAGAATTCCCATATGCATTTCCATGATGTACAACCAAGATTAAGGATTCGAGGATGATGATGATTGATCAGCAACTGGCGCTTCTTGAGATAAAGACATTGAAACGGATGGACCCTTTGTATTGGTTGGATTAGAAGCAACTACAGTTGGTGGTGCGGAATTGTCATTAGCCTGAGGTTCATAGTATTCATCAAACATCGGATTAAACAATTTCTTCAAGTCTTCTTCTGATGGTGGTACATAAGGAACTACAGGGGAGTGATTTTGTACAAGAGAAGAACTGATGGGACTACTTGACAAAAATTGAGGTGCGGGTCCAGAACTGGATTGTCCAGGAGCCGTTTGCTCAGTCAGCTCATCGAGCGTAACGTGAATAGTTTCCATGATGTCTCGGGTTCTTTTATTGTAGATTCGGTAACCCTTCCGATTCGGTGCATAAAAAACAAAAAATCCAATATCCGCCTTAGCTTTCAACTTTCCCAAATCTTGACCCTCATTTGTTGGATAGCACAATGCTACGAACACACAAAGAAAAGAAAGACTTGGTTTTCTGTTATGAACTAGTTTGTATGGAGTTTTTCCATGAGTCGTGTGAATTAGGGAACGGTTTTGGGTGTAACATGCAGTGGCAATGGCTTCCGCCCAAAGAAACATTGGAGCCTTTGAATAGATTATCATAGTCCTTGCAGGTTCAACAAGAGTTCGATTTCATCTTTCAACTATACCGTTCTGTTGAGGAGTACGTGGAACACTTCTTTGATGGTGATTCCAATGCTTTCATAAACCGACTTAGTTCTTTGTTTACAAACTCGGTTCCATTGTCTGCTCGGATGATTCTAACTGCTTTATTAAGCCGAACCTCAAATCGCTTAATAAGTTTGATGATGATGTCGGAGTTTCATCCTTTGATCTCAAAAACTTAACCCAAGTAAACCGAGTAGTCATCAACAACGACTAGCACATATTTCTTCCCATTTATCGTCTGCACTCTCATGGTTCCGCACAAGTCCATGTGAATAGTATGAAGAACTTCCATGTTTGAGTTTGTAGGTTTGGGTTTTTGGGCATACTTTGTGCTTTTGCCCAATTGACAAGCCGAACAAAGATGATATTTTTCATATTTTAACCTGGGCAATCCTCTTATGAGGTCCTTTCTGGAAAGATCATTGATGGTGCCGAAGTTCAAATGATTGAGACGACGATGCCATAACCATGACTTTGTTTTGGATGCTTTTGACATTAGACAAATTGGAGAAGACTTCATCATGTCTTCGATAGAGATGGTGTACAAATTAGTGCCACGAGTTCCCTTTAAAATCTCAACACCGTCCAATTCTCTAACGAAGCAAGTGTGTTTTCTGAAGGCCACTTCAAGATCAGAGTCGCAGAATTGACCAACAGAGAACAGATTATGACCAAGACCTTCTACATAGTATACCCGGGAGATTACACTGTCACCAAATAAATAATCGTCGTAAACCCATAATTGCCCCAAAGTGGTCGTTCCCAAATATAAAAGTCCCGATGAATTTATTCACGAAGTTCTTGAGCCGTGAGCGATCTCCAATCATATGCTTTAAACAGCCTGAGTCCAAATAACACAAAACGATTTGTACAACCTGCAGTTGAACACAGACAAGTATGGATGACTGGATAATTTGGATCCCCATGAGAGAATGGGTTCCAATTGGTTAGTAAATGAGATTGGAACACCACATCAGTATTAGAAGCTATGACAACATTAGAGGGGATGATCCTACCAGTAGGTTTCCATTCCTTAGTGGGCATAGATCTATACCTTTTAGGACAAATTCATTAACTTTGAATATACGGCCATTAGGTTTCCATTGATAACCCAAATTATTGAATTTTCTCCCTGTAGGTTTCCAATAATTACTAGCCTTTTTCCAAATTGGCTTCCTGACTTCCTTAACCTATTTAGCACTTTTGACATTTTTAACTGGAGATTTAACAACATTTTTTAATTCATTCACAACACATTCATGATAAGTACCAGAAACCAAACATTCATTACATGTTTTGCAAATAGTAGCAGAATTTGAATTAATTACAATACGCTTATAGCTAATACTAGAATCAACACGATTCGTCTTATTGAACTCAAACTTATTATTCCTAGGGTGGTCTTCTAGTTTCTTCCCTTGATCACTCTTGGCTTGCGTGGTCCTATCTTGCTTTGTATTGCCTGGAGGCTTTGACCCGCTTACCTTAGTGTCACTGATTACTCCTGTAGAAGGAACGATGGGACTATTAGTTGGTTTCACTACTTTCTGCATTCATGGTCTAGAAGTGCTGGGATATGAGATTCTATGAGGCACGTCAAAGGTCACATGCTTGACTTTTGGCATATAACAAGGCATAACTACACAATCTTTCCTAGTAACAGATTTAGGATATATTGATATTAAACATTCTAAGAGTTCCTGAGATCGTTTGGCATATAAGCATGCATGCCCAACAACATTATCAAGTGGTTTCTCTATCTTATCCTCTTCTACAATCTCACGGAGACACTCTAGACTATCCTTATGGTACGAAAGATATGTTTGAAACGCAAGTTCATTATTCCTAAGATGAGGGGAAATATATTTCACAGACATAGCATATTTAGTACAAGCAGGCACCTTTGGTGTAACATTCTCACCACTGATGATTGACATTTCCCCTTTTACCTGACTCTTCAGATTCTCAATTTATTTTTGCAAAGAAGTTATCTTTTCATTGTTCTTGTCACGAGTGACCTTAATTGATTCATATAACTCTTTGAAATGCAGTTTAACCTTTTCATTTTCTACTAGAAAACACTCATTTTCATGTTGTAATACATTAATGATGTTTTGAAGATGAAAATTATGAGAATCTAAAGGAGGAGGCATATGGGATCCAGGCACATCATTCTTTTCACCCTTCAGTTGGGAAATTTGGGCTTTCAACCTTTTGATCGTGTTACAATGAGCTTGAATTTGTTCATCACGTTTGTTCATTTCAAAAACTGCATCAAACTCAGGAGCATCCGAAGATGTTTTGGCATTTGAGGTTTTAACATTTTCTTTAAGATGTTGACATTTTAATTGTAAATCAAGATATTCAACTTCAAATTTGAAAAATGCCTGACCATGTTAGCATGATCATCCTTTTCGATTTTATCATGCAATTTTGAATTTTTGGATTCAAGCTCAATAACACGATCTTGGGAGACTTTCAAAGCAATAGACAATTCATGAAATTGAGAAGCAGTAATGGAATAATTCGTGACAGTATAAAACACATCTTGAGCTCACGTTCATTTATTTTAACCTCGTTTTCTAGTTCATTGAACATTCTTTTCATTTCTTTAACCTCAATATCTATGGCCTTTTGAAGACTCTCAAATTGTTCTTTTAGTTGTTTAAAGAAGGGCATGACCTCAGTTAAATAACATTCTTTTGTTTGCTCAAAACCCTTTTCCCTTTCAGTGATTCCCGTTGGAGTGATTCTCTTCTTACATGTTTTTTCAAAGTCAACGAATAGTTGGTACACTACGTATAAGCTAACTAAGGTCTTGCTTTGAGTGCGAAGAGTTCAAGGCACTAAATGCATTAGTGTATTTTGGTGGATATACAGTAGCTGGAGGCAATTTCCTAAAGGGATGATTCTTTTCAACAAGCTCATCAGTTTTTTTCTTATCCATATCTTTCTTCCAAAACACTTGTTTAGGGGCTAATTGAGTCTGAGGTCTAAACTTATTGAAGGCTATCCAGTTTTCCTTAGCATAATTCGGAGTTTTAAATGTTATATTGTACTCTATACACCAAGGATCTTTTAGTTTCTTTTCCATTTTCTCTCTAGAGGCATCTTCTAATTCTATATCATCTTCAGTGCTCTCTACACAAGTAGGCTTTTGTCTAGGCTTAAGGATTTCATTACCATCATAGATCACTTTTTGGGCCACTTTTGCTTTCTTACCATACTCAGGATTGGGTTCCTCTACAAGGCTAGTACTATGCTCATCGCTTAACACTCTATGCTTAGTGATCATGTGAGCAGTCTAAATGGTGTTACCTTGTACGTACAACTTGTTTTCAAGTTTGTTTTTCAAAGTTTTTAGGTTGGAAAAATCATTTAAGAGTTTTGATTCCTTAGCATCAAATTCCTGCTTAAGCACTTTTACTTTTCTTAAAGTTCTTGCTTTTGCTTTATAGTTTTATTAAGTTTTTCTTGTAAGGAATTTAACTCTTGTTTTAATATTTCTTCCCTAAAATTACTTTTTCTGATAAGTGTACGCATTTGGTTATTCATCTCCTGCTCACGGGTAGTCAACTCAAACTTAGCACGCTGTTCATATATAGCAACTTGTTCTTTATAGGCATTTAGTTCAGTGGTCATGGAATCATCAAGTGCATATTCAGTGTATTCATCAAATATATAGTCATCATTGATAACAGAAGATGCATCACTTGGTATAATTATACTTTCATCTTGCTTCACATATTGATCATATGGGACAACATTGCTATTACCCATATTTTCAATATCTGATTCAGTGATTTCCGTTGATTGTACTTTGTTGTGAAACTCTTGCACATCAACCACATCGTATAGTTTTAATACCTCTGATATGATGGATTCCTTGGAGGGACTGGCTTGTTGAGGTGGAGAGACCATTCGAGTGATGTTAGCCATAAAGATGGTTTGTGTCGTTGGTTCATCATCAACATCAGAGTCAAATGCATCACAATCTGCGACTTGAAAGACATTGGGATTGTTCTGAGCCATACCATGCACTGGTTGTTCATCCACATCTGCATCATAAGTTTTGGCATTTCCCTTAGCAAGAAACAACAACTCTTCCTCATCCAACACTTCTCCATTTTCTTGAGCTTGCACCAGTAACATCTTGTCCCTGAAGTACTCTGCATTCTATGGACGTTTTGGTTAAGTGCAGTTCCTAGCAATGTGTCCTTCCCTTCCACAATTGTAGCACTTGATTGGCTTCCCTTGACCTTGAGCCATGATCCTTCCTCGATTCTGATTGCCCACATAACCAGTTCCATCCCCCATATTCTGATAACCAGTTCCAACACCTACATTACCTTGTTCATTGTGTGGAAGATAAGCATTTTTTCTTCCTTGCACGTTTTGCACTACAACCCTTCCATCTTTAACCGTAGCATGATTTTGTAGATTTGATGCAGTTCTGTGAGGTTTAAGTTTTTCTTAACCATTAGGGCCAGTTGATTTGCAAAGTGTTCCATGAACATGTCTGATGGCTTATACCCTAAATCCGGAATAAGTTTGTGATTATGATCCCCAATAGGTATAACTTGTGATGCTTTGGTACTTATCCCCACATTTGTGAGGAATGCAGTTGAGTCATTTGAAGAGCTCATGACAAGACATTAGTATTGAACTTTTCCATGATCATTCGTTCAAATACATCATGCTTCTCATGTTGGAGTAAGTAAGCATACAGTTTTTCATAATTGGTGTTCCTTAGTCCTTTGTTCAGTTTGACAGCAGTGACAAACTTGTGCCATTTGGGATTCATGTTGTTCACAAACTTGGAATTGAGCTGGATATTTGGCATTGTCATTTTGATATTCCTCATATCATTCACAAGCTTGTGGAATCTCACATGATATTCAGTGATACTTTCCCCTAGGTTCATTTTAAAGTTCTCAAAGTCATTATACAACTGAGACTCTCTATCTTCCTTAGTTAGTTCCGAACCAGAGAGAAGCACCTTGACATTATCCCAGACAGCCTTGGCTTCAGCGTTGTGATTGATCAGATTGTAAATGTCTTTTGGCAAACCTTGAAGTATGATGTTTGAGGCTCTAATGTCACCATCATATCTCTTCTTCTCCTTATCATCAAGCTCATCATACATTCTTGGTCTATCCAACCCTAACACAACATTTCCATCAGTTCCAGTTTCGAGAATATCCCGGGTAGTTCCAATTTGAAATAGTCCTTCATCAATTGACTTAAGGATGTTAACCTTATTCTCTTTTCCTAAGCAATAAAATTTGATTCTTTGAGCCCAAGAGTCATAATCAGTTCTATCAAGCATGGGAGGACGAGTATCGGATCCTGCAGCTTGAACGTCACCCGCAACGGAAGAAGTGATTGAAGACATGATTCCTAAGTACACGGGATTTTACTATTCTTTGATTAAACTGGGAAATAGATTCTTTTACGAGATTTTACTAAATCAAGAGAAAACCGTAAAACGTATCACGAAGAAATGACAAGTCTCAAGAGACAAATCGCACAACTAACAAATCGCTTAACACAAATCGCACAACTGACAAACCGCTTAACAAAAATCGCTTCAACAAACTGTTGTATCAAACAGCTTAACACAAATCGCTTGATGTCAAATCGCTTGAGTCAAACCGCTTAGCACAAATCGCAGAAGACAAGCCGCTTAGTTCAAAACGCTTAGATCAAACCGCTTATGACAAACTGCTTATCTTGACAAACCTCAAGGGAACACAAGTACTTCCACTACTTTGTCCTTTTTGTTTCTTTGTCTCAACACTCAAACCGTTTAGGGATCAAATCGTATATACAAACCGCATAGTACAAGTATCAAACCGCAAAAAATTTCTGATCAAATCGCATAAAACAGGCGACAAACCGCATACGAGAATAGTATCCGAGACTCAAACCGCTTCAATGAAACTTATCAAAAACCAAACTTTTCAATCCAAGAACAGTCCAACCACGATAATTCAAGCCTTCCAAACCAAAACCTAAACACTTATGTTGATTCTAAACACAAAAGTACTATCAAAATTCAAACTTTAACACTAAAAATGATCAAAATGATGAAAAACTACTCAAAACTCATTCAAACTCAAAAACCTATGAAAACCACTTAAGAATCCAAGAACATGTAAGGTAGATGATCAAACCATGGCTCTTGATACCAAATGTAACATATTGGTTTTCACAAACACATAATCAAGCACAATAGAATTCGAATGAGATGAGGTTTTAGAGAGAGAAAGTGAAGAGAGTTGGGAACTTTAGTGAGACAAAGAAAAATATATATTGAAAGCTCCAGCCCTTTGCCTTGCTAGGGAAAGGGTGTTTATAGTTTTGTTACATGAAACGCCTCCTACGGGCTGTGGATCAGGCATACAGTGGGTAAAGACCCGTCCGTCCTCCACGATGTTACTTAACTAACTACTAACTATCCCTAAATGACTACGACTACGAGCTTTCTAACGAATACATATACTTGAGGTGTCCGAGTCATTAACTACCGGATTTTCTAAATCCTAACAGTTTATTAGTTTGTTAAAAAGTTATCTCTATACTCTCACCAACATGAAGTTGCCACATATTTCTAAGCATAAAATATGTGTCGTTAGTTATTTGGTGATAGAATAATAACTTAAGGGGTGGTATATAGTGTTTTATATAAGAATAAGTGGATAAAAAGAACAATTTTGTAAGTTTATCATCGAAAACTCCGCCTCTAACTCGTGGTGACACGTGACCCAATGCTAATAGCTGTAACTAACACGACTTAACTCTCAACCGACTAATAATCATAAACCCAATAAATAAAACTGATACCCGGATAATAAATGTGACCTACTTAATTAACCGGCTAATTGCGGTAACTACTTGTTTTCAGATTAAAAGTATCCAGTGGACATAGAAAAAAAATAGTATTTATCTCAGTTTTTTCTTACTTAGAGAAATATATCACATTAGTCCTTGTATTTATTTGTACGTAAAAATATGTCATTTTCTAAGAAATAATGTTAAAGAAAATGATTGTTATGCCGAAAAGTAGGACTAGTTTTGTACCTTAATTAACGTGACAGTGGTTTATTAGTTTGTTAAAAATTTGTCTCTATATTGTCACTAATATGAAGTTGCCACATATTTATAAGCATAAAATATGTGTCGTTAGTTATTTGGTGATAGAATAATAACTTAAGGGGTGGTATATAATGTTTTATATAAAAATAAGTGGATAAAAATAACAGTTTTGTAAGTTTAAAACTCCGCCTCTAACTCGTGGTGACACGTGACCCAATGCTAATAGTTGTAACTCACATGACTTAACTCGCAACCGACTAATAATCATAAACCCAATAAATCAAATTGATAACCGGATAATAAATGTGACCTACTTAATTAACCGACTAATAGCGGTAAATCCTTGTTTTCGGATTAAAAGTATCCAATGAGTATAGAAAAAAAGTATTTATGTTAGTTTTTTCTTGGTTAGAGAAATATATCACATTAGTCCTCGTATTTATTTGTATGAAAAAATGTCATTTTCTGATAAATAATGTTAAAGAAAATGATTATTATGCCTAAAAGTAGGACTAATTTTGTACCTTAATTAACGTGACAGTGGTTTATTAGTTTGTTAAAAAGTTGTCTCTATATTGTCACCAACATGAAGTTGCCATATATTTCTAAGCATAAAATATGTTTTGTTAGTAGGTGATAGAATAATAACTTAAGGGGTGGTATATAGTGTTTTATATAAGAATAAGTGGATAAAAAGAACAGTTTTGTAAGTTTATCATCGAAAACTACGCCTCTAACTCGTGGTGACACGTGTACCAATACTAATAGTTGTAACTCACATGGCTTAACTCGTAAGCGACTAATAAACATAAACCCGGATAATAAATGTGACCTACTTAATTAACCGACTAATAGCGGTAACTCCTTGTTTTTAGATTAAAAGTATCCAATGAATATAGAAAAAAAAAGTATTTATATTAGTTTTTTCTTGGTTAGAGAAATATATCACATTAGTCCTTGTATTTATTTGTATGTAAAAATATATCATTTTCTAAGAAATAATGTTAAAGAAAATGATTGTTATGCCTAAAAGTAGGACTAATTTTGTACCTTAATTAACGTGACATTGGTTTATTAGTTTGTTAAAAAATTGTCTCTATACAATCACCAACATGAAGTTGCCACATATTTATAAGCATAAAATATATGTCGTTAGTTATTTAGCGATTGAATAATAACTTAAGAGGTGGTATATTGTGTTTTATATAAGAATAGGTGGATAAAAGAACAGTTTTGTAAGTTTATCATCGAAAACTCCGCCTCTAACTCGTGGTGACACGTGGCCCAATGAGAAATTTGCTAATAGTTGTAACTCACACGACTTAACTCGCAACCGACTAATAATCATAACTTAGTAAATCAAATTGGTAACCAGATAATAAATGTGACCTACTTAATTAACTGGCTAATAGCGGTAACTCCTTGTTTTCAGAGTAAAAGTATTCGGTGAACATTAGAAGAAGAAAAACCAATTTTTTTGTCAGGTTTTCTTGGTTAGAGAAATATATCACATTAGTCCTTGTATTTATTTATATGTAAAAATATGTCATTTTTAAGAAGGGTTTTTCTAACTTGTGCCCTAGGGGCACAAGTTAAGCACAATAAAAGTACACAGAAAGTACACCGGGATCCATATAAAAATACACTTGTCTGTACTTTTATGGGAATCCCTGTGTACTTTTCTATAGGCCCCAGTGTACTTATGGTGTGCTTAACATGCCCTAGCGCCTGAGTTAGAAAACCCTTTAAAATAATGTTAAGGAAAATGATCGTTATGCCTAAAAGTATGACTAATTCTGTACTTAAATTAACGTGACATTGGTTTATTAGCTTGTTAAAAGTGCTCTCTCTACTGTTTCACTAACATGAAGTCACCACATATTTCTAAGCATAAAATATATGTTGTTAGTTATTTGACGATAGAATAATAACTTAAAGGGCTGGTATATTGTGTTTTATATAAGAATAGGTGGATAAAAGGAACAATTTTGTAAATTTATCATCGAAAACTCCGCCTCTAACTCGTGGTGACACGTGACCCAATGAGAAATTTGCTAATAGTTGTAACTCACACGACTTAACTCGCAACCGACTAATAATCATAACCCAGTAAATCAAATTGGTAACCAGATAATAAATGTGACCTACATAATTAACAAGCTAATAGCGGTAACTCTTTGTTTTCAGATTAAAAGTATCCAGTGAACATTAGAAAAATAGAACTGTCAACTATTTTCTTGGTAAAAGAAATATACCACATTAGTCCTTGTATTTATTTGTATGTAATAATATGTCATTATCTTAGCAATAATGTTAATGAAAATGATTGTTATGCCTAAAAGTATGACTAATTTTGTACCTTAAATTGACATGACAGTGGTTTATTAGTTTATTAAAAAAGTGTTCTCTCAATGTCACCAGTAGGAAGCAGTCACCTACTTTTAGGCAAAACAAATTTTGTTAGTTGATTGGTGATTGAATAATAATGCAAGGGGTTATAAGTTTGTTATATGTAAGAATGGGTGGATAAAAGTGAATGGTGTTGTAAGTTTATCATCGGAAACTCCGCCTCCTGCTTGTCATGCACGTGACTGATGATAAACATGCTAATACTTGTAACCTACAAGACTCAACTGGCCCTGGCCAATAATCGTGACCATGGTAACTCAAATTGATAACCCTCAACGTAACCTACTTATTTAACCAACTAATAGCGGTAACTCTGTGTTTTTGATTAAAAGTGTCCGATTAACATTACAAAAGTAACACAAAATTAGCTTTTTTATTGTTTAGAGAAATATATCACATTAGTCCTTGTATTTCTTTGCATGTCAAGATATGTCATTTTATAAGCAATAATGTTAAGAAAAATGATTGAGATGCATAATCATGTGACTAATTTTGTGCCTAAATTGACATGATAGTGGTTTATTGGTTTGTTAAAAAGTGATGTATCTAGTGTCACCAACAAGTAGTTGTCACATATATTTAGACGTAATTTTTTTTTGTTAGTTGTTCGATAATAGAATAATAATGTAAGGGGTTGTAAATGTGTTTTATGTAAGATTAGGCGGATAAAATAGGATGGTGTTGTAAGTTTATCATCAAAAACTCCGCCTCATGTCCGTCATAACACGTGGCCCAATGAGAAACATGCTAATAGTTGTAACCCATATGACTCAACTGGAAACTGGCTAATAATATTTGTGGTAACTCAAATTGGTAAGCATATAATAAATGTAACCTACTTAATTAACCGGCTATTAGAGGTAACTTTTTTTAAGTATCCGGGGAACTTTAGAAAAGTAACAAATCTAAGTTAACTTTTTCATTGCTTAGAGAAATATATCATATTAGTTCTTGTATTTCTTTCTATGTAATGATATGTCATTTTTAAGCAATAACGTTACGAAAATGATTGATATGCCTAATTGCGTGATTAATTTTGTGTTTAAATTGACGTGATAGTGGTTTATTCATTTCTTAAAGTGGGTCTCCCTACCTTAAGAAAGGCTTACTAGTTTGTATAAAAGGACTAATGTGATATATTTAGGCACAATAAACCACTCTCACGGTAGAGAGACTCGTTTTTAACAGACTAATAAACTACTATCACGTCAATTTAGGAACAAAAGTTGTTTTGTTAGCTATTTGGTAATAGAAAATTAGTGAAGGGTTGTAAATGATTTTTATGTAAGTATAAGTGGATAAAATGAAATTGTGTTATAATTTTTTCATGGAAAACTCCGCCTTCCGCTCGTCATGACACGTGACCCAATGAGAAACATGCTAATAGTTGTATCCCACACGAATCAACTAGCAACCGGCTAATAATTATAACCCCGGTAACTCAATAACCATATAATAAATGTAACTGATCTGTGCTAAAAACAGTCAAGCTACCTCACACAAGCTAGCCACTTGTGAATGGCTAACCGTATGAAGCTTAAAACTGCTTAAGACACAAATACAATGAAGTCCTGGAGAATAGAATGAATTCCCGGGTCGTTAAGTCCCACGAAGACTCAATGGTGTGCAAACACTTGATCAGACGATAGAATGATCACTAAGGATAGTGATCAGTAAAGGTTTTGGATGGATAATTACACTACTGAAAAAGAGTTTATAAAATAAAGCGACTTAAATACAAATTAAGAAGATTAAAAAGATAAAATATATTAAATAAACGCTATCACTATATTTAAAATGATGAACGTTTAAAACTTAAAACGTACGTTTAAATAAAATTACGTAAACGTACAAAATAAAAAGTGATATCTAAGATATAAAAGTCCTAAAAATATGAAAATGACATTTTTACAAACCTAATGATAAAAGAAAATATATAGAAAAAAGAAAATTATTTTTATAACTATTAAATTAATTATTATTAATTAAAAACTATTTTTAACTATTTAATAATAACCTAAATTACAAGAAAATATGAAATAAAGCTAGAAAAATAAAATTAAGACTTAGAAAAATCTAAAATATCAAAATAGAATTTTCAAAACTATTTTTGTATTTTTCGAATATTTTCTATTTTCTAGGAATTAAAACTATTTAAAACTAATTAAATTATTTAAAATACAAATTTAACTAAGAAAAATCTAGAAAAATATTTTTTATGCTTTTTATATTTATCTTAAACTGGGAAAATTGAAAAATTATTTTTTGGAACTTTTTCTTAATTATTTGCAATTAAAGCTAATTAAAAGTGATTAAAAACTGTTTTTAATTAAGAAAAATAGTGAACAGTAGCTAAAAATTATGAAAAATTCAGGGAAATTCTAAAATGATATTCTAAAGCTATGAAAAATATAAAAACATGGTCTTATGTGGAGAATTAAAGAGATGCTATGTAACTGTAGTGAGAATAAGCACTAGACAATAAGCTAATAAGCACTACAATGCACCAACTGATTATATAAGCTAAATAATAGTAAAACTACTCTAAGGCAACTGTATGTAACTACTCCTAACACCTAATAAGCATTTTACCAAGGATTAAGCTAAATGACCACTTAAGCAAATAAGCAATATGACCCTACTGTTTAAGCACTTGCAACTGCTTAAATAATAAGCTACGAGAGAAAAGCAAAGTGGATATCAAGAGACCACCTATCCAACTGCAAATGGACCAAATTGGAGACCCTAACTAGTCGAAATGAAGACTATGCGATTCTTTTAAGTTCCGCAAAACAGTTCGAGACATGGAGTTTGACTTTTAAAAGCAGTTATAAAGTTGACTAAAATGAGATTAAGAAGCAAATTTTGGACTGGTTGAGATGAAATAAGATGTGATGAAACTTTAGCAAGCTACTTCTCGATTTTAAACACAGATGCAATGATTCAAGACCTAAATTCCAACAAGATGCTCACAAGACCGATTCAAAATAAATTTGACTATTGATGAAAACAAGCACCAAACAAGGACAGATATGACTGCTACTAACTATAACAAACCTCAAGCAACTGATTTAATCCACTATACAAACCTCTAGCAACTGATTATCAAGCAATCCAAACACCCCTTATATAACTGATTTGTAATTTAATCTAGACCAACTGTAGAACTAACTCTAGCAGATACTTAAACTAAGTTCAGCTATCCCTAATACAGCTTAATGAACCAGTTAAAACTACTAATAACCACAGATTCACTATAAGCATAAAATGCAATATGACTTGAAATTGAAAAATGAGAAATAAACTCACATAAGTCCAACTGCTATGCAGGCTAAAACCAGACCCAAACTTGTGCTAACCTATTCTATATCAACCCAATTTCACCACTGGATCAACCCATATCATCACCAATTTGCTTGAACCAAAATTTCACTAAACAGTTGACTTTTGTTGACCATCCATGGGAGTTACTTAAAAGCGAATCATGAGTTTACCAAGAGCTTTAATAAGCTTAAGTGAGCTTATTTGAGATGAAATTGAACTTTTAAAGTTTGCAAATAAGAATTTGGACCTGCATTTTACAACAGTCAATCATGAAACTTGGAACTTAAATAAAACTTGGATTGAGAACTCAACAATACATTACAAAGGTCTGTTAACTTAATGTTGATACATGAAAGCTGAAATTACAACATTTTCATTTAAACTAAGACATTAATCTAAAAAAAAACGACATAAGGAAAATTTATAAAAACTAACTACTACCCTTCCTCCTCTTCTCTTGCCTCTTTTTATATTCCAAACTTCTTTTCTCTCTCTTCTGATTTGATCCAAGATATTTCTCGACCATTGGATTGGTAAAAGCGATTCGGCCTTTCATTGGATTTTAGGCGCCAAAAGGTCTTTAACATTGGGGTTGAGTGAGATGAGGAGGGCATTAATGTATCTTGGAGTTGTGTGGAGGTGGGGGGACAAGGGTGGTGATATGGTGAGGAGGGGGGATGGGAGGAAGAGTGATTTCAGGGATGTTGTTGGGGAAGAAGGACTTGGCGCCAAGTTGGGTGGTTTGACTGGATGGGTTGACTGGGATATTAATAAGTAGGGGGTCAAAAGGCAAAGGTTGACAGGGGTCCAAAACTTATATGGCAGGGGGTCCAAAGGGTATTGACAAGGCCAAAGGTTATTAAAGGTTTATTAATACAAGGGCTTGTTTGTAATTTCTGAAACTTCAAGGACCAAGGCTGCCAATTAAGCAAAGTTGTTTCAAGGGACTAAAACTGACAAGCTTCAATAGTACAAGGACCAAACTTGTCATTTTCAAAATTCCAAGGACTAATTTTGCCAAATTTCAAAGTTGAAGGACCTTTTCTGCCATTTGACCAAAGATTCATTCAAGGACCGTTTTGACAATTTAAAATATTTCAGGGGACCTTGAATGATATATTTCTTTATTTAGATATACCAGGACTGTTTTGACAACTTTTGAAACTTGGGGACTAAAGCGCCAATTTTGCAAACTTTGCTCATTTTTCATCCGATTTTGATATTTTTGCATTTAAAACACATAAAACACTAATTTGTGATATTTTTATCATTTTGATGCATTTTTAGTGTTTTCGGATGTTTTTGCGATCTAGATAAGTACAAAATGATGAGTATTTAGACACCATCAAGAAACCTACTTAATTAATCGGCTAATAACTGTAATTGTTAGGTTCCCATTTCACATCAACATACACATATAAACTAGAGAGAGAGAGAGAGAGAGAGAGAGAGAGAGAGAGAGAGAGAGAGAGAGAGATGATGTGGAACACTTTATGATAAGAATATGGAAAGTGTATTTGCATAAAATAAACCAACAACCTCACAAAGAGGTTTATAAGTGTTAATATAGGAGAGGAAACTATGGCAAGGCTCATAGAACCTTCCATTTAGACGTTTACAAATAAACCAAGGCCCATGGGCTTGCTACATAGGCCATGTGCTAAATACTAACTTACAAGCCTTATATAATTAGCAACCTATTACAATAACTAATGACCGACACTTTAATAATGATTACACGTAATCCCAACAATCTTCCCCTAAGGGTTGGTCATTCAAGTTGTTGTCATTCTAGTCTTTGTAGGTTGCTTGATGTCCTTTGATCCCTGACATTCTTTGGTGATGACATCTTTAATCTTTACTTCTTTGTTCTTTGTTCTTATTGTTGTCGTGATCAGATAATGTAGTTGTCTACCTTTCATCAACGTCTTTATCTTGGTGTCTTTCCGCCTTTTCCAACATGCTCATACTTCTTTCGACTTTGAATCTTTGTACTTAAGTAGTTCTTGCTTTCATTCATTTGATCTTCATCTTTAAACTTTGTAGATTCTTTGACTTTTCTTAATCTTTATCTTTCGTTATGATGTTGGCATGAGCATATGGAAACTGATGTGATATTGATGATATTGATGGTGGTAAAGGTCTTTCCAGGAACTCCCGGTCTTTATGAATACCTGCTTGAAGATAGTGTAGTTTCTAAGAAAGTTGTAGAAAATCCCATAACTGCAAAACATCTCCTAAGAAAGTGTCATCACTGTTAATATAAATAAGCCGTAAAAACGTTTATTTATATTTTACGATCTTATAATGTTTTGTTGATAACAAACGTAAAATCATATTAACAAAACAAATAAAATACGTAAATGGTTTGAACTAATAGTTTCTAACATATTCACATTTTCACATAAAACACTAAAACAAGTATAAGTGATTTTATGATTTAGTTATACATATGTACAACAACTAGTGTTTACATATTTGGATAAAATATACACATAACTAGTATGTAGTATATTGGGTAATATAAATGGGTAGAAACTTAAGCATCACAACCCGTTGGGCAAATACATTGAATGTAGTTGGGTACAACCCAAAGCCGTAATCCATGGATCTTGACCCATAACCAATTGCATGACATCATGCTTATATCATACATGGATAATATCCATAACCCATGGATCAACCCATACCCAGTGACCAAGTGCATTGCACTCAAAGATACATTGTATCTAGCCAAAGATCCATGGTTCAACCCATGACCCATGACCCATAACCAAAATACCCATGGGTAAAGGGCGTCCCACGGATCCCTAGCTTAACGCTAGACGGATCCTTGTGGAAGGATCCGTGGGATCCGGGAACGAGAGGATTTTTCCTTTATAAATAGTGAGCCATTTCTTCATTATTCCTCACCCCTTTCTAACACACTTTCTCCACGAGTTAAAACTCACTAACCTCGAGATCCAAGAGATCTATGTTTGTAGTTTTGTTTTGTGTGATCTTTTAGGTTCCTCTTAAAGGCAAGATCACCACCTTTGAACTCAAGCAAGCTCAAGTCCAAGAGTTGCCATGCTTCCTCATCATCAAGGCTACCAAGTCTTCTTGTTGATGATTCCTTTCTTTCTTCAAAGAAGTGTAGTGTAGAAGACATTAGTGAAAGATGTCTCAAGTGTCAAGGCGAAGATATTAGTGAAGGGTATCTATCGTCATAGCATAAGCACTTGTGGTAGGTGCTTAGAAGTCAAGACAAGAAGCATTAGTGAAAGGTGCTTAGAAGTCAAGACTAGAAGCATTAGTGAAAGGTGCTTAGAAGTGAAGACACAAGACATTAGTGAAAGGTGTCTTGTAGATCTAGTCAAAGGCATTAGTGAAAGGTGCCTTAGATGTACATTCGATATGGTGTGTTTCAATGTACAAGATAGACTAGTATTAGATCCAAGGATATTGATATCCTTGATGATGTTGTAAAGGAGTAGATCTCCTTTGGATTAGTCGTTGGTGTAGTGTGGTAGTAGTTCCTCCATTGCAATAGAACTAGGTGCTTAGCCTAATACCTAATAAAGGGTAGGCGACGTTGTGAAGGTGTAGTTCACCTTGGAGTAAAAGAAATAGGTACTTAGCCTAGTACCTTATAAAGGGTAGGCGACGTTGTGTAGGTTTGGTTCACCTTGGGTGAAAGAACCCGGTGGTTAGCCTAGCACCGGAAAAAGGGTAGGCGACGTTGTGAAGGCTTCTCCGCCATAAGGAGATTGGTGTAGTGTTTACGAACTCTCGAGTAGGTGACTCGGGGGTGGAGTAGGGCAAGGAAGGTGTCCTTGTAGCCGAACCAATATAAATACTCGCGTTGTGGTTTTGTGCTTCTTACTCTTATCTTTTCATTACATATCTTTATATGCTTGTTTATCAACATCCAACACACACACCAAATAGATTGACATAAGTCGATCTAAATAGTTTAAAAGGAAGTTTTAATTGGTAAAACTATTCAACCCCTTCTAGTTTTCCACAATTGGCATCGAGCTTAGTTACCAAGTTTCTTGAAGTATATTGTACTTTAAAAACTTGATACGATCCATAGTTAATTGAAAACTACAAAGAAGGTTTTTTATAAAAACAAACACCATGTCTTTTAAAACTATACATTTGGATGTTGATTTGATAACAACATTTTTTTTTATTTTATTTAAATTGCACTAATCTTCTTTGTCATGTTGATTAGTCAAAGCTCATACCCACCAAGCTTTAGGAGTCGCTTGGTAACAAGAATACCTTCCTTAAGAAGGTATCTTAAACGCAAAGGAGCGGGAATTGTCTAAGTGACATTTCTTTGTGTCATTTGTAAAGACATTCCTAAGTCGCTAGAGGTATGATTTTCTTTTTACTTTGCTTGATAATTAAGTATACCTATTTAGGTATTTATATGATTATCTTTTGTGTAAATTACATGTTTTACATGAAGCTTCATTAGAAAGCCTTTTTCTCACATACGTGTTTTAATTTTCGTCTAAAGTTGTGGTATATAAAACTTATGTTTTGTTTCTTTTAATCCAATAATAAAACAAAACACGAATTTCAAAAATTCCTCCTTCCCTATAAATAATCCCACCGTCGACCACTCTATCAAACCCTCACTTTTTCAAATCTTTCAATTTCAAAAATTTCCTCTCAC